>OY759270.1:2738636-2778636 GCA_963662155.1 Lamellibrachia columna | reverse complement strand
ACCAGTACTGCCATTTATCATCCTGTCGTTTTCATTTACTTTCTCCATATCCTGCTTTATCCTCGTAGTAGGGGAGACCGGGGCTAGTTGTATACAGGGGCAAGTTGTTACAGAGTCGTTTTGCGAACACGTAGGAAACGTATGGATATACCATCGACAGTCGGTGGTTGGAAGTTGTCATGTTTACAAAATATCAACTCACGCAACCACTTTTTATGCTTCGTGAATTAAACTTTAAACATGTTTATTATATTGTATAACGGGTTATGCCAAGTAGAAGTTAAAATGAAATTCAGGATTTGTTATTGTCCACGTGTGTACAACTGCAAACATTGTGTTTGTGGCAAATTGTTACAATTGTATTTGGGCAAGTGGATACAATTGTAACAACGCTCGGGGACATCGTTCCACAACTCATCTATCCAGCGAGTTATGTGCTGACAATGATTGAAAACACACACATTAACCACGACGTGTGAACGTTTTGTGTCAGTCGTGAAGGCTAGCGTCCTGGTTTATAATAAGTAGTGTAAAAACTATTCGTGCACGTGTGCGTGAATGCGTACGTGTGTATATCGTTCAATCAAGTTGAAGTCGTATTACATATATATATATATATATATATATATATATATATATATATATATATATATATATATATATATATATATATATATATATATATATATATATATATATATATATATATATATATATATATATTGTCATTCACTGTTACCATTCTCTTCCCTATCCTCAAAGTCTAGAATATTCTCTATTAGTTTCATAACGTAACTTATCAATGTCGCACCTCCGTATTTCCACGACTCACTCGTGTCCCATTCACTTCTATTTGTCTCCTACAGATACTCATGGACGCTTAGTAGTGAGGTGTCAGATATGTCTATTACAGATATTGAATAGTCCATCTGCAGCCACTGTCTCTCTCCGTACTTAGCATCTCCACACATACTTCACAAAGATCCGTGTTCTCTGCTTCGTTACGTTCGTTATGTCCTTCAACAAGATCTGCATCCGTAATACAGTTGTTAGCACTATGCAGATGACGAATCTGTGTTGACAATACCTGGGTCACCGATACCTATGTAACATTTGATTGGTTCAGTGTACACTACAGCGACCGCCCCCAGTGGGTGTAGGCGGCTCTATGTGTGAGGTCCCACTGAATCAGCAGCAATTGTGAACGTCAACCATTGAGCACAACAGACAAGTTATCGACTCACACGGTAAGCACAACGTATACTTATTGGTAAATATTAGGAAAATGTGATAAACTGAACAAAGTACGTCATAACATAAAAGCACACACAACAATTTGATAGCCGTGCAGGTAGTTAGTCAACGAACACCTGATCACAGACATATGTAGCGTGTCTTAAACGAACACTTAACAGCTCCCACGTCTACATACGTACGAGGCAGTCACAGCGCTCCACTCGGATCGATCGGTGCTAGAACAAGGCCGAGAGACGTATACATATAACTGTGTCATTGTGGGACCAGCCGATTCATAGGCCCGTACATATATGTTTATGTTATGTAATCCGGCAAAGCGTTCCATGGTGTCTGTCCGGACACCGAGAAAGCACGTCAACTGAAGCTTAAAACTCCCCAATTATTCGAGCCGTCTCAAGATCAGATGCCAGCCAGTGTTTCTGTAGAATGACATACAGAGAACTAACTGTGATCTAATGAGTGGGTCCAGTGCGTTTCACAAAGGAACGAGTCTGATTTTCCACTTGGTGCAACGCCCGCTTGTTGTTGTGCACTGATCTACCTACTGTCCTACAGCAAAACTCCAAGTGTCTTAAAATAGCGTACATTTGTTCTGTGAGGGAAATAGGCGCCATTAAAAAAAAAATATATTCCATAAATTGGCATTGGTATGAAGGGGTTTTGAAAACGGGTAGGCATTTTGGTGGTGACATTTTCTAAACACTGTAGATATATTAATATTTTGGAAAATCTGGTAATTGTTAGGTTAAGCCCGTTTTCGACATGATTAAAAGTGCTGGAGCTACGTGATTCCCACCAGGCCTACAATCATACAAAACGTTAACATGGCCACCGATGGGAAAATAACTGTGGTCTGCGAACTTCCGTCGTCTGTAGAAGTTTCACCACGCTCTGTATATGTACAGTTGTGTGAACGCATGTGCGCGCACCGCGAGATGTAGGCCAGACCTCGTCGTCCTCTCAGTGATATACTTTATAATGCGTTATACAAATAACGTGTTATTACCGATATCATTTGTCACCGATACACTGTGTCTTTTTTTTTTTTTTACATTGCATCAGTTTCTTCGTAAACAATCCCACCACGCAAACACTGGTAGGCCCCGCCAGTATATAAATGTGTCCTTTCATATATTAGTGTGATAACTGATGGCTGATGTATGGTTGCTTTAACACTGGTATTAAACCTACCAAATACGACTAATTGTGCACAGCTGAACAATCTCAGCGACAAGACACGAATTCAGAGATGAAGCGGCATCATTGTTAATTCTCAGACAGAACGTTTATGGCTGAAAAAAATCAAATATGCAAGATAAATTGGTTGAGTTCAAACAAGTCGAACTACTTATATAAACTTGCTGTTATTTATAGTGAATAGCTAACACTGTGCCTTCGCCGTAAGGAATAATCTTGTCTACGAAAACATTGCACCACCGGCGTCCCGAATCACAATAGACCCAAATACAGTTGCCGAATGGGTTTTATCGAGCACTTACGCAGTTACTTTCATATAAAGATAAAATAGATAAAGACAATTGTATTGGGAACTCAACTGAGTTGGATTCACCTCATTGTACAGTAAAAGAATAGATGTAACAGTCAATAATCATAATAACCTACCATGATAACATTCACAGCAGATATAATATTATTATAGTAATTATTGCCAGTTGTGTAAACCCCACGGTATCAGACATTTTCGATATATATTCTTCAGATTTATGGGCAATGGAAAATAATAATAATAATAATAATAATAATAATAATAATAATAATAATAATAATAAAAATAATAATAACTTTATTGTCCAAGAAATGGAAATACATCTTACACTGAGGAGGGAGCAAAAAACATATTTTAAATCACATTCAACCAGCAGCAAGTACAGTAACAAAATCAAGTATGTAGACATAGTAGATATTGAGTAATACCAAGTGTTATACATAATAGAAACATGAACGTCATACCAGCAGTACGTGGTGAGATCATCTGGGAATGAAATAAATATGTTAATGCAATGTGACAAATATTAAAAAGACAAATTCGATCTACGAATGTTTCAGAAACTTAATGGAGTATGGAATGAAAGACTTAAAGACAAGCCATACTATTCGGTAAAATTCAAAAGTCATTGCATTCGTTTGAAATGTTCACATATTATAAAGATATATATGTATTACTGGAATGTCAAAAACAATCTTAGGCTACCTTATGAAATTATGATCCATGGGGCATACATTGTATAGCAGCATGGATTACTATGAAAACTATTTTTCCTTGTCTAGACAAATTATTCGTGCTTTCAACTATATGAAATTTACACTTTACTGCAATGCAAAAAAGCGAAAATTAGCTACGTTGCTTAAAATGACACACAGCATACAGCTAGAATACATTGTCACTGTACCTACAGCATACATATTACTACGTTGCTTAAAATGACACACAGCACATATTACGTAGTTTTCTCGGTGCTAAAACTGAGTTCTCAATAAATTGGAACAAAAAAGAAAATTTACTTTTTGACATTTATTGATTATTTTATTACAATTTAATAAAGGTATCTAACATTCGTTACACCTCATCTCTGCACAGACAGTAGCTGAATGAGTACATCGATATGAGGCATTAAAAAGTACACTTACCGGTCAAATTTATTTACAGACACAACTTGAAATAATCGGTAGGAAGTATAAAATTGGCTTAATACATATAATTCGTTGCATTCTTCTCACTCCTATATGTATACCAAAATGTTGTAATAATTTATTCGTTTACACCGTCCTCGACAAATTTACAAACTGTTAACATATTTTGCTCTATAAAATACACTTCGAAATGCCAACACATCAACAATTACGCTTCTAAAGGAAGAACATCTAGTCCGTCTTGCCACGAAAGAAATGTCACACAAGTTGACAATTAGGGGGTCTTATGCTATAAAAATGGGAATAATACCCCATAAATAGGTACAAATTCATGAAAAAAAATTCTTGTGCAAAAAAATGCTTAGCGGAGTCATCGACGAAGTTAATACAAAACAAACTGTACAAATAATATTATTTTCGATCAAAATCCCATCGGGGGATATGGGGGGAGGGTGCGTGGTCATTATTTCCACACATCTGCATGCATGATTTCAATACATTCATTATTCATTCAGTTGCTCTTCATATGTTAAACTTCAATCTTTCTTCCTCACAATACCAATAATTATTTATATGAAATCAAATAAAAAATAAGGCAACAGATTGTACATCAATTCAAGAAAATAAAGCATAAATGGGCAGAATGTAGGATTTGTTCTAAATAATTAAAAAGTATGCCACTATAATTGCAAGTTTTGCTTTAGTTCACTTTTAATAATCCATCTGCCGACGAAAACTATGTACTTGTGTGTATTCGTACGCGAAATGACCTTCCCTGGCCTCGCATCCGTACGCTTTCAGACATTTATCGTAACAGAAACCCGGAGTAAGATAATTCGTCATGTCCACGAATTTGAGTTTGTCCGTCGACAGGCTCATCAATGTGTTATGTCGCTTGACCACGAAATATGAAGTGACACCATCTGTGGGACACCGTCTTGTTGTACCAGAAACGTTTAGTTATAGAAGGAGGAGCAGAATATCTTTCAAGGGTGAGACGTAAGAACCGTCTTATTTTTACAAGACTAGGTAGGGTGAGGATATGTTTCAAATTGACAAGATGATACTAAATAACTAATTACGGTTAATTTAGGACATAATTAGATATAGTTAATTAGTAGTGAATAGGCTTCATGTGTGGACTAGAAAGAACAAATGTTTCAAGTGTGGGACGTAACAGCCATCTTGTTTTTTTTCAAAACTAGGCTGGGTGAGGATATGTTTCATGTGAGAGTGTGGGACATGAGAAAGAACAGGCATCTTGTTTTCAAGACTAGGAAGGGTGAAGATATGTTTCAAGTGAGAGTGTGGACGTGAGAAAGAACAGCCATCTCGTTTTTTCAAGACTAGGTAGGGTGAGGATATGCTTCATGTGCGTCGCATTTCTTAGATGAGTTATTTTCCTGGGAACGATGAGGTAAATGTTAGAGTGTATATAGACGGATGGCATAAACAAGTTATGCAATTGTATCCATATCTTGTGTGAGAAGTTTATTGTTAGGAGAGGGGCCAGTGAAAATGTATTCTAGCTGTGTGCTGTGGGTACAGTGACTATGTATTCTAGCTGTGTGCTGTGGGTACAGTGATCATGTATTCTAGCTGTGTGCTGTGGGTACAGTGACTACGTATTCTAGCTGTGCGCTGTGGGTACAGTGACAATGTATTCTAGCTGTGTGCTGTGGGTACAGTGACTATGTATTCTAGCTGTGTGCTGTGGATACACTGACTATGTATTCTAGCTGTGTGCTGTGGGAACAGTGACTATGTATTCTAGCTGTGTGCTGTGGGTACAGTGATCATGTATTCTAGCTGTGTGCTGTGGGTACAGTGACCATGTATTCTAGCTGTGTGCTGTAGGTACAGTGACTATTTATTATAGCTGTGTGTTGTGGGTACAGTGACCATGTATTCTAGCTGTGTGCTGTTGGTACAGTGACAATGTATTCTAGCTGTGTGCTGTGGTTACAGTGACTACGTATTCTAGCTGTGTGCTGTGGGTAGAGTGACCATGTATTCTAGTTGTGTGCTGTGGGTAGAGTGACCATGTATTCTAGTTGTGTGCTTTTGGTACAGTGACCATGTATTCTAGTTGTGTGCTGTGGGTACAGTGACTATGTATTCTAGTTGTGTGCTGTGGGTACAGTGACTACGTATTCTAGCTGTGTGCTGTGGGTACAGTGACTTTGTATTCTAGTTGTGTGCTGTGGGTACAGTGACTATGTATTCTAGCTGTGTGCTGTTGGTACAGTGACCATGTATTCTAGCTGTGTGCTGTGGGTACAGTGACCCTGTATTCTAGCAGTGTGCTGTGGGTACAGTGACCATGTATTCTAGTTGTATGCTGTGGGTACAGTGACCGTGTATTCTAGCTGTGTGCTGTGGGTACAGTGACCATGTATTCTAGTTGTGTGCTGTGGGTACAGTGACTATGTATTCTAGCTGTGTGCTGTGGGTACAGTGACCATGTATTCTAGCAGTGTGCTGTGGGTACAGTGACTATGTATTCTAGGTGTGTGCTGTGGGTGCAGTGACTATGTATTCTAGCCGTGTGCTGTGGGTACAGTGACCATGTATTCTAGCAGTGTGCTGTGGGTACAGTGACTATGTATTCTAGTTGTGTGCTGTAGGTACAGTGACTATGTATTCTAGTTGTGTGCTGTGGGTACTGTGACCATGTATTCTAGTTGTGTGCTGTGGGTACAGTGACCATGTATTCTAGCTGTGTGCTGTGGGTACAGTGATTATGTATTCTAGCCGTGTGCTGTGGGTACAGTGACTATGTATTCTAGCTGTGTGCTGTTGGTACAGTGACCATGTATTCTAGCTGTGTGCTGTGGGTACAGTGACCATGTATTCTAGCTGTTTGCTGTTGGTACAGTGACTATGTATTCTAGTTGTGTGCTTTAGGTACAGTGACTATGTATTCTAGCTGTGTGCTGTGGGTACAGTGACCGTGTATTCTAGCTGTGTGCTGTGGGTACAGTGACTATGTATTCTAGCTGTGTGCTGTGGGTACAGTGACCATGTATTCTAGCAGTGTGCTGTGGGTACAGTGACCGTGTATTCTAGCTGTGTGCTGTTGGTACAGTGACCATGTATTCTAGCTGTGCGCTGTGGGTACAGTGACCATGTATTCTAGTTGTGTGCTGTGGGTACAGTGACCGTGTATTCTAGCTGTGTGCTGTGGGTACAGTGACTATGTATTCTAGTTGTGTGCTGTGGGTACAGTGACCATGTATTCTAGCTGTGTGCTGTGGGTACAGTGACTATGTATTCTAGTTGTGTGCTGTGGGTACAGTGACCATGTATTCTAGCTGTGTGCTGTGGGTACAGTGACCTTGTATTCTAGCTGTGTGCTGTGGGTACAGTGACCGTGTATTCTAGCTGTGTGCTGTGGGTACAGTGACCATGTATTCTAGTTGTGTGCTGTGGGTAGAGTGACCATGTATTCTAGTTGTGTGCTGTGGGTACAGTGACCATGTATTCTAGCTGTGTGCTGTGGGTACAGTGACCATGTATTCTATATTTGTGCTGTTGGTACAGTGACCATGTATTCTATATTTGTGCTGTGGGTACAGTGACCATGTATTCTATATTTGTGCTGTGGGTACAGTGACCATGTATTCTATATTTGTGCTGTGGGTAAAGTGACCATGTATTCTAGCTGTGTGCTGTGGGTACAGTGACTATGTATTCTATATTTGTGCTGTGGGTACAGTGACCATGTATTCTAGCCGTGTGCTGTGGTTACAGTGACCATGTATTCTAGTTGTGTGCTGTGGGTACAGTGACTATGTATTCTAGCTGTGTGCTGTGGGTACAGTGACCATGTATTCTAGCAGTGTGCTGTTGGTACAGTGACCATGTATTCTAGCTGTGTGCTGTGGGTACAGTGACCGTGTATTCTAGCTGTGTGCTGTGGGTACAGTGACTCTGTATTCTAGTTGTGTGCTGTGGGTACAGTGACTATGTATTCTAGCTGTGTGCTGTGGGTACAGTGACCGTGTATTCTAGCTGTGTGCTGTTGGTACAGTGACCTTTTATTCTAGCTGTGTGCTGTGGGTACAGTGACCGTGTATTCTAGCTGTGTGCTGTGGGTACAGTGACTATGTATTCTAGTTGTGTGCTGTGGGTACAGTGACTA
This sequence comes from Lamellibrachia columna, assembly GCA_963662155.1. Taxonomy (NCBI): domain Eukaryota; kingdom Metazoa; phylum Annelida; class Polychaeta; order Sabellida; family Siboglinidae; genus Lamellibrachia; species Lamellibrachia columna. The sequence continues at coordinate 2,770,583 of OY759270.1, read as the reverse complement.
TGTATTCTAGCTGTGTGCTGTGGGTACAGTGACCGTGTATTCTAGCTGTGTGCTGTTGGTACAGTGACCTTGTATTCTAGCTGTGTGCTGTGGGTACAGTGACCGTGTATTCTAGCTGTGTGCTGTGGGTACAGTGACCATGTATTCTAGCAGTGTGCTGTGGGTACAGTGATCATGTATTCTAGCCGTGTGCTGTTGGTACAGTGACCTTGTATTCTAGCTGTGTGCTGTGGGTACAGTGACCGTGTATTCTAGCTGTGTGCTGTGGGTACAGTGACTATGTATTCTAGCAGTGTGCTGTTGGTACAGTGACTATGTATTCTAGCTGTGTGCTGTGGGTACAGTGACCATGTATTCTAGCTGTGTGCTGTGGGTACAGTGACTATGTATTCTAGCAGTGTGCTGTTGGTACAGTGACTATGTATTCTAGCCGTGTGCTGTGGTTACAGTGACTATGTATTCTAGTTGTGTGCTGTGGTTACAGTGACTATGTATTCTAGTTGTGTGCTGTGGGTACAGTGACTATGTATTCTAGCTGTGTGCTGTGGGTACAGTGACCATGTATTCTAGCAGTGTGCTGTGGGTACAGTGACTATGTATTCTAGGTGTGTGCTGTGGGTGCAGTGACTATGTATTCTAGCCGTGTGCTGTGGGTAGAGTGACCATGTATTCTAGCAGTGTGCTGTGGGTACAGTGACTATGTATTCTAGTTGTTTGCTGTAGGTACAGTGACTATGTATTCTAGTTGTGTGCTGTGGGTACTGTGACCATGTATTCTAGTTGTGTGCTGTGGGTACAGTGACCATGTATTCTAGCTGTGTGCTGTGGGTACAGTGATTATGTATTCTAGCCGTGTGCTGTGGGTACAGTGACTATGTATTCTAGCTGTGTGCTGTTGGTACAGTGACCATGTATTCTAGCTGTGTGCTGTGGGTACAGTGACCATGTATTCTAGCTGTTTGCTGTTGGTACAGTGACTATGTATTCTAGTTGTGTGCTTTAGGTACAGTGACTATGTATTCTAGCTGTGTGCTGTGGGTACAGTGACCGTGTATTCTAGCTGTGTGCTGTGGGTACAGTGACTATGTATTCTAGCTGTGTGCTGTGGGTACAGTGACCATGTATTCTAGCAGTGTGCTGTGGGTACAGTGATCGTGTATTCTAGCTGTGTGCTGTTGGTACAGTGACCATGTATTCTAGCTGTGCGCTGTGGGTACAGTGACCATGTATTCTAGTTGTGTGCTGTGGGTACAGTGACCGTGTATTCTAGCTGTGTGCTGTGGGTACAGTGAATATGTATTCTAGTTGTGTGCTGTGGGTACAGTGACCATGTATTCTAGCTGTGTGCTGTGGGTACAGTGACTATGTATTCTAGTTGTGTGCTGTGGGTACAGTGACCATGTATTCTAGCTGTGTGCTGTGGGTACAGTGACCATGTATTCTAGCTGTGTGCTGTGGGTACAGTGACCGTGTATTCTAGCTGTGTGCTGTGGGTACAGTGACCATGTATTCTAGTTGTGTGCTGTGGGTAGAGTGACCATGTATTCTAGTTGTGTGCTGTGGGTACAGTGACCATGTATTCTAGCTGTGTGCTGTGGGTACAGTGACCATGTATTCTATATTTGTGCTGTTGGTACAGTGACCATGTATTCTATATTTGTGCTGTGGGTACAGTGACCATGTTTTCTATATTTGTGCTGTGGGTACAGTGACCATGTATTCTATATTTGTGCTGTGGGTAAAGTGACCATGTATTCTAGCTGTGTGCTGTGGGTACAGTGACTATGTATTCTATATTTGTGCTGTGGGTACAGTGACCATGTATTCTAGCCGTGTGCTGTGGTTACAGTGACCATGTATTCTAGTTGTGTGCTGTGGGTACAGTGACTATGTATTCTAGCTGTGTGCTGTGGGTACAGTGACCATGTATTCTAGCAGTGTGCTGTTGGTACAGTGACCATGTATTCTAGCTGTGTGCTGTGGGTACAGTGACCGTGTATTCTAGCTGTGTGCTGTGGGTACAGTGACTCTGTATTCTATTTGTTTGCTGTGGGTACAGTGACTATGTATTCTAGCTGTGTGCTGTGGGTACAGTGACCGTGTATTCTAGCTGTGTGCTGTTGGTACAGTGACCTTTTATTCTAGCTGTGTGCTGTGGGTACAGTGACCGTGTATTCTAGCTGTGTGCTGTGGGTACAGTGACTATGTATTCTAGTTGTGTGCTGTGGGTACAGTGACTATGTATTCTAGCTGTGTGCTGTGGGTACAGTGACCGTGTATTCTAGCTGTGTGCTGTTGGTACAGTGACCTTGTATTCTAGCTGTGTGCTGTGGGTACAGTGACCGTGTATTCTAGCTGTGTGCTGTGGGTACAGTGACCATGTATTCTAGCAGTGTGCTGTGGGTACAGTGATCATGTATTCTAGCCGTGTGCTGTTGGTACAGTGACCTTGTATTCTAGCTGTGTGCTGTGGGTACAGTGACCGTGTATTCTAGCTGTGTGCTGTGGGTACAGTGACTATGTATTCTAGCAGTGTGCTGTTGGTACAGTGACTATGTATTCTAGCTGTGTGCTGTGGGTACAGTGACCATGTATTCTAGCTGTGTGCTGTGGGTACAGTGACTATGTATTCTAGCAGTGTGCTGTTGGTACAGTGACTATGTATTCTAGCTGTGTGCTGTGGTTACAGTGACTATGTATTCTAGTTGTGTGCTGTGGTTACAGTGACTATGTATTCTAGTTGTGTGCTGTGGGTACAGTGACTATGTATTCTAGCTGTGTGCTGTGGGTACAGTGACCATGTATTCTAGTTGTGTGCTGTGGGTACAGTGACTATGTATTATAGTTGTGTGCTGTGGGTACAGTGACCGTGTATTCTAGCTGTGTGCTGTGGGTACAGTGACTATGTATTCTAGTTGTGTGCTGTGGGTACAGTGACTATGTATTCTAGCTGTGTGCTGTGGGTACAGTGACCGTGTATTCTAGCTGTGTGCTGTTGGTACAGTGACCTTGTATTCTAGCTGTGTGCTGTGGGTACAGTGACCGTGTATTCTAGCTGTGTGCTGTGGTTACAGTGACCATGTATTCTAGTTGTGTGCTGTGGTTACAGTGACTATGTATTCTAGTTGTGTGCTGTGGGTACAGTGACCATGTATTCTAGCTGTGTGCTGTGGGTACAGTGACCATATATTCTAGCCGTGTGCTGTTGGTACAGTGACCATGTATTTTAGTTGTGTGCTGTGGGTACAGTGACCATGTATTCTAGTTGTGTGCTGTGGGTACAGTGACTATGTATTATAGTTGTGTGCTGTGGGTACAGTGACCGTGTATTCTAGCTGTGTGCTGTGGGTACAGTGATCGTGTATTCTAGCTGTGTGCTGTTGTTACAGTGACCTTGTATTCTAGCTGTGTGGTGTGGGTACAGTGACCGTGTATTCTAGCTGTGTGCTGTGGGTACAGTGACAATGTATTCTAGTTGTGTGCTATGGGTACAGTGACCATGTATTCTAGCTGTGTGCTGTGGGTACAGTGACCGTGTATTCTAGCTGTGTGCTGTGGGTACAGTGACCGTGTATTCTAGCTGTGTGCTGTTGGTACAGTGACCGTGTATTCTAGCTGTGTGCTGTGGGTACAGTGACCATGTATTCTAGTTGTGTGCTGTGGGTACAGTGACTATGTATTCTAGCTGTGTGCTGTGGGTACAGTGACCGTGTATTCTAGCTGTGTGCTGTGGGTACAGTGACCATGTATTCTAGCTGTGTGCTGTGGGTACAGTGACCATGTATTCTAGCAGTGTGCTGTTGGTACAGTGACTTTGTATTCTAGCTGTGTGCTGTTGGTACAGTGACCATGTATTCTAGCTGTGTGCTGTGGGTACAGTGACTATGTATTCTAGCAGTGTGCTGTTGGTACAGTGACTATGTATTCTAGCCGTGTGCTGTGGTTACAGTGACTATGTATTCTAGTTGTGTGCTGTGGTTACAGTGACTATGTATTCTAGTTGTGTGCTGTGGGTACAGTGACTATGTATTCTAGTTGTGTGCTTTGGTTACAGTGACTATGTATTCTAGTTGTGTGCTGTGGGTACAGTGACTATGTATTCTAGTTGTGTGCTGTGGTTACAGTGACTATGTATTCTAGTTGTGTGCTGTGGGTACAGTGACTATGTATTCTAGCCGTGTGCTGTGGTTACAGTGACTATGTATTCTAGTTGTGTGCTGTGGTTACAGTGACCATGTATTCTAGTTGTGTGCTGTGGGTACAGTGACTATGTATTCTAGTTGTGTGCTGTGGGTACAGTGACCATGTATTCTAGCTGTGTGCTGTGGTTTCAGTGACCATGTATTCTAGTTGTGTGCTGTGGTTACAGTGACTATGTATTCTAGTTGTGTGCTGTGGGTACAGTGACTATGTATTCTAGCTGTGTGCTGTGGTTACAGTGACTATGTATTCTAGTTGTGTGCTGTTGGTACAGTGACCATGTATTCTAGCTGTGTGCTGTGGGTACAGTGACCATGTATTCTAGCAGTGTGCTGTGGGTACAGTGATCATGTATTCTAGCCGTGTGCTGTTGGTACAGTGACCATGTATTTTAGTTGTGTGCTGTGGGTACAGTGACCATGTATTCTAGCTGTGCGCTGTGGGTACAGTGACCATGTATTTTAGTTGTGTGCTGTGGGTACAGTGACCATGTATTCTAGCTGTGTGCTGTTGGTACAGTGACCATGTATTCTAGCCGTGTGCTGTGGTTACAGTGACTATGTATTCTAGCTGTGTGCTGTGGGTACAGTGACTATGTATTCTAGTTGTGTGCTGTGGTTACAGTGACTATGTATTCTAGCTGTGTGCTGTGGGTACAGTGACCATGTATTCTAGCTGTGTGCTGTGGGTACAGTGACTATGTATTCTATATTTGTGCTGTGGGTACAGTGACCATGTATTCTAGCCGTGTGCTTTGGTTACAGTGACCATGTATTCTAGTTGTGTGCTGTGGGTACTGTGACTATGTATTCTAGCTGTGTGCTGTGGGTAGAGTGACCATGTATTCTAGTTGTGTGCTGTGGGTAGAGTGACCATGTATTCTAGTTGTGTGCTTTTGGTACAGTGACCATGTATTCTAGTTGTGTGCTGTGGGTACAGTGACTATGTATTCTAGTTGTGTGCTGTGGGTACAGTGACTATGTATTCTAGCTGTGTGCTGTGGGTACAGTGACTATGTATTCTAGTTGTGTGCTGTGGGTACAGTGACTATGTATTCTAGCTGTGTGCTGTTGGTACAGTGACCATGTATTCTAGCTGTGTGCTTTTGGTACAGTGACCCTGTATTCTAGCAGTGTGCTGTGGGTACAGTGACCATGTATTCTAGTTGTATGCTGTGGGTACAGTGACCGTGTATTCTAGCTGTGTGCTGTGGGTACAGTGACCATGTATTCTAGTTGTGTGCTGTGGGTACAGTGACTATGTATTCTAGCTGTGTGCTGTGGGTACAGTGACCATGTATTCTAGCAGTGTGCTGTGGGTACAGTGACTATGTATTCTAGGTGTGTGCTGTGGGTGCAGTGACTATGTATTCTAGCCGTGTGCTGTGGGTACAGTGACCATGTATTCTAGCAGTGTGCTGTGGGTACAGTGACTATGTATTCTAGTTGTGTGCTGTAGGTACAGTGACTATGTATTCTAGTTGTGTGCTGTGGGTACTGTGACCATGTATTCTAGTTGTGTGCTGTGGGTACAGTGACCATGTATTCTAGCTGTGTGCTGTGGGTACAGTGATTATGTATTCTAGCCGTGTGCTGTGGGTACAGTGACTATGTATTCTAGCTGTGTGCTGTTGGTACAGTGACCATGTATTCTAGCTGTGTGCTGTGGGTACAGTGACCATGTATTCTAGCTGTTTGCTGTTGGTACAGTGACTATGTATTCTAGTTGTGTGCTGTAGGTACAGTGACTATGTATTCTAGCTGTGTGCTGTGGGTACAGTGACTATGTATTCTAGTTGTTTGCTGTAGGTACAGTGACCATGTATTCTAGCTGTGTGCTTTGGGTACAGTGACTATGTATTCTAGTTGTGTGCTGTAGGTACAGTGACCATGTATTCTAGCTGTGTGCTGTGGGTACAGTGACTATGCATTCTAGTTGTGTGCTGTAGGTACAGTGACTATGTATTCAAGCTGTGTGCTGTGGGTACAGTGACTATGTATTCTAGTTGTGTGCTGTAGGTACAGTGACCATGTATTCTAGCTGTGTGCTGTGGGTACAGTGACTATGTATTCTAGTTGTGTGCTGTAGGTACAGTGACCATGTATTCTAGCTGTGTGCTGTGGGTACAGTGACTATGCATTCTAGTTGTGTGCTGTAGGTACAGTGACTATGTATTCTAGTTGTGTGCTGTTGGTACAGTGACTATGTATTCTAGTTGTGTGCTGTGGGTACAGTGACCATGTATTCTAGCTGTGTGCTGTGGGTACAGTGACTATGTATTCTAGTTGTGTGCTGTGGGTACAGTGACCATGTATTCTAGTTGTGTGCTGTGGGTACAGTGACTATGTATTCTAGTTGTGTGCTGTGGGTACAGTGACCATGTATTCTAGCTGTGTGCTGTGGGTACAGTGACTATGTATTCTAGTTGTGTGCTGTGGGTACATTGACCATGTATTCTAGCTGTGTGCTGTGGGTACAGTGACCATGTATTCTAGTTGCGTATTGAGTGTGTATTGACCATGTATTCTAGCTGTGTTCTCGGATTGCAGTGACTGGCTGTTATTCATATGTACTGGGAGTGTTGTAACTATATGTCCTAGCTGTGATATGTTGTTACAATGACTATGTGTTTTAATTGTCTAAATGAACATATAATCTAACTGTGTACTTGGGGTGCAGTGACTGTATTCTACATATGTACTGGTAGTGTAGTTAACATGCATTGGAACCGTGTACTTGAGTTATAGTGACAAAGTATTCTAACTATGTACTGAGTGTGTAGTGACTAAACTTTCTAGCAGTGTCCTGGGTGTGCAGTGACTTTGTATTCTAGCTGAGTACTAGCTGAGGATGTATTGTCTATGAATCCTATCCGTGTACTTGAGGTGTAGTTTCTATGTGTTCTAACACTGTACTGGAGGTACAGCGTCTGTATTCTAACACTAATATTTTGTAATCTAGCTGTGTACTGATAATGTAATGAATACGTATTATAACTGTTTAATGGGGGTGCAGTGACTATTTAATCTAGCTGTGTATTGATAAATACAGCTAAGAGTCTGTAGTTGGCTCCAGCTTACTCAACCACCGTTGGCGCCTGTAGCGACCAATTTGGAATTACTTTTCGTAAAAAAAACGTCCCATAACACCTGGCGGACCTACCATTGCGCATGCGCAACCATCCGATTCCCGAAACGGCAACATCTAGGTGAATCGTATGCGACCTGTTTCAAACAAATAGCGTAGAAAAAAGCGCCGGTCTTGTGCCATAAAACGAATCTGGTACGCTTAGAACCACTGGCGGTTTTCGGTGCCCCTGGCGGCTTTTGGTGCCATTGGCTGTTTTCTCGCTTGTATGCACTTTCCTACTGATCACCTCCACTACTGCAATGAATAACAGTGGGCTTTGTGCACTCCCCAGGCCGACATCCACCCTGAATTCCTCCGATATTCCCGATCCCCACACTACTCTACATTTTGTCTCTTCATATGTGCATTCGGCCATCCTCACCTCCGCCTCTGGGACACCCACATACCTCAACGTGGCTATGTGCATTCGGCCATCCTCACCTCCGTCTCTGGGACACCCACATATCTCAACGTGGCTATGTGCATTCGGCCATCCTCACCTCCGCCTCTGGGACACCCACATACCTCAACGTGGCTATGGCCATATCTCTTGGAACAATGTCGTATGCCTTTTTAAGGTATATGAATACCAGAGCCATATTATCCTATCCCTCCAGTTTCTTTTCCACCAATTGTCCCAGAATGAACACCTCTCCCTCTACTGAAACCTTGTTGTTCTTCTCCCATTTCACACTCCGCTACACTCTTGATCCTTCCATCCCGAATCCTATTAAAAAGATACACCACTGTCAGTTACCCGCTGATATTCTAACTTGCATATACTTTGACCAAGTTATACAAGACATTAATGAAACCGATGTGTTGATAGACTGGTTGATAGTTTTAGTAAATGGAGATGTGAAAGTGTCAGACTTGACGGATCATAAGGTTTACGTTGTTAAGTGTTGGCTACACCATTCCAATGGAGAAGCGTAGGAGAAATGTGTGAAGAAGTTGACGACGACCTGTACATTTGTTTGTAAAAATGGAATAAATATGCAAAAACTTACCCTGTTTTGCCAACTTACACAGACTGTCAACTCACATACTTCCAACTTACAAACTTCCAGTTTGCAAACTCCCGACTTATAAACATCAGACTTTCAAGCAAACTTTCAACCTACAAACTTCCAACTTGCAAATGTCCGACTTACAAACTTCATATTACAAACTTCCGACTTTAAACTTTGTGGTACAAACATCAAACTTACAGGATGGATGTCACAGCCACGTCATTTTTTAAGTGACGTAACTTCCATACAATATAATAATGGCACCAGCTCACTTATTCCGCGAGGTGTTTCCAACTTACGCCAGCCACCAGCGCCACCTAAGGGAGAGCTACCTAACTAATTTAAGGTTACATATAAACAATACAGTTAGGGTTAATTAACCGGAAAATTACACTACCAACCTGAGGATGATAATACAATTTTGAGAAAATTGCATTTTTGTCCTTATGTCAAAACACGCAATTTTACGGTTTATTAACCTTAACTTTTATACCGCCATATTCAATGTATGTATGAATGTATGTATGTATGTATGTATGTATGTATGTATGTATGTATGTATGTATGTATGTATGTATGTATGTATGTATGTATGTGTGTATGTTTGTATGTATGTGTGTATGCATGTATGTATGTATGTTTGTTTGTATTTTACTTGGAGGGTTAATGGAGCACACTAGCTAAATTTACAATGACCGGTGATTTTTGTACCATTTCATTTAAATAGGTCATGTGTGTTTACAAACATACACAACAGTCAACATTATTTACATGTTTTTTATGCACTTGAGCGATGGTCAACCCTGTCGATGTAACTGCTTTGGTGCGTGCCTGTTGTTCAAGCCACGTCCAGTCGACGACTTTGGGTTCCGGTGAATAGAAGGAAGGTCGACCATTGGTCAATTGTCTGGTCGGTTCGTCTTCATTGCTTTCGTTCACAGCCTGGGCACCGTAGAAAGTTGTCTTCATGTCTTTTCTCATAACGATGGCACACAACCTTTATGTACTATTCGGAGACTTTCTAAAACGTGTTCAGACATGTCTGAAAACAACGTGATCCTAGCTATCACATTGCAAATGATATATCAGGACTTAAATTGTTATTTGTGTCATAGATAAAAAATGTTGGTGAAGTTATAGCAGATTTGATCACTAGGAGGCAAACTTACTTACTTTTAATTTAGCTTACGAATGATACACAATACTTATGCTACGACAAATCAACAAAAACAGGTCGGCAAGTTTCAGATCTGCATTTACTAAAACTATTAACCAGTCTTTCAGCATCACGGTTTCATTAATGTCCTGTTCAGCCTCTTCAGGTGCATATACATTAGACTATCAGAAGGCAACTGAGAGAGATGATTTTTTTTAATGGGTTGGCTAAGATAGTCATTCATGGTCGACGGATATCCCGGCAGCGGAAGATTCTGGCTGAAACACACCGTGCGGAATCTGCACGACTTGCAGGCGTTTGATGATGTAATTGACATACGAGCCCCGTTGCCATTTCTTGAGGGTGATGTATATGTTTGTAGATATCAAAGCATTCAGTTTGTCACACTGTAACATCTCTGGCATGGCAGCAAACTCGTCTGCTTTCGCGTCAACGCGATTGTTCATGTGTTCGTCAAACAAGGTCAACCACAATTGTTTACCAGTCACCGTTTCAACGATGCACACCCGTACGCAGAAATGCGCATCCGATTTCCCGTAACCATTTCTGACACATCGCAGCTGATCGCATGCACGCGTTTCTTGCAATACCGACAGCCGCCGTAGAATGCAGCGTTATGACTGACTTCAATGATGGCCAACACCTTCAATGTAACTGTTTTTGTGTGTAACTCTTTTTCCAGCCACGTCAGGTCAACGATTTCTGGTTCTGGCGAATAGTGGGCAGTCGTTTGGGAACGTCGACTGGTCGATTCGTCTTCTTCGCTTTCAATCGCTGCCCGAGCAAGGTGGAAAGATGTCTTCAGCATGTTGTTTTATGAATTTGGCATGTCTGGCGGTGGGAAATTGTACAAAATATATCTATTCATAAAAAAAACACAACGTCAATAAGTCAATGGCATTTTAGAATCTTCTGGAATTTTCCATTAGTTCTAGAAGACTACGCACACGGAATCATGCAGTAGCCACTATGCGCATGCGCAACTTGAAGTGGCACCAGGCACCGCATTACACATTCAGCGTATTTTTAGTTTTAACATAGGAAGACGTGGTTCACGTTTGTAGATGCGTTTCTGCTCTGTTTTATAACTGGTTAAATTCAGTAAAATGAAAAGACAAGGTCAAATAAGCCGTCACATATATAAATAGTCACTGACCCTACTGCTAGCGTGTAATATAATATTATTTAAAATATTTTAGTAATTTGACACGCTAGCATACCCAACTACATGAAGCCGTCCTCGGAAGTTATGCAATGGCCACGTTGCACATACGCAACTGGAAGTGGCAGCGAAAACCACCAGTTGCACTGAAAAACGCCAGTGGCGACGAAAACCGGCAGTCGCTGTAAGAATAGTAGATTCGTGTTAAGGTACAAGAACAGGTCGCATATGATTGCCCTAGATGTTGCAGTTTCGGGAAGCGGATAGTTGCGCATGCGCAATGGATACACGCGCTGGCGATAACAGACGTTTATAATATCCAAAATATAGGAAGTCACTTTGCCCCAACAGTGGTTGCATAAGCTGCAGCCACCTACGGTTTCCCTATTTGGCTTCCCTTGGCGCCATATTGCGGGTAGCACCGGTACTAAAGTGGCACCGGAAGCCACATTGCGCACTCTGGTATTGTAAACCGCATGTATACTACTCTAGTCTAGTTGCCCGGCGTTTTTATTTAGATTGAGATTCATACGGTTTATTGCCAAGTAACATTTAAAATAAATTAACAAGGAATTTGTGGCGTTGTGGCGTAAGAAGTTGCAAACGAAGGATCAGATGGTACCATATATATCAATGTGCTGTAGGCAACCGTTGTCCCGGGTTTAAAAGTGTGATTCTTATATCTTCATTTGCTGGTTTTGAAGCAAGCACATTCTGGTGATCTCATCACATTAACTATTTTGATAAAGTATTTATAGTCCAATGTGTTTGCCATGCGCACTAGTATGTTTTACAGTGCCAAGATATGTAGTGGAAATATATATTACGTACTGATTCATGTGTGGGCAGGACTGGCTTCTTGGGACCCTTATTATTCACAATAGGTACAACAAAGGTAATGTCATTTTTCATTTCTTCATTTTCAAAGCGTCTTATGGACATGAACATTCAGCCTATTATTGTGTTGATAGCATTGTAAGTGAATGAGGTGATTGTTGTCCATTGTGTGAATGAATACACACAGGCGTCGACGTTATCGGCAACAACGTGAACAATACCAACGCTTGATAATGATATTCCACTAATGTCCTTGTTTGGATTGGCTTTACGTCTGCTCCAAATAATTTCAAGTGGCTTTTTTCCTGTTTTGCCAGCACGTACAAAATACCCCCTGTGTCACAATGTTGGGTATGTCGAGCCAATTGGATGCTGTTTTAAAGTGTCCTACATTCCACCAGACAACGTTTGTTTCCCAATCACTGTTAATAAAATTGCTGCTTTTCGAGCGCAAAAAGGGACTGCTCAAAAAGCGATTGCTCAATATGAGAGGTATATGATTTTAATGCATGAAGGACGATAACATTTTATCGAGCACACACAGTTAGAAATAGTTAGATATAGTGGGGAGGGATTCGAAGGTTAAAAAAAAATTTATTTCGAGTAGTATCGTACATCGGTGTTTAGAGATCATCCCTGTCGTGTTCGCTGGCTCCACAAACACATGGTTATTCGCAAGTATTATTAAGTTCGACAGGGGTCCCAAACACATGTGTTTTGTGTTCGACACAACCCTGACCTATAACATATATTATAACATAACATAACATGACACTCCTCATCCACATGACGTGTCATTCAGTTGGGCGAGTCAGGCACATAATATGCAACATATTATGTTGCACAACTCTGACCGCAACTAAATACATCGCGTTGAACTTGATGTTTTCAATAATGAGACCCTAGATACGCCTCTGTTTACAAAACTCTGCTGGCACACATGGATTTGACAGACAAGGGATTATTTTTTCTAAGAACCTTACGCCGGTGTTTGCCAAAAGCGATTTTAAAGCGTTTTAAAAGTTTTTTTACGGGGTCTCAAACCTGCCCAAAGTGACCTTATTACTGATTGAAATGACCCTATCAACAATAATCCTTTAAAAATGATAAATAATTATTCATTACAAAAATAAACTTATAAACTTCAACAAATCACGGACATGTTCCAACTAAGAACCCATATAAATGACAACTATTTAATAAATAATCTAAAATATTTGAATTCATTGAAATAAACGTGAAATTGTACTCACTTAAGTGGAATTCCAGATCAAAGCTAGATGTGACACACTACATGAAGCATATAATAGAAGCATATATTCACAAGCCATTTATTTCTTTCTCTACTATATACCACCCATTGTTTACTTTCACTTGTCGTTTTCGGGGTTGACCATATAATCCTCGGTATTACCACAGTCCACGTACTTGCATAATGCTATGCAAGACAATAAACAATCATGTGCTGAGACTGTGCATCGCTAAGGCAGCTCTGTCTCTTCTTTCTCTTCTGTCTCTTCTATGATTTCAACAGTAATATCAGTGGTATACTTGTTTAATTTCGCATACGTAATCCACTGTTGTTGCGTATATTTATCCTCCTATAAGCCTCTCATTCACGAGAGGCCATGCTTCTTGTAAGGCCATTGTTCCTTTGCAAAATCAGGACTACAGAGCGTGTGCGTGCGCGTACATGCGTGCGTTCGTGCGTGCGAACCTTCATTGTTTTGGATCACTACAAGTGCTGCCATCTGGTTTCGTTTGGGGGACATTTGGGACCCTCTTTTTATAAGGTCTGTTTTCTATTATTCGCATGCCATGTTGTCAAACGCGGATCTTATCCATTGACACAAACAACCTCACAAAAGCAAGAACACTTAAGGAATGTCTCCTCTGTCCTTAAGACCGTCACATTTCAGAACATCTGTAAAACTTACGAATACATCTTAAGTGTAGGCACTTGTGATTAACACAGGACAACGTTTATATTTTAGAAAGTTAGTCTGATGGAAACCCGATGGCGGTTACTGATTGTATGTTGCCTTTAGTTTCAGCCACTTGTGGAATCCTTATTTGGCCAGACCAGCGAATTTACCTCAAAACACACCTGTGACATGAACAAGGTTGGTTCTCTGAAAGTCGATGGCGAACAAAGGCCGAAGTTGGTGCAGTCGTTACCAGATGGCACCGTCGTCAGCAGCACTGATACGGTACCGACGCCACCTGATGGCGGTTGGGGTTGGATGGTTGTCGTCAGCACGTTCATGGTTCATGTAATTGTGTGTGGCATCCCAAATTCGTTCGGCATCTTCTTGATCGCCTTCATTGACCAGTTTGATGCAGGTCGAGGTAACGCAGGCTGGATCAGTTCTCTCATGGCTGGGATGATGCTCTGCTCCGGTACGAATTCATAATATAATTGTAGTTGGTGACGCTTTCAAGGGATTATCATGCTTTATTATATAGCATCTTACAACCTCTTGGCGGGCAAATGTGCATGTGCATGCTTATTAAGCTCATGAAAGTCTAACCATTGGGGTGATCGTTTTGTTTACACTAATATGGTGGCTCCCATGACAGCGTCTTAATTGGAGTCTCTCTGACCTGATGATAAATTATGCAGTGATTATTTTTATATGAAAATATGGTCAAATAGTTTTATAATAGTTGTTTTTATCTATTGTGTCCTCTGGTTCTACTGCCTTATTTAAGTGTGAAGCACATATTCCTATCAATAGCCTCGTAACCATTAAATAATTTAAACATTTTGTTTGACCCCTCTTAGTCTTCTGGTCTCTCCTGGTCTCTGCTGTCAAACCACATTCCATTAAGTGGCTTTCATAACTAAGGTCTCGCAGTTCTTGTGCGCCAAGGCCCTGGTCGTTTTACCGTTGAGCACCATATATATTACGACGGACTTGAAAGTTCTGTTCCACCCGATATTTCCACAGTGTTAACGTTTCAACAGGGTTAACGTTCAACACACACACACACACACACACACACACACACACACACACACACACACACACACACACACACACACACACACACACACACACACACACACACACACACACACACACACACACACACACACACACACGCACACAAATCTTTGACGAGTATAACTGTACGCACGTTTTTTTACACCTTGTTTGTCGTCTTCACCTTCCAGGACCTATTGTGAGCACACTCACCAACAAATATGGGTGCCGAGTCGTGTCGACCGCTGGCTCAATTCTGGCGGCATTCGGCTTTGTCATCAGCGTGTTCGCACCAAATCTCTACTATTTATATTTTTCTTTCGGCATCGTGTCAGGTGAGTGCTGTGTCTTCTCATTTACATGCTTATATGTGGTAAGTGGAGTAGACTATGATAGTGGAGTAGACTATATATATATATATATATATATATATATATATAAATATATATATATATATATATAGATATATTATATATATATATATATATATATATATATATATATATATATATATATATATATATATATATATATATATATATATATATATATATATATATATATATACAGTGTGTGTGTATCGTCCTGTTTACCGAATATAATGTTGCACTTGTCCGCTAGGTGTTGGATTCGCCATGCTCTATCTTCCCGCCGTTGTCAGTGTCACGCACTACTTCCTGAAGCGACGGTCGTTTGCGACAGGCCTCGCTCTATGTGGAACAGGAATCGGTACGATCATCTTAACACCGCTATCCGAGGCTCTTATTGACGAATACGGCTGGAGAGGTGCTATACTCATCGAGGCTGGCCTCATTCTGAACGGTTGCATGTGTGGGTTCCTCTTACGGCCGCTTGAGCTGAAGAAACAGGCGAAACGCAAGCCGTTCACTGTCTCTGATAATAAGGACAGCTTGGACGGCGTCACTGCGAAAGATGGCGCAGCAGTGGTTATGGCGCCGAAAGACTATTCAAGCGCTGAGGCGCTGGAACACCATGGCGCCACCGTGCGGCGTAACGGGAACGAGGGAAAGTATATTTTGGACATATCGTCAAACACATACACACATATATATCGGATACACCTTCATAGACTATTATAACTGGTAAAACACGATCTATTTTTGTAGCTGAAACATATGTGACCATGATACGCGGTTGTAACTAATACATCAGAATACACAATTGTAACTGATACGTTGCTTGGTTAAACTGATACACTATTGTATACTTTGTAACGGATACATTACGATACACCGCGATGCACAA
The DNA here is from genome assembly GCA_963662155.1 of Lamellibrachia columna. Taxonomy (NCBI): domain Eukaryota; kingdom Metazoa; phylum Annelida; class Polychaeta; order Sabellida; family Siboglinidae; genus Lamellibrachia; species Lamellibrachia columna. Next base: position 2,754,812 of record OY759270.1, on the reverse strand, counting down.
CGATACACAACGATACGTAACTGATATATGGTCACTATTTTAAGTGTAGTTCATCTTTTCAGGTGGTTCGTCTGGCGACATCAACGTTGATCGATCGAATCCCGTCGCCCACTCGCACAGCCTGACCTCGCCACATCGCCAGGTGGCGCCACAAGACGAGCGCTCCTTATTCCGTCTGTGCTACTGCTCAGAGGAAACGAAGGGGACTTTCCAACAGATGACTGAACTATTCAAGGACGTGATCTTTCTCCTCTTCGCAGTCCCAGAATTCTTCACATTTCTTGGCTACTACGTCCCATATTTCTACTTGCCTGATAGAGTCGAACAGGTGAGATATAACATATGGCTGAAAACATATACAGTGTATACCAGTGGTTGTGGTCGTTAGTTCTACCGGCCTGGCTAACATATGTACGAGTGGTTGTGATCGTTAGTTGTACTGGAGTAGTACATGATGACAAATCTATCAGTGGTTGTGATCGTTAGCTATAATGGCCTGGTTGAAGAAAACCTACATGTCTGGTTGTGATTATAAGTTTTACTGACCTAATTTGAACCTGACCAATATTGATACCTTGCTATGAAAACAGATGAACATGCATTCCGTGTTACCTTATTGTAATTTCGATATATATATATATATATATATATATATATATATATATATATATATATATATATATATATATATATATATATATATGTATATATATATATATATTTATATATATATATATATATTTATATATATATATATATAAAGTTATATATATATATAATTATATATATATATATATATATATATATATATATATATATATATATATATATATATATATATATATATATATATATCAATAATGTTGTTTTGAAAATTCAACTTATGTGTTATATTACAATTGTTGAATTACATATGTAATTATCATTATATATCAATAATGGTCTTTTGAAAATTCTACTTGTGTGTTATTGCTACAACTGTTGTTGTTGAATTAACTCACTTATGTCACATGAGTTACACGAATGTAGGGTGCCACAATTTTCAGTTGGGCGTCTCCAAGTTAAACGCTGCCTTTCTCATCTCGGTGATTGGCGTGTCAGACACAATCGCTCGCGGTTTCTTCGGCTGGTTGGCTGGCATCGAGTGTGTCAACCCACTGTATCTACGCAGCACGGCCCTGACGCTCTGTGGCATCTGCACGTTTCTCAGCATCTTCTGTTTCAACTACGAGATGTTTGTTGTCTACGCCGTCTTCTTTGGTGGATGCACTGGTGAGTGGTCATGGTAACCTTCCTCACTTTAAACCGGTACAATTGATTGCAATGTGACATGCAATGTTATTTAACGCCTGTCAATGTTGTATAAGTCCACACAGCCAGTGGTTAACTACGGTTTCGTTCGCAATAATTGCATCTCTCCAGCATAAGACGTGTCAACTTCAGCGTTGACATCCAGATGTGACAAGTGCAAGGTATTCATGTATACATATGAACGATCTAGAGGAACACAAAGTGGACGACTGTAACCAACTTTCGAATGTCAGTAAATGGTTGCGATCCCCGGTTCTATTGATTGAGAGTCTTACGTTCTTCAATGAAAAAATCTGATATATATTATCCAAAATTGATGTTATTTAGTAAACACGAACGATAAACATCCTAACCTTTTGTCCTCCCACATGCGGTCTAATGAACCACGGTTTGTAATTTAAAATGTTTGTGAATAATGACTTTGTTCAATACATCGCGAACAGTGGTCGACAATTTGCAATAAATATGAGCAACGTTTGACAGAGACAGGCTTTCACCGAATCACGTGATGGATATATTATTAACGCCCGACCAAAATATTAAAATTAAAAACGTTTCTGATTTTCTAAGCCGTATTTTGCTAGCCAATATGTTTCGGAAATATGTATAATTTAAAGCGTTAGTTTTGCTACGTAGGGAAGTGACTATGCAATAAAAGTTCAATTCAGGTATTTCATTTGTTAATTAATATTAAACTATTGCTAAGTTGTAAATGGAGTGATACATAAATATTGAGTTTGTTTAAAAATTAAACTTTCCAATTGTTTCATGATAGTGTATTGGGTTTACATTGTACAGCGGAGGACTGAGTGCACTTTAGTCAAACATTAATTAAAACTGACACAAGTTAAAGATGTTCCTTGGATGGTCAGCACCCGGTTCCACTTTTTCTGATAATTACATAATCCATAAAACATATAAATTTCTTCTAACTATTGCGATTTTCTCGCTCAGGTACATTTGGTACCCTTCACCAGGAAATACATTCTAGGAAGACCAGTTATTCTGCAGACGTAAGTGTAGAGTGGTATATTGTAGGCGTGAGTGTGTCGTGGTATATTGTAGGCGTGAGTGTGTCGTGGTATATTGTAGGCGTGAGTGTGTCGTGGTATATTGTAGGCGTGAGTGTGTCGTGGTATATTGTAGGCGTGAGTGTGTCGTGGTATATTGTAGGCGTGAGTGTGTCGTGGTATATTGTAGGCGTGAGTGTGTCGTGGTATATTGTAGGCGTGAGTGTGTCGTGGTATATTGTAGGCGTGAGTGTGTCGTGGTATATTGTAGACGTGAGTGTGTCGTGGTATATTGTAGGCGTGAGTGTGTCGTGGTATATTGTAGGCGTGAGTGTGTCGTGGTATATTGTAGGCGTGAGTGTGTCGTGGTATATTGTAGGCGTGAGTGTGTCGTGGTATATTGTAGGCGTGAGTGTGTCGTGGTATATTGTAGGCGTGAGTGTGTCGTGGTATATTGTAGACGTGAGTGTGTCGTGGTATATTGTAGGCGTGAGTGTGTGTCTGGCGCCGGTCGTTCTCCTCAATCTGCTGGGCACTGAGCAATTCACCAACGCGTTTGGACTGCTGATTCTCTTCCAAGGGGTGGCCACCATTGTCGGCCCTCCAGTGGCCGGTATGCACACTAGGTGGCGCTATGCTACTGTTTTCTCTATGTTGCATTTGTAAATTGAACCTAGCTATTCACCCTTCTTGGTGTGACATATTCAAATTTCTATCAACTAAGACGTTTACACACTTCTCCGCGTTTCGGCAATCATTAATTCTCCCAACTTAATGAACATTTATATCTATGTTTGGCAGAACAGTGGACTCTGTGTGCCATGTTGGCTGAATTGTGGTGGATGCCATTTCCCATGTTGGCTGAATTGTGGTGGATGTTATGTGCCATGTTGGCTGAATACGCCATATTTCCAGCTGATTATAGACTATATGCGTCAGTCCACATTTATTTAGGTGTGATTACATCTGTTCTTGTTCAGATGGAATGTATTTTGGAGTGGTCTACTGTATACTTCTCATTGTACTTGGTTTACTAGTAACCAGACTGTAAATATGTTTGCCTGAGAGTTTATATAAACCTACTACACCCGAGTATGTTTGCTGGAGACAAGAGCGAAGGAGATGGGAGGGAAGGCGAGGGGAGCGAAGGAGAAGGGAGGGAAGGAGACGGGAGGGAAGGCGAGGGGAGCGAAGGAGAAGGGAGCGAAAGCAAAGATAGGAGGGATACAGGAGCAAAGGGAACGAAGGCATGAGGAGCGTAAAATAGCCAGGAAACATAAAGGAAAGGTGACATGTTGATGGGCAAGAGGGAGTTGGACAACACGCTGTCAGGTGACAGGACAGAATGCGACGGAAGGGATCCGACGCATGAACTACTCTGAGGTAGTGACAAAGCGGGTGAGGAGGTGAGCGAGGGTATTTGTGGGGGACACGATAGTTTGGAAAACTGACAGATCGCTAAACAAGGGGACGACGTGGTGATTTGCTTTCCAAGGGCAAAAATATAGGCTACCACAGAGAGGGTGGACAAAATCATGGGACCTGGCAAGGGACGATCGGTTTTAATAAATGTACTACATTTAGGGACTAACGCAGAGGGGGACGGTACAACTGCTAAAGTTAGGAAATACAGGCAGTTGGTCACAACACTTAAGCAGACACCGGTTGAGCAGATAATTATGTCAGTAATTTTACCAGTAATGGGAAGCAGGGGTCACGGTTATCGAAATTGCCAGAGGGTGGCAATTAACACGTTGGTTCAGCAGCTATGCAAGGAAGAGGAAGTTGGATTTGTGGGAATGTTTTGTTGGCAGGGCTGACATGTTCACGAGGGGTGAGCTTCATGAAAGTGGAATGAGTGCAACAGTGTTTGCGGATGAAATCTCAGCAGCAAATATTTTTTGTAGCAAACATTTTTAAAATTAGATGGGCAGGTATTTTTTAGGAGAGTTCGAATAGGAAGAAAGGGAGGGTTATTTGATTTATTAAAGAATCTACTCAGGCATACGAAGAAGATTGCGATGCTTGTTGGTACAAAGCGCTATAGAGGAAGTGAAGGGGAATTCATAATGGGCGATTTTATCCACGGACATATATAATGGAAATATCTAGATAGTACATGGGTGAGGACCAACATTTTCTATTTTTACTGCAGGATACCCTCCTTACTCAACTCGTGTAGAACCAACCAGGGGTGAGAATGTATTATATATATATATATAATTTTGTCTTCACAAAATGAATTAGTGGACAATGTCATAATACACGAACTGTTGGGTACCAGAGATCGTAATCAAATGCATTTTGACATCAAAGTAAAAGTAAAAATAAAGAAATACAAGATAAACTTCCATAAAGGTAAATATAAAACATAAGAAAATACATATAGATTGGAATAACATGCTGATGGCTAAGGACACGATTGAATGTGGGAACAATCTAAAATATGAAATTGAGAGAATCATCGAACAATTTGTTCCCTTGAAAAATCAAGGAAACGGTCTATAAAGAACACTTGTCAAAGGAAGCTGTTATAAAAATAGCGGGCAAGCAAAATATGTGGAGGGTTTATATGCGTGCCAGCAAGGATGAAGACTACACAATTTACAAAGAGGCGCTTAATGAAGGTAAGACTGAAATTAGACAATAATAAAAAAATTATAATAGAAGCCATGAGCACAAATTAGCATGTAACATAAAGAATGACAACAAACGTTATTTTTATGGATATGTCAGGAGTAAACACAACTTACGAGACAAGGTTGGACCACTAGAAGAGAGTGCTGGATATATAATGTCACAAGGTTTTATAATTGCGGAAGACCTAAATGGATACTTCAGTTCAATGTTTACAAGAGAGGATATTACTTCATTACCAGTTAAAGATTTCAGGGGGTTAACCGGACTATAGGGGCAGTTATTTGTAACTCCTAAAATGGTATCTAAGAAAGGAAATAAAGGCAATGAAGGATAAATCACCTGGATTGGATGAAATTCCGCCAAAACAAATAATCAAAACAGTAGAACAAATTAGTATATAATTTGCACGAGCGTTTATCTGGTCATTAAAAGAGATAGTGGTTCCTTTTGAATAGAAAGAAGTAAAAATCATACCATTGTTTAAAACGGGTTAGAGAAATAAGTCTGAATTTAGCATCAGTTATTTGTAAATTAATGGAAAAATTAATTAAATATCATATTGTGGAGTTCCTTGTTAGACATAAACTATTAAATCCAACTCAACATGGGTTCCTAAAAACGAGATCATGCTTCACAAATATGTTATGTTTTTTTTAAGAAACCACTAAGTGGATAGACGAAGGATCATCAGTAAATAGTATCTACTTAGATTTTCAGAAAGGTTTCGACAAAGTGCCAATTCAAAGATTACTATATAAATTAAAAGTCCATGGTATCGGGAATGGCATAATCGACTGGATAGGAAATTGACTGACCGACAGAAGACGTGTTGTAGTAGACGGGACGGTTTCAAACTGGAAATCAGTTTTAACTTAGTTAAATGGTTTGAAAAATGGCAGATGTTTTTAAATTTTGGGAAATGTAAATGCCTACACACAGGACACGGGAACTTGGATGTAAACTATGAAATGGGAAATATTGTTCTAGGTACTACTGTAAAAGAAAATGGTTTAGCAGTAACACTACGTGATGATATGAACGTTTCATAACAGCGTGGTATTGCAGCTTGAAAAAGTAATCAAATTCTTGGGTTGATTATGAATAATATAACATACAAGAAAAATAGCTAATTATACATATGTACATAGCAATAAAGCCATCATTTAGAATACTGTATATAAGCTTTGATTTAACAAGATTTAACAAGATTGCCATCTCGAACAACATCTACCCACTTTGTAATTTCTTCTAAAAAACATAAGAGATTGGTTAGACATGACCTTGCTTTTAGGAATCCATGTTGAGATGTATTTATTAATTTATGTTTTATGAGGAATTCCACCATGTGGTCTCTAATTAATGTTTCGAGTAATTTACATACAACTGATGTTAAACTCACTGGTCTGTAATTTTCTGGCTTCTTCCTCGATCCCTTCTTATACTATATTGTAAGAAAGATATAGATTACGCTCGATCGAATACAGACGAGAGCAACTAAAACGAGTCCAGAACTGAGAGACCTTAGTTATGAAGAACGCTTAAAAGAATGTTGCTTGACAACCCTAGCGACAAGAAGGTTAAGAGGAGATCAAATTGACGTTTCTAAGATATTGAAACGGTATGGAAATATTCATAGAAATGTCAAAACATTTTCTCATTAAAATAAGATAGTAGAACTAGAGGACACGAGGTAACATTAGTAAAGGATCGGTGTTGATTGGATATCATGAAGTACCCATTCTCATACAGGACAATAAATTGATGGATCAAATTATATACAGACTGTGTACTTCCTAGAGACGTGAAAATGCTTCAAAGCAAAGTTGATATATATATCTCAGGAGGGCGGGTTACACATAGATGAACAAATTATTCTCGATAAGCCAATGACTTCCTTGACCAGTTGTCATATGGTCCTTTACCATGGATGAAAATCTTGTTAAACCTACTGGCAGTATGAAGACTGAATGTGTTCTACTCGCAGGTTGGCTGTACGACGTGACGCACTCCTACGACATGCCGTTCGCAATCGTCGGAGCTGTGACCACCTGTAGTGGACTTATCCTCTACAGTGTACCGTGCGTCCAAAGACTGCGCCAACGTCGTAGACGACGGCGCTTGGAACAGGACAATGTCAGTACAGAACACGGCTTGTCCCTGTCCGTCAGGGACGCTTAGTAGTGCGGTGTTAGCGGTGTTACTTCGATGTTAATATTTTAGATGTTACCCATGCCACTGTCGGCTGTTCCAATGAGTTCATCCCCAAACACTGCAGCAACCTTACCTCTTAGATGAAATCCATCCCTCGGATGCCAGAATAACGAGCAGATCTGGTTTTAAATGAGTAAGCACTCAACATTGAAGCAGCATATATTTACCGGTTCTGAAACAACACTCCTATTCCAATTCCCAATTTGGATTACGCACAACAAGTGCACGAAGTTATTCAACTCGAGTATACACCTGGTTAGTATTCTCTCACTAGTATATATCGGCTACTTTATGTAAATGAAAAACAGTAGTGAACAGCAAAAAGCTAACTTTTTGAAACTAGCCTACAATAATGTAATAACGAACCTAACACGTGAAAGCAGATAAGGTTATCCTTTCTAAAACTGAAATAATTAGCGGAATGTGATCACCTAGTGCAGAAGCAGAGGCTTCGACTGTTGTATCACGTTCTGACCTTCTTATGAACACAGCCACCTTAACTGATCAACACGTTACTTCCGTTCATGCCACATTTCAAAAGCGGCTGATGAATGTTTAACAGTAACATGGAACGGTGACATGTTGCCACCTAGATTTGACCAAATTATGAGTAATACAACATAGCGTTATAGAGGTGCTGCCACCTAGACTTGACCAAATTATGAGTAATACAACATAGCGTTATAAGAGGTGCTGCCACCTAGACTTGACCAAATTATGAGTAATACAACATAGCGTTATAAGAGGTGCTGCCACCTAGACTTGACCAAATTATGAGTAATACAACATAGCGTTATAGAGGTGCTGCCACCTAGACTTGACCAAATTATGAGTAATACAACATAGCGTTATAGAGGTGCTGCCACCTAGAATATCGTACTGGTCACATCTCGTTTGGCGTATAATCAATAACACTTATTTACAGAACTTCTAATTAAAATACATAAACGCATACTTGTTAACGTCCGCGTTATCTGCAGGCACATAAGACTAGCACAATATTTGTTCTTAAATACATATTCTATGTTTTCACGCATATACCCAAACATGTTACACCAGAGGGAGCGAAGGAGATGGGAGGGAAGGCAACGGGAGCGAAGGAGAAGGGAGAGAAAGAAAAGGGAGGGAGACGGGAGGGCAAGTTACGGGAATGTGGGATGGGGAGGCGACAGGAGCGAAGGGAACGAAGGCGTCAGGAGAGAAGGCGACAGGAGCGCAAGATAGCCAGGAGACATGAGGGAAAGATGACAGGTTGATGGATAAGAGGAGATGGACAACTCGCTGCCAGGTGACACGCTGCCAGGTGACACGCTGCCAGGTGACACGACTGCAGGTCAGAAAGCGACAGGAGGGATCCGACGCAAGAGCTACTCTGAGGTAGTGATAAAGGGGGTGAGGAGGAGAACGAGGGAGGACTCGATACTTTTGGAAAACTGACAGAGCGATAAACAAGGGGGACGACGTGGTGATTTGCTTTCCAAGGGAAAATTAGAGGATATCACAGAGATGGTGGACAAAATCATGGGACATGGCAAGGGACGATCGATGCTAATCAAAGTACTACACGTAGGGACTAATAACGCAGGTACAAACGCCAAAGTTAGGAAATACAGTTAGTCACAACACAGACAAAGATTGAGCAGATAATTCTGTCAGTGATTTTACCAGTAATGGGAGCAGGGATCAGGGTTATCGAAATTGCCGGAGGATGGCAATTAATACGCTAGTTCAGCAGCTATTTAAGGTAGAGGAAGTTGGATTTGTGGATTTGTGGGAATGTTTTGGTGGCAGGGCTGACATGTTCACGAGGGATGGGCTTCATCTAAATGGAATGGGTGCAGCAGTGTTTGCGGATGAACAGCAGCAGATGTATTTGATAGCAAACATTGTTTAAATTAGACGCGCAAAGGGTCTAATTAGAGGTGCCTCAAACATGACAAGAGACCACTAGTACACATAAACCAGTAATAAATTATAATTATTATTATAAAGGCGTGTCTTTAAAAAAGACCAATAACAAAAACTAATTAAACATTATGGTAGGAGATATTGACCTTCACATAATTGGTAAAACAGAATCATGGACTAACAAAAACATACCAGATCCCGAAATAGGAGTGACATGATACGTAATGTTTAGGAGAGATCGAATGTGAAGAAGAGGAGGGGGAGTTATTTTATTTATTAAAGAACTTACTCAGGCATACGAAGAAGATTGCGATGCTGGTTGGTACAAAGCGCTATAGAGGAAGTCAGTAAAGGGGAATATTTCATAACGGGCGATTTTATCCACGGACATATACAATGGAAATATCTAGATAGTACATGGATGAGGACCAACATATTATATTTTTAATGCAGGATACCCTCCTTACTCTCAACTCGTGCTAAAACCAACCAGGGGAGAGAATGTATTATATGTAGTTTTGTCTTCACAAAAATGAATTAGTAGACAATGTCAAAATACACGAACTGTTGGGCACCAGAGATCATAATCAAATGCATTTTGACATCAAAGTAAAATCTGAAAGTAAAAATGAAAAATACAAGATAACCTTCCATAAAGGTAAATATAAAATATAAGAAAATACTTAGCAAAGCTTGATTGGAATAACATGCTGAGGAATAAGAACGCAATTGAATGAGGGAACAACCTCAAATATGAAGTTGAGAGTATCATCGAACAATTTGTTCCCTTGAAAAAACAAGGAAAACTGTCTAGAAAGAAACACTTGTCGAAGGAAGCTGTTAGAAATATAGCGTCCAAGCAAAATATGTGGAGGGTTTATATGCGTGCCAGCAAGGATGAAGACTACACAATTTACAAAGAGGCTTTTAATGAAGCTACGACTGAAATTAAACAAGATAATAGAAGCCAAGTGTACACATAAAGAATGACAGCAAACGTTTTTATGGATATGTCAGGAGTAAACAAAACTTACGAGACAAGGTTGGACCACTAGAAGAGAGTGCTGGATATATAATGTCAGAGGGTTTTTTAATTGCAGAAGGCCTAAATGGATACTTCAGTTCAGTGTTTACAAGATAGGATATTAGTTCATTACCAGTTAAAGATGTAACATTTCATGGGGCTAAATCGGATTATATGGGCAGTTATTTGTAAATTCTGAAATGGTAGCTAAGAAAGAAAATAAAGGCAATGAAGGATAAATCACCTGGATTGGATGGATTTCCGACAAAACTACTAATCGAAACAGTAGAACAAAGTAGTATATCATTTGCACGAGCGTTTATCTGGTCATTAAAAGAGATAGTGGTTCCTTTTTAATAGAAAGAAGTAAACATCATACCATTGTTTGAAACGGGTTAGAGAAATAAGTCAGAATTTAGCATTAGTTATTTGTAAATTAATGGAAAGGTTAATTAAATATCATATTGTTGACTTCCTTGTTAGACATAAATTATTATATCCATCTCAACATGGACTCCTAAAAGCGAGATCATGCTTAACAAATATGTTATGTTTTTTGGAAGAAATCACTAAGTGGATAGACGAAGGATCACCAGTAGATATTATATACTTAGATTTTTAGAAAGGTTTCGACAAAGTGCTTCATCAAAGATTACTATATAAATTAAAAGCCCAAGGTATCGGGGATGGCATAATCGACTGGATATAAAATTGGCTGACTGACAGAAGACGTGTTGTAGTAGACGGGAAGGCTTCAAACTGGAAATCAGTTTTGCGTGGGGTATCACAATGATCTGTATTAATATATTTATTTGTCTTATATATATATATATATATATTTATTTGTCTTATATATATATATATATATATATATATATATATATATATATATATATATATATATATATATATATATATATATATATATATCAATGACTTTGACGATAATATAACATGCAACGTACTTACATTTGCGTATGACACAAACGTGTTTAGAAAGGTTAACAATTATGGTGATATACAACATTTACAAAACGATCTCTAACTTAGTTAAATGGTCTGAAAAATGGCAGATGTTATTCAATATATTTTGGGACATGTAAATGCCTACACACAGGACGCGGGAACTTGGATGTAAACTATGAAATGGGAGATACAGTTCTAGGTACTATTGTAAAAGCAAAGGATTTAGGAGTAACACTCCTTGCTGATATGAAAGTTTCATAACAATGTGGTATTGCAGCTTAGAAAAGTAATCAATGTCTTGGGTTGATTACGATAAATATAACATACAAGGAAAAAGAGCTAATGATACCTATGTACATAACAATAGAGGCTTCATTTAGAATACTGTATATAACCTTGGATACCATATCATAAGAAAGATATAGATTACGCTCGATCGAATATAGAGGAGAACAACTAAATTGATTCCAGAACTGAGAGACCGTAGTTATTAAGAACGCCTAAAAGAATATGGCTTGACAACTCTAGAAACAAGGAGGTTTAGAGGAGATCAAATTGAAGTTTTAAAATATTGACAGGGTATGAAAATATTGATAGAAATGTCAAAACATTTTTTCACTAAAATAAGATAGTAAAACTTGAGAACATGAGGTAACATTAGAAAAGTATCAGTGTTGATTGGATATCAAGAAGGTACCCGTTCTCACACAGGATAATAAATTAATGGATCAAATTATATACAGACTGTGTAACTGCTAGTAACGTGAAAGTGCTTAAAAGCAAAGTTGACATATATCTCAGGAGGGCGGGTTGCACATAGATGAAAAAATTTCTCGATAAACCAATGGCTTCCTTGTCCACTTGCCATATGGTCCTTTACCAAGGATGACTATCTTATTAAATCTTGTTAAATCTACTTGCAGTATGAAATGAATGAATGAACTGAATGTGTTCTACTTGCAGGTTGGCTGTACGACGTGGCACACACCTACGACTTGCCGTTCGCAATCGTCGGAGCTGTGACCACCTGTAGTGGACTTATCCTCTACAGTGTACCGTGCGTCCAAAGACTGCGCCAACGTCGTAGACGACGGCGCTTGGAGCAGGACAATGTCAGTACAGAACACGGCTTGTCCCTGTCCATCAGGGACGCTTAGTAGTGAGGTGTTAGCGGTGTTACTTCGATGTCAATATTTTAGATTTAGATGCTACCCATGCCACTGCCGGCTGTTCCAAAGAGTTCATCCGCAAACACTGCAGCAACTCTCAGATGAAACCCATCCTTTATCGGATGCCGGAATCACGAGCAGATCTGGTTTGAAATGAGTAAGCACTCGATATTGAAGCAGCATCTATTTATCGGTTCTGAAACAAAGCTCCTATTCCAATTTCCAGTTTGGATTACGCACAACATGTGCACGAAGTTATTCAACTCGAGTAGACACCTGGTTAGTATTCTCTCACTAGTATATATCGGCTACTTTGTATAAAGGAAAAACAGTAGTGAACAGCAAACAGCTAACTTTTAAAACTAACCTACAATAATGATTGTAATAACGAACCTAACACGTGAAAACAGGTAAGGCTAACCTTTCTAAAACTGGAATAATTACCGGAATGTGATCACCTAGTGCAGAAGCAGAGGCTTCGACTATTGTATCACGTCCTGACCTTTCAACGAGCACAGCCACCTTAACGGATCAACACGTTACTTCCGTTGATGCCACATTTCAAAAGCGGCTGATGAATTTGAACACCAATATGGAACGGTGATATCCTGCCACCTAGACTTGACCAAATTATTAGTAATACAACATTGTGTTATAGAGGTGCTGCCATCTAGAAACTATTGTACTGGTCACATCTCGTTTGGCCACGCACACACGCGGGCATGCAAGAATGAACACGCACGCACGCACGCACGCACGCACGCACCCAGACACGCACGAACAAGAACGCTATGTCGTCGATCTTAGCAGTTTTTCGTCGTCTTTGAACATGTTGTTTTACGAGTTTTCATGTAGATGTGCCGTTCTCGTTCGGGGTTAACGCATGACTGAGAAAATTAAAGAAAAAAGAGATAAGATGTGCCTATAGTGTCCTCGTGAGAACAAATATGGGATAGTAGGCCGAATTACACACCCAGCAAATACAGCAACATAATTCTTTGATACTATTAAGGTTTTTATCTGCAAGCCGACGGCGCATTGTTTGGCTGTATAATAGGCGATTGTTCGTTCCCGATGATGTTTCGTGTAGTTTCATTGGCGTAATGTAACCTATCCATCAGATAAATGCGATGAATGTGACGGTCATGTTCTGCTGTGATCAATCGAACTCACCGCTCAAATTTCACCTACGATGCGTGCACGTGCATTCCATGTGCACAGGCATGCCATGGCATAATCGGGCTGGAATGTGCACGTTTACCTGTACGATATTTTCGACACAATCGAGACACCACCTGTAATTGCGTCATGTTTGGTTGATAAAAGTTCGGCGAGTTCATTGTGTCACGACAAAAACTTAAGTTGAAATATTCGCGTTTCTTTTGTTTTTTAATACATAAACCTACATATTTTTTCAATAAGAAACCATGCAACATAAAATGTTAGTAGACAATTGTCAACATGGATATTTATCCCTGGCTATGTTTACTAATATCAGGCTACCACCAGCAGCACAAACATCCTGTCGACCTTCCCTTTGTAAATGTTGTTCTTCTCCTGTTACCATTCTCTTCCGTATCCTCAAAGTCAACAATCCTCTCTATTAGTTTCGTAACGTAACTTATAAACACCTCCGTCCTTCCACAACTACTTCGCGTACCATTCAACTTCCACATGTGTTGACAATACCTGGGTCACCGCTACCTTTGTACTGTTTGATTGGTTCAGTGCACACTACAGCGACTGCCCCCAGTGTGTGTAGGCGGCTCTATGTGTGAGGTCCCACTGAATCAGCAGCAAATTTGAACATACAACACTGAGCACAACAAACTTTATCGATTCACACGGTAAGTACAACGTATACATATTGCCAGATATTAAGAAAATGTTATGCACTGAACAAAGTATATCACGGGGGTGAACAAAGTATATCACGGGGCTGAACAAATATATCATGGGGCTGCAGCTGCGCACTGGGAGAACGGTAATTTCTCTATTGAAGCACACAACACAAAAAATAACACAAATAACATAACAATCACAACAATTTGATTGTCATGTATTTAAGCTTCTACGAACACCACATTAGGGTGGAGTTAGCGACGGTCTCTAAAGCGTTGATTCTAACAAATACGTCACTGAGCTGTTCACGTTTTCAGCGAACACCTACTCATAGACTTATATATCTTAAATGAACATTTATCAGCTCCCACATCTACATTCGTCTACACAAGCAATCACTGCGCTCCATTCGGCTCGATTGGGGCTAGAACAAAACCGATACACATAATTATATACATAACTGTGTCATTCTCAGTCGTCTAGGAAAGTGTCCCAGTGACACGTTGTGTAATGCCGCTACATCACATCATATGGCACACCACTACGAAATGGATCCCTAGATAAAAGAGGGTTAAGATGATATCAAATTGAAGTTTTTGTTGGTATTGAATGGGTATGAAGGTATTGACAGAAATAGATTTTACTTACTTACGTGCAGGCGTCTTTTGTGAAATGTTAGGGTTGAACATTGTTCAGTCGGTCAACAGGAATAAGAATAAATCCCAGCACAACGATGTCATTGCTGTCCTTTTCACTGCAGCAACTAGAGGACACAAAGTAGAATTAGTGAAGCATCGGTGTAGATTGGATATCAGAAAAGTACCAATTCTCACGAAGGACAATAAATGAATGCAACAAATTATCTACAGTTTGTGTAAATGCTTGCAGTGTGAATATGTTTAAAAGCAAATTGACAAATATCTCAGAAGGGCGAGAGTCCCACAACTTTTCATATACATATAAAAATGGTGGGACTCTCAATGTCCAATGGATTCCTTGTCCATTTGCTATGTGGGTCTTTTGTCTGGGATAGCAATCTTTTAAAATCATGTTAAATTTATGAAGTGTTTTAGTTTGTTATAGTTCAAAACAAGCAATTTTTTTGACGAGAAGAAAAGCTGATGGAAGATGACACTTAATATTTATAGGGAACAAAACTTACCTAGACACACACACACACACACACACACACACACACACACACACACACACACACACACACACCACCACCACCACCACCACCACCACCACCACACCAAAAAACACACACCACACACACACACACACACACACACACACACACACACACACACACACACCACACACATACACACACCACACACACACACACACACACACACACACACACACACACACACACACACACACACACACACACACACACACACACACACACACACACACACCACACACAAACACCACACCGGATTCACCTTCATACGTTACACATAATATGTACAACACGATATACTGTTGTAACTAATATACGCGTGACCTTAATACGCAGTTGTTTCAAATACATCAGAATACATACTTGAGACTGATACACTGTTTTAACTGATGCACCAAGTGCTATGGTTTTTGTTATTGATACACCACGACACACCACGATGCACAAATATACACCACGATAAAAAAATCACTACAATCATCGTCACCACTTTTAAAGTGTAGTGCATCTGCTCACCAACAGTACTAGGTGGTTCATATGGCAACATCAACGCTGATCGATCGAGTTCCGTCGGCCGCACGCACAGGTGGCACCACAAAACAAGTGTATCTTATTCCGTTTGTGCTATTGCACTGAGAAAACGAATGGGACGTTCCGACAGATGATTGACATTTAACGTCTCAGGGATGTGACCGGTCTCCTCTTTGCCATCCCGGAATTCGTCAATAACCTTGGTTACTACATTCCATTTTCTACTTACCTGATAGGGTAGAGCAAGTGAGACTGGGCGATACTGCGGATTAATGTGATAATTGGCAGGATGCACACTAATTAATATTGTTATATATAATAACATTTAAAGTTAATGCATGAGGTGCAAATGTGGTTGTGATAGATGGCCTG
>OY759270.1:2672634-2733436 GCA_963662155.1 Lamellibrachia columna | reverse complement strand
ATCCACTCTATATTGACACATCTCTATCGGTGAAAACTTGACATTTGTCACATTTGTGTTTCGACACTGACGTTATTACTGGCGTTATAAGCAGGAGGGATGCAATTAACGCCAATGAAACCGTAGCTAACCATCGACTCTGTTAACGTTTACAGCGTAGAGAGGAAATCTATCAATAACATGTCACTGTGCACAACGGCAATCAAGGAAACTGGCTTAATGGGATGAAAGTTACTCACCAATGGAGATGCCAAAGAGGACAGCGTAGACAACAAACATCTCGTAGTTGAAACAGAAGATACTGAGAGACGTGACGATGCCACTGAACGTCATCGCCGTGCCCCGCAGAATCAGTCTGTTGACGCACTTGCAGTCTGACAACCAGCCGGACATGACGCCACCAGTTATGTTTGTGATGCCAATGACCGAGACGAGAAAGGCAGCATTTAACTTGGAGATGCCTAACTGAAAATTGTGGCAACATGCATTCGTGTAACCCATGTGACATGTGAATTAATATGAACTTAATTCAACAGCAACAATTGTAACCCTAACACACAAGAACAATCTTCAAAGCAACTTTATTGATATTTTAATGAACAAAATGTAAACAATCGACATTTATATATTATCATAATGAGGTAATACGGAATGCCATAACTGCAGCATATTCAACAGTTTTCATAGCAAGATATTTCATTACAGAATCTTTATATTTAATAGTTACCTTAATAAAACATGGTGTGATGTGTAATTGGAAAAAACATAGCGGTTGGTTCGTCATTATATTCACATCTTAATAAGAAGTAAGTAGTTAAATACTATAACATATATGTAAGAAACTATGTTGTTATTATACAAGTATAATTCAGTAAATACAAATATTATTCTAATGATGAACACCCGTCTGCTAAATACCAGAAAGAGTGTAATTAGACAGTAGGCGAACAATTAACTATGATGGTGTCCGATGAAATCGATTTATTTAAATACGTTGTGTATTTTACGAATTTCACACCGTGGCTTACGTCACCAATGGCATAGTCACTTAGGCCAGCGGAATTACCGATCACAATCACTGGTAGATGTGCTACCTTCAACTAGGCCAGTAGAACTGACAGCCATAAACACTGGTAAATATGTTATCTTCAATCATGCCAGTAGACCTAACGATCACAAAAACTGGTTCATATGTTATCTAAAACTAGGCCAATATAACTATCAATCACAACCGGTGGTATAGTCGTTATCTAAAAAATATTATTTTATAAATCAATGACAGTATTGCTTCCTTTCATACGTAATGTCGGAATCATTATCTATGCTGCGTGGCCGGGTTATTTTCTGCAATATTACACCTGGTGCATTAACATTAAATACTATTAAATATAACAATGTTAATTAGTGTGAAACCTGCCAATTATCATATTAATCTGCAGTATCGCACAGTCTGACCTGTTCGGCCATATCAGGCAAGTAGATAAATGGAATGTGGTAGCCAAGGCTATTGAGGAGGTCCGAGATGGCGAAGAGGAGAAAGGTCACGTCCTTGAATAGTCCAATCATCTGTCGGAATATCCTTGTCGTTTCCTCCGAGCAGTGGCTCAGACGGAATAAGAAACACTTGTCTTTTGGCGCCACCTGGCGATGAGGCGAGGTCAGGCTGTGCGAGTGGGCGACGGGACGCGTTCGATCAGCGTTGACGTTGCCAGACGAACCACCTGTTGGTGAGCAGATGAACTACACTTTAATAATGGTGTCGTTGACTGTAATGATTTTGTTTTGTATGGTGATGTATCGTTGTCTATCATGGTGTATCGTGGCGTATCAGTAACAAAGTGTATACCACACGGTGAATCAGTTAAACAGTGTATCACTTACAAGCGTGTATTCTGATGTATATGATACAACCGCGTGTAATGGTCATGTGTGTATCAGTTACAACAGTGTATCGTGTTCTTCCAATCACAATAATGTATGAAGGTGTATCCAATATACGTGTGTATGTGGACGGGTCTAGAACGAGAATTTATAGTTACCCTCCTTCCCGAGATGCTGCCCGGTGGCGCTGTCGTGCTTCAGCGCCTCAGTAGCCGTGTTTGGCGGCGAGTGCAATGAACTAGAATTCTGGGATAGGAGTTGTGTGCCATACAGCGGAGCAGGGTGTTTGACCAACGCCCTTTCTGACCAGTCAGTGAGTGGCTTGCGTTGCTGCTGTTTGTTAAGCTCGAGCGGCCGTAAGAGGGCGCCAAATACGCAGCCGTTGAGAACGAGGCCAGCCACGATGAGGGCAGCACCTCTCCAGCCATATTCATCCACAAGAATCTCAATTAACGGTGGAAAGATGATCGTGCCGATTCCCAACCCACACAGAGAGAGAGAGGCCTGTCGCCAACGACCGTCGTTTCTCGAAGTAAAGCGTGACACTGACAATGGCGGGAAGACAGGTCATGCCAAATCCAAGACCTGGCGGACATACAGAAAGTTATATCATACAGTGCCATCTAGTGATTAACATCATTATTATGGAGCAATTACAAAAGTATATTATGATTAATGCACGCCCGCACACACGCACACACTCGCACGTACGCACGCATACACATAGTCATAGTCAGTTACGATTACACAGGAGACATTTTTAAAAATAAAATATCCAAACAAAATAGAGCATCAGTGAATGGATGGAGTTATTTTATTATTACTATTACCATCTTTATCCGGACTCAATATCCACATGTACACATTAAACAAATGATAAAGTTCCAGGTAAGAAACAACAGTTAGAAAACAATTAAATTGTGCAAAGGTATGAAACGACGCCATTACATTCTGTCAAGAACGCCAGGTGAAGCTGATCTTGTAAAAGGAATCAGGGTAGTGTACGCTGTATGAGAGGGATATTAAAAACGAACACCATTGACTTTTCTCATAATTTATTAATTAGAGAAGGTAGTAAATAATATAGATATATATATATATATATATATATATATATATATATACATATATATAAATATATATATATATATATATATATATATATATATATATATATATATATGTATATATATATATATATATATATATATATATATATATATATATATATATACATATATATATATATATATATATATATATATATATATACATATATATATATATATATATATATATATATATATATATACATATATATATATATATATATATATATATATATATATATATATATAAATATAATAATATATATACATATATATATATATATATATATATATATATATATATATATAGATATATGTATATATATATATATATTTATATATATATATATATATATATATATATATATATATATATATATATATATATATATATATATATATATATATGTATATATATTATTTATCAATTGTCATCTGATTTACAAAACTCAACACTTTTCTTTTTTAACATTAATATGGTTTCCGACCCAAGCATATGCAGAATAGAACAGAATATGCTTCACTGGAATTAATAGATAGGATTATAATCCAAATGGATCAGGATGAAATACCCATAAATATATAGTTAGACCTTTCTAAAACCTTCGATACCATTGACCATTTAATTTTAACTGACCAAATAAAATATTATGGTGTAAATAGTACAAATCTGAGCTTATTCAGTAGCTACCTAAATAATCGTAAACAATATATTGAAATTGATAATATAAACTCAAACATGTTACCAATAACAACTGGCATACCACAGGGCTCAATCCTAGAACCTCTGTTATCAATTTCATTATATATATATATATATATATATATATATATATATATATATATATATATATATATATATATATATATATATATATATATATATTTATATATATGTATATATATATATATGTGTATATATATATATTTATATATTTATATATATACAATAATTTTGCACAAGCCAGTAAAATTTTTAATATCACCTTTTAACGATGATATACACAATGACAATTTAGAATATTTAATAAATGACAAACTTTTAAAAATAAATTAATAGCTCAAAATAAATAAATTGTCATTAAACATTGCAAAATCTAAATATATGACATTCCAAAAGGCAAATAAAAATGTACAAATACTTACTATGAAGAAGATAATATAAATATTGAACAAGTGAAGGAATTTAATTTCTTAGGTTTAATTATTAATACAAATTTGAACTGGAAAATACGTACTGAAAACAATTAAATGTCAAACGCATGTTCTAAAAAGATTGGTATTTAAATAAAAAATAAAACATTTTATCTCAACAAATTAAAACTTTATTATATAACTCATTAACTGTACCATACATTAATTATTGCATCATAGCTTGGGGTTCTCAATGAAATAGAATAATAACACTTCAAAAGAAAGTTTTGAGAATTATTACCTTAAGTAACTATAATTCCCACACAGAGCCACTCCATAAAAAACTCAGCATGTTTAAAGTGGATGACGTTCTTAAATTACAACAATTAAAATTGTATTCTAAATATTTACATAACAATTTACCAATTTATTTACAAAACTGGAGGATAATCTTCAACTATTACATATAATTATGAATCTAGAATGACATATATACTTACAAAACTAAAGAAGGTAAAGGTACGTTCTTATATAGCGCGGTATGCAGTCCTTAGGACTGCTCAACGCGCTTTACACTTCACCCTTGGCAGACCTTTTCATTCCAAGGCCATTTCAACATCTCTGGGAAGCATTCACGCTGCAATTGCTGAGCGAAGATTATTCGTTCACATATCCACCACTGTCTGTGTTGCCAGGTACTCATTCATATAGCTGAGTGAACATTCCCACTATTGCTAAGGAAAAGCTTAATACACACAGCTTACAGGGATATGCTCAGTACACTAAACTTTAATTTTTACAAAATCAGTTTAATTTTAATTTGTAAGGTGGCTCCTCGATAGCGACTATCAAAGCTTAAGAGTAGTTTCCTGACCCTATTTGTTTATTTACCTTGATATATACCATGTTTACTTACAACCGTATACACCTGTATTATGTCAAATTATAATTCAATATGGATATATATGTATTATGTGAAGTGACGGGTCAAATAAAATTATTCTTCTTCATCTGAAATAAAGGTTTCTAATTTTTTTTCGTTTGCACCTAACCTCAAAATATGATCATTGGTGATACTTTCATAAGGGATCACATATATTATTTATTTAAAAAAGGTATACATTGCAAACATTATTTTAATTTGTTGATAAAATACTTTCTAGCCGCACATCCTATTTGCTAACGTCATAACCAGTTTAGCTGTTTAGTCGCTACTAAGCTACAATTAGAAACAATTAGTAGTACACGTTGCCAATCAGCGAAATTAAACAAAAGCGACTATTGCACTAAATATGATTGATAAAATAATAATAATAATAATAAAAACATTAAACGAGAAAAAAGTTTAATCGGCCATACCGCGAATTGAACCCGGGATCCTACAAACATAAAACGAACGCTCTACGGCTAAGCCACGACAGCAAACACAGACACCGCACTGAATTGGTTATGTATTCTGCAGGCCGTCTCGTGGCATTGTCGTTTTTAAATGTAAATTTAGCTTTTAAGTACATTTGCGTTGGTAGCTTTTACAGGATTTTTTTCCATTCATTGTCTTCTGTGAGAATGACTTTGTGAGTGATTCATGAAAATATATTAAATATAAATGACTCTGTTATGGTAACTTTTAGTCACTTTTAAGTGGGTAGTATATATTGTTTTTTTCTGCGGCATTACGTCACTGCACATCCGACACCGCTATTTTCTGTAGTAACCAGACTTAACGGTTCTTGCAGAACTCGACGGTTCTTGCAGAACTCGACGGTTCTTGCAGGACTCGACGGTTCTTGCAGGACTCGACGGTTCTTGCAGACAGGACTCGACGGTTCTTGCAGGACTCGACGGTTCTTGCAGACAGGACTCGACGGTTCTTGCAGGACTCGACGGTTCTTGCAGAACTCGACGGTTCTTGCAGAACTCGACAGGTTTTGCCGTTTCATCACCCTTTTGTCCGCAGCGGCGCCTCATAGATTGGAAGTGTGCCAACGTGACCCCATTATATAAGAAGAAGGGTACTAAATCCCAACCTGGAAATTATAGAACCGCGAGTTTAACATCACGTATATAAAAATTGATGGAATCAATCATCAGAGATGCGGTTGTAAAATATCTACAAATTCATATCCTAATTAAAACATCGCAACGTGGCTTTATGAAGGGATGATCATGTCTAACAAACTGTTTTAATGTATCTAGATAAAATTACTACTTATATTGATGACGGGCTGCCAGTCGATTCTATTTATTTAGATTTTAGCAAAGCCTTTGACCGGGTTCAATGGCAGAGTTGCTAAATGCATATGGAATTGGAGGAGACGTGGATAACGGAATGGTTATTGGGTAGGGTACAACGTGTCGTTATAAATGGAACACGTTCAGAGCGGTCACCTTTTTCCAAGGGTCAGTCTTGGGACCAATTCTATTTGAAATTTACATCAATGACATAGATGAGGAAGTGTGTAAAAATTTTCTCAAATTCGCTGATGACACAAAATTGTTCAGTCGGATAGCATCAAACAAAGGTGCTGAGGTGTTACAGAGAGACCGTAATACTATGCATAGGTGGAGTGTAGAATGGTTAATGCTATACAATGCAGATACATGCAAGTGGGTGCATTATGGCCACAATAACAGGCAGTATTGTATGGGCGAAGACCCCATTCAAACATCACACGAAGAAAATGACTTCGGTGTAACAGACAAAAAGTGACCGAGCAGTGTGTTAAAGCGTCCAAGAAGGCAAATGCTATACTAGGCATTATTAACAGAGCCGACAAATATAAGACCATCTCTGTTCTCTCATAACTGTCTCGATTCTCCCCTCTACCCGTCCTGGCCGCGGACAAAACTCCCTATCTCCAACATGTGAACTCCACACCAAATAACGGCCACCGCACTCAACTAACCCGTCCTAGAGGTAAGACAATCAATTAATATGTATCGAACCACACATCTTAGCATCCTTCCCATATGCTTTGAAATTACTCCACATATAGTTACACCGGAACCAATAACCAATAACCATGTATACATATATAACCCCTTGAGTCGCTTTAAAATTAACGTAATCTTAATCATGAATCTTACCTACCTACCCTACACATAATATACAGTTCCATACAGGTAACCCTGCAATATCAAACCTCAAGTTAACTTTGTCCGCCTTTACAGTATTGCGTAACCCTTGAATGGCCATGCAACAACTACCAAGGTAAACGCTTTCCCAAAGTACTGGTACCCGGATATGCACACAGCATATATCCTTTTCTAAATCACAGGTCAAGTTCTCAAACCCCAAAATCATGACACATTTTTCCTTATTTGTTATATTTGACGTGGTATTTATTATATTTGACGTTGTATTTGTTATATTTGACGAGGTATTTATTATATTTGACGTGGTATTTATTTCTCAAAAAGCGTGTTGTATTCTTCTGCCGACTCACTCGGACTTCGTCGGCGAAGGCAACGTGAATCGGCCGTAATATTCGCACCAAATATAAAACATATCAAATATGATATAAATGATACACGTCAAAGATGAATGTGCTTTTGTTTACATTAAATTATTATATTAAATGGAACACGTGCGATCTGCCCCGCCCGTCCCCTAATCGGCGGAGTAGCACAAACTAGGCTGCGTCCGGTTATTTGTATCATTCCGCTGGCCGTCTAGTGCGATTAGGGGACATGAGGGCAGATCCGCACACGCTCCATTTTATATTTATTACACGCTCCTAATTGATTTAGTTCTAAAAACATATTTAGGATCAATTAAATAAGATGTTTATGTAACAGTAATCATCTCTTGGACTTAGAAGCTGTTATAAAGATGTTTATGAGAAAACACCATTACAAATCCATCCTGAGTAACGTTGTTGACTTTAGAAGTGAACACGGATCTTTGAACTTTTACGAATGCTATAATTATAATTTTAAATTAACATTTAGGTAAAATACATGTCCCTACATTTAAAAAATAAACCATGAGTAACACCAATAGTTATCTACATATGTATGTATGTGTATATATATATATATATATATATATATATATATGCAATGTCGGTTTTTTTATTTTTTTATTTGTTTTATCTATTACATAACTCTCGTTTGTTTCAACTGTTTTAGTATTAAGATTGGTGATATGTACTGCTTAGTCCGTGTGTTATTTAGTGCATGAGCGTGTGTTTGTGTTAACGCCACAATACATCAAATTCCTTGTACTTGCAACTTGGTAATAAAACGTATCTTATCTTATCTTATCTTATCTTATCTTATCTTACCTTATCTTATCGTATGTATATGTATATGTATATGTATATGTATATGTATATGTATATGTATATGTATATGTATATGTATATGTACATGTATATATATATATATATATATATATATATATATATATATATATATATATGTATGTATGTATGTATATATATATATATATATATATATATATATATATATATATATATATATATATATATATATATATATGTATATGTACATGTATATCTATATATTCTAGCCACTAGCAAAGTTTACTCCACTAACCATACCTGCGCCTGTCAACGAGACGAGACAGTACGCTGTGCGACGCACTCACCTGACGCGATGCCGAGAGTGAAATACAAATAGTAGATGTTTGATGCGAAAACGCTGACGGCAAAGCCGAAAGCAGCCAGAATTGAGCCAGCCATTGCCACCACTCGACAGCCATATGTGTTGGTGAGTACACTCACTATTGGTCCTGGAAGGTGAAGACGACAAACATGGTTTAAAACGTGTGTAGTGTAGTTGTACTCATCAAATATATTCGAAATATTTTCGTTTCGTATACAACTGTAAAAAAAAATTGTATTATCATTATTATTATTATCGTTATTATTATTTTTTTTTTATTGTTATGTTGTACCCTTAATAATGTATATATCCAGCTTAATTGTGTTGTTACAGCATTTACAATACAATTTACAATGGTTGGTTCATTATCAATGACCAAGAAACACATTTTAAAGGCCTTAATGTGAGATTTTATTCTGACTATATGATTGTTATTTTCTTAGTAAAACCAAAGAAGACAAGTGGCATTGACATATAAAATGGAAGCCTGAGACACAGAAATGGCACAGAGAAAATAGGGCAGAACTTGGTTGGTAATATAAAAGGCATGTATAAAATGAAATACAAAATGTACCATAACAAATGTATCATCAACATATGTCAGGAGACCCTCTCATTCTATCAGTGTAATTGCAACGCATTGTCTTTGTTTGACGACGCCGCTTAGAAGTTGTAAATTGCAGTGAAATAAAAAACAAAATCATTTAATCATTTAATAGGTTTTAACCTCAATAATTACACACGGCATGACTCGTGACCAAAGTGACGTATGTAAACTCTCCCAAAGGGAAGCCAAAGAGGAAGGGCGCAAATTTAGTCACCTTTTTCTCATGTAGAGGCGCAACAGGTTAGATAAGAAAACATAAAACATTAAGCCCCCAAATACCCACTCCCTGTTTAAGATTATAGTTGAAAGCATATCTAATTTCAATTAGATTTCGAATACGTACCAGAGAAGAATGGCAACCCAACCAAGAGAGAACTAATCCAGCCTACGTCACCCCGACCTGCATCAAACTGCTCAATGAAGGCGACCAAAAAGACACCGATCGAATTAGCGAGACCTCCCCTGATTGTATGAAGCATGAACGAGCCGAGCACAACCATCCAGCCCCAACCGCCATCTGGTGGCATCGGCAAGGTATCATTGCTGCAGACGACGGTGCCATCTAGTGACGACTGTACCAGCTTCTGCTTTTGTTCGCCGTTGCGTTTCAGAGAACCAACCTTGTTCATGTCACAGGTGTGTTTTGAGCCAAATTCGGTGGTCTGGCCAAGTAATGATTCCACGAGTGGCTGAAACTAAAGGCAACAGATATTCAATAACCCCTCATCCGGTTTTCCCTCGGATAAAGTTTCTAAAATAGAAACGTTGGTTTATTCGTTATTTAATTATGGTTTATTCGTACGTTTTACGGATGTTATGAAACGTGTATCGTAGACATTCCTTGCGGTTTCGTGACTTTGTGCCGTTTTTTAGTATTACGGTAAATGATCCGCGCTTATTAAAATGGCATTCGAATAACAAATAACAGACCTTGAAAAAGGGGGTTCCCCAGTTTCCCCAAAAGGAAACCAGATGGCAGGACTTGTAGACATCCAAATGTCTACTGGGTTTGCACACACGCACGCACGCACGCACGCACGCACACGCACACGCACACGCACACGCAAACGCACGCACGCACGCACGCACGCACGCACGCACGCACACACACACACACACACACACACACACACACACACACACACACATACATACACACGCGCACAGTAGTCCTCATTCTCCAAAGAAGCAATGGCTTTATACAAAGGGTGGCCTCTCCTGATTAGATTGTGTATACGAAGATAAAGACGTATTCCATTGTTAATACTGTTGAAATCATAGTAGAGACATAGCTGTATCACGTTATATGCCTTAGCGATGCACAGCTTCAGTATGTAATTGCTTAGCAGCCACACCATTCGACTTCCTGGCCATATTTACAGCATAATAGCATGTATGACCGTGCATTGTTAGTAAGTCCACGCCAAGCCTCTCGATGTATTCGGCGGTGACTGCGCGTGTAGAAACTCTAAGAATTTCTCAGGGATCTACGGCTTTTCGATCATCTTCCAGGAAAAAAGCTTAACTATTATTTGCTTGATACGTCACCGGCCTCGTCAGCACCGATGGAATACAAACCACCTTTCGCATTTTGGGCATGATCTTTTGTTCGATCGTCTCCCAGATTAGGTCAATAATTTCATTATGTGCTAATATCTTCGTCGCCTACAGTATTTATTATTGTTTTGTGTCGCCACGTGTGTCTTCATGACCACATCGTCGTGATCCTCATCAGTGTCGAGATGGGTGGCGCCTCAATGCGATATTCTGCTTCTCGCGGCGAAAAACCTTTTCTTTACTATAGGGGCAGCTGAAGGAGATTGTCTCGCACACTTGTTTGACAAACCTGGTGACAAGTGCAGACAATAGGAATGGCCGATACAAGGAGGAGAATACACGACCACCTGATGGACCCCCCCCCCGGGTCGACCAGTGGATGATCAGTTAAAAACAGGCTGAACAGTTACTATTGCGAATATTTTAGCCAACATCACCACAGTCTCGCGATATTCAGTCAATATAACACCGTTTGTACGGAGACGTCTTTTTAAGCATGCGCGGAAAACCAGCGGATGTAAATAATAATACGGGTTCGTTTGCGGACTTACGGATTTGTATCTGTGTTAGGACATTTCTGTGAATTTATGGAGGCCTGTAGTTGCAGGCGGGTTGCATCTTCACTGTCTATTACACACGCGCGCGCGCACTCACACACACACACACACACACACACGCACACACACACACACACACACACACACACACACACACACACACACATAAAAACGTACTATAGGAAATATATTATAATCATATGTGTATATTGTCACACTGTGTATTTGGCCATACTGTTTTACGCCTAAACCCAACTTATGGAACATGTTTTGGCCTTTGTTTACTAAACACACCGCGTTCTGACTCGCTTGTTTCAGAGTTAGCGTTGCTACTGTGTACATCCGCCGGTCCTCGATTTCGGATAACGCATCACAGCGGAAGTCGTTTTCCTAGAACTGCCTGGCGCTTATTAAACGTGAGAGACGTAGTCATCGATCACCCGACCGAGACGCGCAACATAAATAGAAAGGTGTAGATTGACGCCCATCCATTGCGCCATTTGTAAGGCAACGAAGCGCACGACGACGACGGAAGGCGCGCGGGGCGAAGCGAACGACCCGCTCTTCGACGGCCGACGGTAACTCGACGACAGCGAACGGCCCGCTCTTCGACGGTCGACAGTACTCTCGACGAAAGCGAACGGCCCACTCTTCGACGGCTGACGGTACTATCGACGACAGCGAACGGCCCGCTCTTCGACGGCCGACGGTACACTTGACGACAACGAACGAACTGCCTCATATGTAATTAGGGTGTTGTTTAGGCATTAGAATCAACTGTGTAGCTGTGGGCACAGGGAGCCTACACGCCAATGTGGTAGATCTCCTTGCGGGAGTATTGATGATATAGGTTTTATTTTGAGTTTATGTTGAAAGCTTCTACGATTACCCTGGGTGATTAACCCCGGTCCGATTGTCAAAGGATCGGAAGATATATTATATTATATTATATAGACGAGTTTATTTGTTTCCTTGTAAATTACTTAGTAACTATCGTGTATTAAATGTGTATTTTCTTTCACTTGTCTTTGTTGTCCTGTTCACTTGTGCACCCACCATTCACAAGCGTTGAATTATAGAAACAGGGCTTCCCAACTACCCCTGAGTCAAACTAGTGAGCGGAAACCCCTCCAATCCGTGATACTGGGTCAGCGATACCTCGGTGACGTTTGATTGGTTCAGTGAACACTACAGCGATCGCCCCAGATAGACGTCGAATACAAAACAAATTGTCTGACTGTGTGTACTCGTGCGGTACCAAAGACATATTAGTTTCCGCCAGCAGTGCAAGAGTCATGCCGTTGTTTTTTATTTCATTGACACGGCTCATCCGGTCTATGATCAAAGTTGCAGATTCTGGAATGGCTTCTGCTGGAGAAACGTTCATCTCCAGCTCTTAGGCACGTGCTGCTGGCAGACGTCGTTGCGACCCACAGCCATTTGAATGTGCCCATGACATATGTCCAAACATGTGTGCTAGAATGTAACTCATGTGTCTCAGTCTGCCTTCAACAAATATGATTATATGCCCAACTAGTTTTTTTTTCTGCTCGAAGACTACTTCCTTTGTTTGGGCTTTGCTGATTTTCGTTTTGTTCTTGTGAATAAATGTTTTCAAGCTTAGCTTTGTCAGCTTGTCATGTAATTTGACTGTTGGTGGGTCTTTCTGCAAGCGTGTCCTCCTGAAATTCTGATATGCGTCTTTTCTTACTTGGCCTTCAGAAGACCATCGGCAACATCCTCCATAACCTTTTGTCCATTCGAATCGGTGAGAGCTGAAACAAGAGACAACGCTTAAGACACTGTGCGGGTAGAACAACACGGTTACCTGGCAACGACCATTTGCATTGGTGGCCGACTAGACTTTGTTCTAACGATCGACTCTGAGCGTAGCAGTTCATTTTTGAATCACGCGCGCGGGAAACGGGGATACAACATTAGCGGGTAAAGTGAATGTCACTTGGGCCAACTCTGCGGCTAAATATTTCCTGTACTTGCCAGCCCGCAAAGATACGTCCGGTACCGCGAGCAATAAATAATAGGACTTATGCAGCGTGGAAAGCGAATGCGGCTAACGCTTTACTGGATCAGATATCATAAAGTAAATACACGTACCACGTGTCGAACAGTGGTCGCATCATATCGGTGACGAAACTCCATACTCCGTGCAATTTGACGTTGTTGTCCAGCATTGTCTGTACCACGAACCATGTCAGGTGGAGATCCTGGTAGGTAGTTGTCTTTTACATTATGAGATAACGAATGAACACGTAAACAGAAAGGTACTGCATATAGGCGAATGGCTATTAATCTTCAAATACCATTTAGGGTACCACTGAGTTGAAGGTACCATTCAGTTTACCACTGAAGGTTCAATGGCATCCAATGATACTTTGTGAACTTTCATTATTAATTAATGGTATTTTCAAATAGCATTGATGGTACCACTGATCTGAAGGTACCATTCAGTTTACCACTGAAGGTTCAATGGTATCCAATGGTACTTTGTGAACTTTCAATATTAATTAATGGTATTTTCAAATAGCATTTATGGTACCACTGATCTGAAGGTACCATTCAGTTTACCACTGAAGGTTCAATGATATCCAATGGTACTATGTGAACTTACATTACAATAGTAATGAATGGAATTTTTCCAATACCACTCAGACTTGCCAGGTTACCATTGAAGTTCCAACGGTATCAAATGGTGTTTTGTAAACCGTCAATGGTAATGAATGGTACTTTCAAATACCATTGAGAGTACCACTGAGACCTACTGATTTACCATTGAATGTTTCAATGGTACTGAATTATACTGAATGGTATTCAATGGTATACTATTGGCTCTTTTGGTATACTATTGGCTCTTTTTTGTAAGGGGAGGGCGCTGACTGTAAACATAATTGAACTAGAGAAATGTTGTTAGTGGGATAATTGAATTAGCGCGACAATGTACTACAGGGTGGTGAATGTAAACAACGGAACGACAAGTATAATCGAATTAGAGAAAAGAATGCGAATAACATCATCTCATCTTCGCACGTGTTCCAGAAACTTCAGAAAAACCCTCACATTGCAATGGCCAACAATATGCTGGAAACACCGTGGCTCAATGACTGCAAAGCAGAATTGTCCGGCATGAAATCGGTGAGTAACGGTGGATATACAATGTGTCACCCTGTTGCCGTAGAAGCAGCTGCATGGATGCGTGGGCTAACTTATCCGTGGTGTAATTCGTGCAAGCGCCGTCGCCAGGCTATACCGGAATGCGGCATAGATGCGTGAACTACGGCTGGCAGGCTTCTCCCACATATCGTTATGTGATTAAACTGTTACTGAAAGACCCGACAACGGATAGGGATGTCTGACAAACGATGACGATCGATATGCAACATTGGGTGCACTAAAGGGAGATATGTTGCGGGTAACAATCAAGAAATCTAACAACGGATCTTACTCCAACTACAATGTGACAGAGGTGGAAATCACGTACTCGTAATATATATATATATATATATATATATATATATATATATATATATATATATATATATATATACATATATATATATATATAGGTCCGTTGTTAGATTGCTTGATTGTTACAACATAGCTCCCTTCAGTGCACCCAATGTTGCATATCGATCGTCATCGTATATATAAAACTTGTTTGTTTTTCTCTGTGTCCCTTTATGTATAAAAAATAAAAGTCGAGGCTGACCACGAGGAACATTAATTAATACATTAATCTTATTAGTATTACTGAACATTATTATTACCTTTACGAATATAAACGAAATGCATTAGTAGTGGTAGGCGCGGTCCACACGCACCCATAAACTCGGGACATCTGGCGCGGGAGAGATGCACGTGAGTCTATCACCTCATCCTCAGACCCTCTGGCGCGGTGCACACGACCCCTTAAGCTGGGGGAAGGGGCCTCTAGTAATGTCTGATTGCGTAAATATTGTTTTTTTCTTCACTTATAGTAGCCTGGCCGTTCTGGCTTGTGTCGTTTAGAGATTAGCTGTTACGGTCGTACAAGCGGTACTTCGATACCACGCCATTCTTTCTTCGTCGTTCGTTTGGAACTCGCCAAAACTCTGTCTTTTCTTTATAATTTGTATCACTGTTTTTCTACCCACTAAATTTCGACTGTTACTATTGTTACTATATACTACTACCACTACTACTATATACACCGGCGTGCGATATTTGCCTCATTTCAACTGAAGTCAATAAAGTATATAAAATACACAAGTACAAAATTCAGATTCAGTGATGCCAGGGCCAAACCATATGCGGCCAATTTAGTCGAAATTTACCGGTTTTAAATCACGCCATGGACGAAGCTCTCCGCACCTACGACGATTTGAAGAAGGACCGGGCGTAAAGAAGAGCCTTCTAACAAGAAGCATCAACAAACTAAGAACAGTTGTCAGTCGAGAAAAAGATGCCCAGGGTGATACTGTCAATTCTGCTAGACGCCGTGCACGAGATTGTATCAAAGAACTTGACGAAATCAACGTTCAAATGGAAAGCACACTATTACAATGGGACATCGCCTTCGAAGTCAACGAAAATGACGTCACCAACCCGACCGCATGGATGATGGATATAAGGAAGAACGTCGAAGAAATCTCCATCAAAGAAGCTGAGATTGATAAATTGCACAGTGAATGGCTCGAGGGTCGTGTCACCGAAATTGCAGCCGCCAACGCCAACGCCGATGTCTTTGTGAAGACACTGGAAACACTTGAGATGATCACACACAAGTTAACGAGCCAAAAGACGAACCCATCAATTCGCACAACCGGCATGAGCCCCCCCCAATGGGATGGCCACTTTAAGAACTTTTATTAATGGCGCCTACAATTCGAACAATACTTAAAGTCTGCAGCCATCAACAAGGACGAAGACAGGTTACATGATTCAGTACTACCCCCACGAGTATCAGCTTCAATTGAAAGCTGCACTACTATGAGCGACCCGAACGGCGTGTGGGACAGACTGGAGGAAAAGATCCACAAAGCGGCTGTTATCAAAGAGATAATATCAGAAATGGGGGCGATTCGTTCCATCCGTCAAAAGACTGCCTCGGAGATGAGGGCAGTGTTAGACCGGCTAACCGATTTTGCCCGCTGTGTGACAGAAGTTGGAAAGCAGTTTGAACTTCAATCGCCTGTGCTTCATATCGTCAGCAGTAAGCTAGAGCCGGAGCTTTACTATGAGTTTGAAAGATGGATGAGACATGACCATCCAGCCGAAGAATTATATGTCAACAGGATCGTGGAGTTCCTCCGAGCAGAGACAGAAGCAGGCGAGCAGATAGCACCAACAAAGATTACCAGACCTGATGCAAAGTGGAAGCCTTCGGTAAACCACTTCACTGGTGTAAGATCTTCTACAGCAGGAGTACATCAGAGGACGTCCACCAACTTGGTATATACCGATCCATGTACTCTGGGATGCGGGGTACATCGCAAGTTCAATGATTGTCCGGTTTTTCGAGAGCAACGACCTTGGCAGCGCCGTGACACCATCAAGACAGCTGGACGCTGCAGCAGCTGCTTCTGTAGACACAAAAAACACCGAATGCACGAAGCCGAAGCAGTGCAGCGATTGTGGTGGTCGCCATCATAAGATGCTGAATTGCCTCACGAACAAAAGTTTGTCAAACGCAAATTCTCCCGCACAATGTGCTTCGATGTACGCGCCTTCGACACAGCCAGTTGACAACATCACCGATGAATCCTGCAGCTGCCAGTTTCACATCGCAGCCAAGAACGACGTCAACAAGTCCAACTCCTACACATGGCTTTCTAGGCCATGTACTCGGTCAATACGACATTCGACGATTCTCACGGACCAGCTACGTCGAGATTCATGACGTGAACGGGGTGTGGCATCAGATAGTCGCTTTCTTCCATAGCGGAAGTGATACCACCCTCATCATATCCTCGCTAACCAAACGACTTGGCTTCGTCGGCATTTCAGAACTGTTCCGCTATGGTGTGGCAGGAGGAGGAAGCAAACTCGAAAGAAGCACTGGGTACACGCTGCAGGTACGACCAATGCATGTCCACAAGAACCATGAGTATGTTCTCGAAACCATGGGGATCAAACAACCGGCCCATGATGTTCCTGCCATTTGTGAGACCGTATTCGACGACTTCCCGTATCTTCGTCTAGCTCGGGGATGTCTACCGCTTGCCGGAACAGCTATTCATCTTCTTGTGTGGTACGACCATGCATACCTCATCACCGCTTTACGCACCATCTCCGCGCCGACAAACTATGATCAACATCTTAGTGCGGCATATGGACGATCTTTGGCGGAGCGATTCCGCAGCCAAGAGCTGTTGTAAGTAACCTCTCATCAGCTTACCACGTCCAAAGACTCGAAGAAGAGGACGATCTCAGTGCACGTTTTACTCTGATGTTGCAGGAGTAAAACCTACGAGCGCTTGCTTCTGCAGTAACATGGAATTGGCCGAAGCCAAGCACTTGAAATACATCAAAACAACGACAGAGATCACCGACGAATGGAGAATCCGAGTACGCATGCTCTGGCGTGGCGGATACCCAGCGTGACGGATACCAGATGCGCTTCCTTTCAACAAAGAAAAGACAGTTGCTCGTATGTGCCAACAGGAAAACGCATTGAAACACAAAGGACGCGTTGAAGAGTACAACAAAGAAATACGCGATCTCTTGACTCAAGGATTCGTACGTCCACCTGCAGACACAAACGACGGCCGTAGGTCTGGAACGCTGCCGCACAGTTCAGGGTATGTCGCTCAATGATGGCTTTCACAAAGGTCCCGCCCTATTGAACTCGCTCGTCTCCTGTCTCCTTGCTTGGGGTCGCGACCGATTTGCTCTCATAGGAGACGTGAAGAAGAAGATGTTTAATCAGACGAGGTTTCTGCCATCTTGGAACTCGTCGTGAAGAGATGGGACCCTCTGGGCAAACTTGCGCCCGTGTCTGTCAACTTACCAATTGACCAGCAAGATCTTTGGCGCCGAGGAGTTGGATGGGATCAGTCACTTGATGATAACGACACTGACCTATGGCATGCGCACTTGATTCAGATGCAGGAGCTTGTGACATTTCACGTTCCTCATTGTTTGAAACCGGAAGACGCAGTCGGCCAGCCGCAAATGCACTGTTTCAGCGATGGAGGAGCAAGCGGCTATGGTGCTCAATCGCCGTGAGATTCGTCATGGCGAAGGCACTCGTGGCACCTCTGAAGAGAAAGTCAATTCCACGATTCGAATTGATGGCCGCCATGGAACAGCGACTTCCGGAATCTTGGTGCAGCAGCGAGTTGAAATTGGTGTAGAGAATTTGCAGAAAAAAGTGGGATATATAATAGAATAAGTATTACTACTGTATATATATTACACATAAACGTATTGTACACATATATTAGAGAGCAGTTTTTGTTAATTATTAGTCAGAGGTTAATAGGATTGTTAACCATTCGAAAATTTAGATAGCATAGTGAATAGTCAGAAACAGTGGAATATTGGTTATAATAAGTATTACTATTACACATATAATATATACACAAACTCCTTATAGACATATATTAAGAAACTGTTTTTTTTAACATAGGCAGTATTTTTCCCGGACTCAAATTCAACGAGCGATCAGGGGGAGTTTGTTTACAGGTCATGAATTAAACTGGTGTACCAAACTATCGTATACATTGTTAAATATATATTAGATAAAGTGGTACATTTACATAAATTACATACATAAGGTAATATCTGACATAGTTGTAGTAAACGATTTGATTTCGGTAAAAGGAATTAACAACAGGATTTTAGCGTTAGTTGGTTTATGCTGACTTCGTTGTTTTGTTTACACAGTGTTCACCGTATTCGCTAGGTGGCAGGCTTTTTCTTAGCTAGTGCGAGCTTAGTCGGAAAGACATAGTTAGTAAGTACATTAGCCTAAAGTGTCCCTTTGAACACAAAACAGCCTTATTCAAGGCTAACGTAGCAATCACATTAAGTCTAAATTTGGTGACGGCGCCGTGCAAACGGCAGGTAAAGGCCACGAGGCATTTAATTTGCAGCAGTAGTAGCAACTACGTGGACTTCGCCAAGTCCAGGTGTAAGAAGTCCTGGGCTGAGGTTCAGGCGGATAGTTTTAGTTTTTAGTATACGGGATGAACGAGGATGAAGGAACTTGAGGTGGAGTTAGAACAGTTGAGGCTGCTCGTTGTGGCAGTGGTGGGAAGGTGGCAGTGGTTCTGGTGAGGGGACAGTAGATGATAAATTGGGGGAAGACGACGAAAGAGATGCTAGGGAAAGCTCACCTCAACCTGGGAGGAGGCTGAGAGGAGGTAAGGTGACAGGTCGTAGGGAGACAGGACGTAAGGAGACAGGACGAAAGGAGACGAGTAGGAAAGAAATGGGAGGGAAGACAAATGGACCGAAGGAAGGGGGAGTGGGTGAGACACTAGCGAAGGAGTCGGGGATGGAATGAGACGATAGTTAAGGCAATGGGAGTGAGGGAGATGGGAGGGAAGGTGTCAAGAGGGAAGGCGACGGGAGCGCAAGTTAGCCAGGAGACGGGAGGGAAAGGAGACAGGTTGATGAGTGAGAGAGAGCCTGATAACAGTACGCCACCAAGTGACAAGGCTGCAGGACAGAATGTGATGGTGGGGATCCATCGGAAGAGCTATTCCGAGGCAGCGATTGAGGGGGTAAGAAAGAGAGCGAGGGTGCTTGTGGTGGCTCAATAGTTAGGAAGACCGACAGAGTCTTAAACAAGGAGATGACGTGGTAGTTTGCTTGCCTGGGGTCAAAATAGAGGCGATAACTGAGAGGGTAGAAGACATCGTGGGTTCGGGCAAGGGTGGATCTGTTTTAGTACACGTAGGGACAAGTAATGTAGAGAGGGAGGGTATATCTGCTATAGTTAGGAAATACAGGAATTTCGTCAGAACACTAAAGCAGACACGGGTTGAGGAAGTAATACTGTCAGGGATTTTACCAGTAATATGAAGGAGGGGTCATAGATATCGAAATTGCCGGGGATGGCAATAAACATGCTAGTTGAGAAGCTATGTAGGGAAGAGGAAGTTGGTTTTGTGGATTTGTGGGGAAGTTTTCTTGGAAGGGTTTATATGTATATCAAGGACGGGCTTCATCTAAGTGGAAAGGGGGCAGCAGTATGTGCGGATGGACTCACAGCAGCAGTAGACAGTGGCATTGGGTAGCATAACTAATATTTTTGGTAGTAAATACTATTTAAACTAGAAGCGCAGGGGCGGTACTTAGATATGCCTCAAGCAGGACAAGAGGCCACTAGTACAGATAAACCAATAACAAAAAGTTCGAAAAACATGTCTGAAGCAGGTTATAGATGCGTGTGTTTAAATGCTAGGAGTATACTAAATAAGAAAAACGAATTAAATATTATGGTAGAAGATATTGACCCTCATATAATTGGTATTACAGAATCATGGGCCAACACAGACATAACAGATGCTGAATTAGGATTGACAGGATACGTAATGTTTAGGAGAGATCGAATGGGAAGAAGGGGAGGGCGAGTTATTTTATATGTTAAAGAATCTATTCAGGCTTATGAAATAAAATTAGAAAGGGAAGCAGATTACGATGAAGCTGTTTGGTGCAAAATAGTTTCAGGAAATTCAAAATTAACTATTGGATTAGTTTATCGAAGTACAAACATAAACGAAGAGGATAACAAAAAAATACAAAATGCTATAAAGGAAGTTAGTAAAGGGGAATGTATCATAATGGGAGATTTTAACCATGGACACATACAATGGAAATCTCTAGAGAGTGCAGGGGATGAGGACCAACAATTTTTATTTTTAATTCAGGATAGCTTCCTTACTCAGCATGTGCTAGAACCAACCTGGGGAGAAAATGTATTAGATATAGTTTTATCATCACAAAAAGAATTAGTGGACAATGGAAAAATACATGAACCATTGGGTAACAGTGACCACAATGAAATACAATTTGATATCAGTGTAAAATCACAAAGTAAAAATAAAAAAACGTATAGGAGAAACTTCCACAAAAGTAACTATAAAGATATGAGAAAATACTTAGCAAAGCTAGATTGGAATAACATGCTTGGTGAATAAGACTGCAATTGAATGTTGGAATATTCTAAAATATGAAATTAAGAGTATCCTCGATACAATTTGTTCCGTTGAAAAAACAAGGAAAACGGTCTAGAAAAAAAAACAGTGTTTAAGCCAACGATGTGAAAGGTTTATAGGCGTACCAGAACGGATGAAGACTATGCAAATTTCAAAGAGACACTTAACCTAGCTATAACTGAAATTTGAAAATCTAAAAGAACCACTGGATAACAACAGGGGAAACATAATTTCAGACGCGTTTCAAATGGCATTTTTCAGCTCAGTTTTTACCACAGAAGATATCAGCTCACTTCCAGTTCCATTTACTAAATTTGAGGACAATAAATCAGAACATTTAGGGCAGTTATTTGTAACTCCTGAAACGATAGCAAAGAAAATTAAGAAGATGAAAGATAACAAATCACCTGGAGTTGATGGGATACCACCAAAACTGCTAAAGGAAATTGTTGAGCAAATTAGTACACCACTAGCAAAATAGTTAAACTTGTCACTAGAAGAAGTAATAATTCTTTCAGAATGGAAAGAAGCAAATATTATACCACTATTTAAGAAGGGATCGAGGAACAAGCCAGAAAATTACAGACCAGTGAGTTTAACATCAGTTGTATGTAAATTACTCGAAACATTAATTAGAGACCACATGGTGGAATTCCTTGTAAAACATAAATTAATAAATACATATCAACATGGGTTCCTAAAAGCAAGGTCATGTCTAACCAATCTCTTATGTTTTTTTGAAGAAATTACAAAGTGGGTAGACAACGGGTCACCAGTGGATGTTGTCAACTTAGATTTTCAGAAAGCTTTCGATAAAGTCCCACATCAAAAATTGTTACTTAAACTAAAAGCCCATGGAATAGGTAATGATGTAATCAACTGGATAGAAAAGTGGCTTACACACAGAAGACAGAGAGTAATAGTAGATGGTGAGATTTCAAACTGGAAATTTTGAGTGGGGTACCACAGGGATCAGTATTAGGCCCTATACTGTTTTTAATATATATAAATGAATTGGAAGAAGACATATCTAGCAAAGTACTCACATTTGTAGATGACACAAAAGTTCTCAGAAAGGTTACTAATGATAGAGATAAACACAGTTTACAGGAAGATCTAGATAAATCAGTTAAATGGTCAGAAAAATGGCAAATGTTATTCAATTTTGGGAAGTGTAAATGTATACACATAGGACATGGAAATATGAACGAAGAATACAAAATGGGGGATGCTGTACTAGGTAGAACCATAAAAAAAGGACTTAGGAGTAACATTTAGTGCTGACATGAAAGTTTCAGAGCATTGTGGGATTGCTGCTTTGAAAGGAAATCAAATTCTAGGGTTAATTAGGAGAACTATCATGTATAAGGAGAAACAGCTAATTGTACCCCTGTACAAAGCAATATTTAGACCACATTTGGAATATTGTATTCAGGCATGGAGGCCGTTTCGTAAAAAGGACATAGACAAGCTAGATAGAATATAACGAAGAGCAAATAAAATGATTCCAGAATTGAGAGACCTTAGTTACGAAAGTCCCTTGTGGTTTAACAACATTAGAGACCAGGAGACTAAAAGGAGACCAAATAGAAGTATTTAAATTAATGAACGGTTATGAGGATGTTGATAGGAATATGTTCTTCAAACTTAAAGAAGGCAGTAGAACCAGAGGACACAA
Source organism: Lamellibrachia columna (assembly GCA_963662155.1). Lineage (NCBI taxonomy): Eukaryota > Metazoa > Annelida > Polychaeta > Sabellida > Siboglinidae > Lamellibrachia > Lamellibrachia columna. Next base: position 2,710,124 of record OY759270.1, on the reverse strand, counting down.
AGCAGCATTAGTTAAGGAGCAGTGTAGGTTGGACATGAGATACTCTTTGAGTACTCTTTTTCACAGAAGGTGATAAATGAATGGAACATACTGCCAAGTGATTGTTTTAATACTAGTAGTGGGAATATGTTTAAAAATAGAATTTATAGATATTTGATGAGATGGGCGGGCTACACATACATGAGAAAATTGTTGGACTCTCGATAAGCCAATGGCTTCCTTGTCCACTTGCCATCTGGAACTTGTTGTTTGGGATGGCAATCTTGTTACATCTTGTTAACTCATCATGTCTCGACTCGCCAAGTTCCTCGAGGATTCCCTAGACGGAATCGAGTCCAAACACTTCTGGATCGACTCACAGACTGTTCTATCCTGGATTCGCTCTGCCTAAGCAGACTTCAGGCCGTTCGTATCTGCCCGCATTCAAGAAATCCAGGACACACATCCACGTTTCATGGACGAGTGTTGATGCGTCCCGTCAAGCATGAACGCAGCAGATGCACTCACCAAGCCACTGCCAGAACATGAGCTGTCGACTTGGCATAAAGGTCCTCAGTTCTTGCTTCACCGTGAATACATGTGGCCACAGGACTCATTTAAACACGATTCTCAAGTGGAAGTCGAAACAAGAATTGAAGGTCGTCTTGAGAAGGAAATAATGCCTCGACGCCGCCGTGTGCATCATGTACGTGCCTCGACGCCGCCGTGTGCATAATGTACGTGCCTCGACGCCGCCGTGTGCATCATGTACGTGTCTCGACGCGGCCGTGTGCATCATGTACATGCCTCGACGCGGCCGTGTGCATCATGTACGTGCCTCGACGCCGCCGTGTGCATCATGTACGTGCCTCGACGCCGTTGTACGTGTCGCTGATGCAAGGGCCACTGATATGACAATTGAGGAAAAGTTGGTAACTGAAGTCAGTGACTGGGACCGACTTACCCGTAATGTTGCCCGCTGGAGACGGATCCTACAACCGAAAACCGGTCTTCAGCAATCAAGGAAAGAACTTCCATGGAGCACAGCAGCAACTACGAGATTGGATTGATACTTGGAATGTGACGCAAATCAAGGGAGAATTGGCAGCCAATCGAAGAGTCTTTCAATTTGATTGGGAGTTTAACGTCCCGAAAGCGAGCCACGTGAACGGTGTCGTCGAGTCGCTCATCCGTAGCTGGCGCCGAGGACTCGATGCCGCCGTCAACTACTTCAACCGACGCTTCACTTTCGAGGAATGGCAGACCTTTCTCTCGGAGGTGATGTACCTCGTCAACTTGCGACCGCTGTTCCCCGTCGGATCACCTGCTATCACCGGAAACGACTTTGACCAGCCGACGGTTCCACAACCTGGTGTAGAGGCCAACACAAATGCGCGAAACATGGTGAAAGCTCTGCAGCAACGCGTCCACATGTTCTGGGAGACGAGGTTGCGATAGATGCCTCCGCATCTGATCGCAAAGTCAAATTGGTTTCATCCGCGGCAAAACCTATAAGTCGTTGACTTAGTGTTGTTGCTGCACCCTGGCCTAAAGGAAGGTGTTGTTGCTGCAGCCTGGCCTAAAGGGAGGTGTTGTTGCTGCAGCCTGGCCTAAAGGGAGGTGTTGTTGCTGCACCCTGGCCTAAAGGGAGGTGTTGTTGCTGCAGCCTGGCCTAAAGGGAGGTGTTGTTGCTGCAGCCTGGCCTAAAGGGAGGTGTTGCAGAGCGCGCAATGTGGGAACGTGCTGTGGTGGCCGATGTGCATCCTGGAGACGACGGCCTAGTCCACAAGGCCACCGTGCGAACTGCTAATGCCAGGTGTTACGATCGACCCATTCACAAGATGTGTCTCATCGTTACGAACGAAGAATTAAAGAACGGGTTCCGAAGAGTGAGGGGCCGTGAGTAAACGCCTCACATTGACTGTGAACTTTGTGCGAACTGCTCTCTAGTGCCACTAATGACTGTTTGTTTTAGTTAGGCGGGAGTAAATCGGCAGTTTGCCTACGTTAATTTAGATTGCGTAAATAATGTTTTTTTTTCACTTACACAGAACAGCCGTTGTGGCTTGTGTCGCTTAAAGATTAGCTGTTACGGTCGTACAAGCGGTACTTTGAGACCACGCCATTTTTTCTTCGTCGTTCGTTTGGAACTCGCCACAATTCTGTCTTTTATTTATAATTTGTATCACTGTTTTTCTACCCACTAAATTTCGACTGTTACTACTGTTACTATATACTACTGCCACTACTACTATATACTCCGGTGTGCGATATTTGCCTCGTTTCAACTGAAGTCAATAAAGTATATAAAATACACAAGTACAAAATTCAGAATCAGTGATGCCAGGGCCAAATAATATGCGGCCAATTTAATGTCAATTCTCACATGAAACACATCCTCACTCTACATAGTCTTGACAAAAATCAAGGTTGTTCTTTCTCACACACCACACTCTCACTTGAAACATATATTCACCGCCACTGATCATTGTAGTGTTTTTATGATTAATTTAGTTTATGATCATTGGCTGTTACATGTATTCTTTTACTGATTGTATAATGATGTGAATCCAACCCAGTTGAGTTGCCAGTAAAATGGTCTGTATCTACTTTATCTTTATATGAAAGTAACTGCGCAGGTGCTCGATAAAACCCCATTCGGCAACTGTACTTGAATCTATAGTGACTCGGGACGCCCGTGGTGCAACGTTTTCGTAGACAAAATAATTACTTACTATGAAGGCACAGTGTTAGGTATTCATAGCTAATAACAGCAAATTTATATAAGGAGTTTGACTTGTTTGAACTCTACCATGTTATCTTGTATATCTGATTTGTTCAGCTATAAACGTTCTGTCTGACAGTTAACAACGATGCCGCTTCATCTCTGAAAACGTGTCTTGTCGCTGAGATTATTTTAGCTGTACAAAATTAGTCGTAATTGGTCGGTTCAATGCCTGCGCTGAAGCAATCATACATCAACCACCACTAATAACACTAATAGGTGAAAGGACACCTTTACACAGTGGCGGGGTCTACCACTATTTGCGTGTTGGGATTTGTAAAGGAACTGATGTAATGCAAACAAAAACAAAGACACAGTGTATCGGTGACAAATGATGCTGTCGAAAATAAGGCGTCATTTGAATAATGCATGATAAAGTATATCATTAAGAGGACGACGACGCACCTGGGTTCACACAGTAGTGGCAGTGTATATATAGAGAGCGTGGTGAAAGTCATCGGTGGCCAGGTTAAGGTATAGCATAATTGTAGGAACGCGTGGACATCGAATATATATAAAACTTCGTGACAACCACTGGCAATATGCTGAACAGCTTCGTGGAAATCACTTACCTCAAGCACTTTTAATCATGTCGAAAACTTTCTGATATCCAATCTACAATAATCCTTCACCAATTTTACTGTGTGTCCTCTAGTACTACTATCTCTCTTAAGTGATCAAAAATATTTCTATGAATATTTTCTTATCCATTCAGTACCAACAACAGCTTCAATTTCATCTCATCTTAACCCACTTGTATCTAGGGTTCCATTTCGAAGTGGTGTGCCATATGGTGTGACATAGTGGCATTACACAACGGGTCATTGGGACATTTTCGTAGACGACTGAGAATGACACAGTTATGCATATATGTCTATCAGCCTTGTTCTGGCACCGACCGATCCGAGTGGTGCGCTGTGACTGCCTCATACATATGTATACGTGGGAGCTCTTAAGTGTTCGTTTAAGACACGCTACATATGTCTATGATCAGGTGTTCGTTGACACAAAGTGAACAGTCCATTGACGTACTTGTTAGAATCAACGCTTTATAGATTTACGGTCGCCAACTCGACCCTAGCGTGGTGTTTATAAAAGCTTAAATACCTGGCTATCAAATTGTTGTGTGTGATTTTTATGTTATTTGTTTAATTTTGTGCTGAGTGCTGTGTGTTGTGTGTTGTGTGCTGTGTGTTGTGTGCTGTGTGCTGTGTGTTGTGCGCTGTGTGATGTGTGCTGTGTGCTGTATGGGGTGTGCTGTGGGCTGTGTGCTGTGTCCTGTGTGCTGTGTGCTGTGTGCGGTGTCCTGTGTCATGTGTGCTGTGTGCGGTGTCCTGTGTGATGTGTGCTGTGTGCGGTATCATGTGTGTTGTGTGATGTGTGCTGTGTGCTGTGTGCTGTGTGCTGTGTGCTGTGTGCTGTGTGCTGTGTGTTGTGCGCTGTGTGATGTGTGCTGTGTGCTGTGTGGGGTGTGCTGTGGGCTGTGTGCTGTGTCCTGTGTGCGGTGTCCTGTGTGCTGTGTGCTGTGTGCGGTGTCCTGTGTGCTGTGTGCTGTGTGCGGTATCATGTGTGTTGTGTGATGTGTGCTGTGTGCTGTGTGATATGTGCTGTATGATGTGTTGCTGTTTCAATCAAGACATTACTGTTCTCCCAGTGCGCAGCTGCAAGCCAAGCGAGGTACTTTGTTCAGTGTATCATATTTTCCTATTATTTTCCAATATTTATACGTTGTACTTACAGTGTGAGTCGATAGCGTTTGTTGTACTCAATGTTTGACGTTCACAGTTGCTGCTGATTCAGTGGGATCTCACACATAGAGCCGCTTACACCCACTGGGGGCAGTCGCTGTAGTGTGCACTGAACCAATCAAACGTTACAGAGGTATCGGTGACCCAGGTATTGTCAACAAAGTTTCGTCATCTGCATAGTGCTAACAACTATATTATGGATGCAGATCGTGTTGAAGAACATAACGAACGTAACGAAGCGGAGAACACGGATATTTGTGAAGTATGTGTTGAGATGCCAAGTACGGAGAGAGACAGTGGCTTCAGATGGGCTATTAAATAGACATAGTAGACATATCTTACACCTCACTACTAAGCGTCCACGGGCATCTGTAGGAGACATATAGAAGCTAATGGGACACGAATGAGTCGTGGAAATACGGAGGTGCGACAATGATAAGTTACGTTATTTAACAAGATTTAACAAGATTTGCTATCCAAGCCAAAGGCCCAGATGGCAAGTGGACAAGGAAGCCATTGGCTTATCGAGAGTCCATCAATGTTCATCTACTTATAACCCGTCCTACTGAGATATGTGTCAACCTTGTTTTTAAACATATTCACGCTGCTAGCAGTTACACAATCTGTAGACAATTTGTTCCATTCATTTATTGTCCTCTGTGAAAACGAGTGCTTCCTGATGTCCAATCTACATTGAACCTTTACTAATTTTACCACATGTCCTCTTGTTCTGCTATCTTTCTTGAGTGAGAAAAACATATTTATATCAATACTTTCATACCCTTTCAATATCTTAAAAAAACTGTTAACCTTGTTTTTAAATATTCACGCCGATAACAGATACACAATCCTTAGACAATTTGTTTCATTCATTTATTGTCCTGTGATAAAGAATACTCCCTGATGTCCAATCTACACGGATCCTTTATTAATTTGAAATCATCTCCTCTAGTTCAACTATCATTCTTGGGAGAAAAAAAACATATTTCTATCAATAGTTTTATACACAATCAAAATCTTAAAAACCACATTCTTTCAGGCGTTTTTAATATATATATATATATATATATATATATATATATATATATATATATATATATATATTCGCATTACATATATATATATATATATATATATATATATATATATATATATATATATATATATATATATATATATGTAATGCGAATATATATATATATATATAGCACAAAATATATATATATATATATATATATGTATGTGTGTGTGTGTGTGTGTGTGTGTGTGTGTGTGTGTGTGTGTGTATATATATATATATATTCTCGGAACAGTGTATCCGGCGAATACCCTTCCCTACATACACACTAAACCATATCATTACCCAATAAAATAATATACGTGCAATGATACCAAACGCTAGAATAAACAAGCACCGTGAAAGTAAGGTGGTGAAAAAAGAGTGTTTAATGTGGGTGTAAGAGAGATTTAAGTAAAGATTAATAAGGATCACATATTTGCGACTGTCCTTACCCATGCATGTAAGTGAGATACTAGATTGTTTTGTATTGTTACTGTTCTGCACCATAGACTAGAAATAGTATGGACTTCTAGGTTATATATATATATATATATATATATATATATATTATATATATATATATATATATATATATATATATATATATATATATATATACATATATATATATATATATATATATATATATATATATATATATATATATATAAATATATATATATATATACATATATAAATATATATATATATATATATATATATATATATATATATATATATATATATATATATATATATATATATATATATATGTATATATATATATACATAACTAGCATAATAAGACAGGTCGAACACATTAAACTATACATTAACAGGCTTTTCCCCAAGACGTACTTTCCCAGAGTCGCCCTGGGGTAACCCTCCTATTTTCACAGCACAGCACCTCCTCTTTGAAACCATACATTCCATGGGAGTACACCTGCACTCCGAGTTAGGTAGAAGGACATTTAAAAGTAGCATGGAATCCAGAAAATGCCACAAACGGGAGGAAGTAGTGGAGCACTTTCACAGAAAAAGTAAAGTGTGGGCAAAGTGTAAAAGAAATATGGCAACATCTGACAAGAGTCTTAAATGCGAATACTGCGGGATGTGGATTTATAGTGAATGTGAAGGAGTCACTGATGTGGAATATGAATTTATCGATAATCATGGAGAATATCTCCATTGGATTTGTAAAGCAAGCAATTTTAAAGCCGTTGATGTGTTAAAACTGGTGCAAGGGTTAAAGATAAACTCGATGAATTAGAATCAAAGGTAGTCGATAAGATATCAGAAATGAGAGGAACACATAAGGAAACAGTCTGTCAAATTGTACGTGAAGAGATCCATGAACTTTGAGACAAGGAGTCAAACAGCTCAAATGTTGTCATCAGAAATCTGGATGAAATAGATGAGGAAGGTAGATGGGAGAACGCCAAAGATCTAGTGGAACATTTGATTCATGATGTGATGGATCTGACGGAAGTGGAAGTAATGTCAGCAACTAGAATCCCAGAAAGAAAAGCAGATGACAAGAACATATTGATGATTGTAGCACTCAGTAACCGCAGCATGAGATGGAAAGTGCTTAGGGTAGCAAAGAACCTCAGAGAAAAAGGGGAATGGAGACATCTGGTCATCATTGCGGACCAGAAGAAAAGGGAGCGGGAGAAACAGTATCGACTCGAGGGAAAAAAACCGAGGGAAAGGCGGGAGACGGGTGAAAAAACTTATTCATCCAAAAGAGCCACATCGTAGAGTGCGGGGAGACCAAGAAGCGAGATACCCAGTCAATACATGGAAAGGACACGACAAAGAGGTCACCCCCCCCGCCATCTTCAAATCTGTATATCACTCAGCAATGCCACAATCTGTTGCTCTGGCAACAAGCACGAGGAAGGGGAATCCTAAATGGATGACAAAACAGAGCAGAAATCGCAAGGAGAAAAAAAATACCAAATGTGGCAGAGATATAGAGAGACTGGGGAGTACCATATGTATGAGGCATATAAGACACAACTGAATAGAACCCGTAATGAGGTAGAAAATGCAAGAAGAAATTTTTAGAAAAAGCTAGCGGGCAATATAAAGAAAGACACAAAGTCATTATTCGCGTACACTAGGTCTAAAACTAGGACAATAGACGGCATCGGCCGGTTTGTTGATAACGAAGGTGATGTGATCATGGACACATTTGAGACAGCAAATGCATTAAATGACTTCTTCACCTCAGTGTTTACTGATGAAGATTTTGGTTTGTCTGAACCGGCTAAGGTATTTAAAAAGACCACGGAGGAGGCATTAGAAATGGTCAAGTTCACTCCTAATGTGATGTTGAAGAAGCTGACCCACTCAAAACCATATAAAGCCCCTGGAGTGGACAATTTGAATTTGACAATACTCAGAGAAGTGGCCTCAGCTATTGCATCCCCACTGAGTGAGATTTTCACAGAGAGCATGGCAAAGGGTGAAGTTCCGGCAGATTGGAAGTGTGCCAACATGACCCCATTATATAAGAAGAATGGTAGTAAATCCCAACCTGGAAATTATAGACCCGTGAGTTTAACACCACAGAGATCAAAAATGATGGAATCAGTCATCAGAGATGCGGTTGTAGAGCACCTACAGATTCATAACCTAATTAAAACATCGCAACGTGGTTTTATGAAGGGATGATCACGTCTAACAAACCTTTTAATGTATCCAGATAAGATTACTACTTATATTGATGACGAGCTGCCAGTCGATGCTATTTATTTAGATTTTAGGAAAGCCTTTGACCGGTTCAATGGCAGTGAAGTTAAATGCACATTGAATTGGAGGAGACGTAGGTGGATAGGCCTAATGGGTCGTGTCATGGTCGGCTGACAGGTTGACGAGCGGTGCCGGTCTTCTCCAGCTGGTGTGTCGGAAGCGGGAGGTATGGGAGTCTGAATTGAGGGTCATTGTGAAAGTGATGCTGTAATTTGTGAGGTCGGCCAATTTAGATGTTTGTGCGATAAGCATTGGCGGTAATAAAAGGAGGAACATTTCAAAGGACCCTTAAAATACTGCATTGTCGCTCACGCCACGCCTAGATTCCAGTCAGGTTTCACTGAGCGCCAGACATCACACACTGTTTGTTTTGTTCTTGTCGTTTGTCGCACCTCTTCCACCATGTCGGACGACGCGATAAGTGACATAATACAGACACACTTCACGGCTGAAATAGAACAATTAAAGTTGTTGCGGGGCAATGCAAATCCGACGAAGGGCGATCGGACACGCGGCAAGTCTACCAGTGTCGTTGAGCCCGATACTCTTGTTCTTGACGTGATGGAACAAATTGCGCCGCTACTGATTAAATCGATGGCTGCAGTCATGGGGCACCAGATGTCTAATATGAAACAATTGCTGCACATGAAAGACAAACGAATTAACGCCTTAGAAGAGAGGCTGGACGTTATGGAGGCGGAGGCGGACAAGCGAGAACAGTACTCTCGTCGTCCCAACCTCCGCTTCCAGGGCATTCCCGAGACAGAGAGTGAAACGACAAATGAACTCGTGCTACAGACAATAAATGAAAAAATGGGGATGCAGCTGACTGTTGCGCATCTGGAGCGTAGCCACCGCCTGGGCCCCAAGAAAGACGAGAACGGTCGTCCTAGGAAGCGCGCAATAATTTTGCGATTCCGGAGTGAGGCGACCCGGGACGAGGTTTTCAAAGCGCGCGCTCAACTGAAGCGGCACAACAGCATTGACAAAGACAAGGCTATCTTCATAAATGAAGACTTGACCACAAAGCGAGCATCGTTGGCCTATAAGACCAGACTGTTGAAGCGAAAAAAAACAATCGCTGACTGCTGGACTTATTCCGGAAGAGTACTGATTAAAACAATCAATGGAGTGATCAAAGAAGTCCACGAGACCAAAGACTTGGATAATTTGTAAAGATACTCTTTCATGCACCATTTGTGAGTTACGTCGAACTTGATGCAGCGTATTCGCGCAGTCCATTGTTAAGTAATAACATTACCATCATTACTGACTAAGTGGCTAATTAATACTTATTCCGCAGGTATCTTCTGTATTAAATAATGCATTTGATTTTTCGTGCGATGGGAATTATGCAAACTCATTTGCAGGTTTTTTTTTTTCCCCACTGGTACTGCATATTTATTTTTCACATGTATCTATGGGATAACATAACTTGTAATGCAAGATAATTAATTGCAGTGTTCTCATGATATCATACCAATGGGAAGACCGGCCTGGATACGTCCGGTCATGATACGTCTCATTTATAATGTTTTTGTTTTTTCTATATATCTCTTTTTTTTTTTACTCTTATTGTGGCACAGACATGTATGATGACTGATATAGTAACTTGCTACACAGAATTGAGAATGCCAACTTCGGATCACTATGGGAAAATAAGACTTCGTTTACAGAAGACAGTCGATTATTACTGCATATTTTTCAACCATAATTATTCATTTAAAGAATGTTAGATAACGATTCATTTCTCCGGTTTCAAGGAGGTGCAAACGTAAATTCTTTATTTAATATATTACAGCTAAATGAGGCAACTGATGACGATTTTCAACCAATACATCATTCCTCCTATTATGATCTTGACAACTTTAAATTACTAGCAGAAAGAAATAACGAACGGTTTAGTATACTAAGTTCAAATATAGAATCTATTAATGCATAATTCAGCGAAATTGAAGCTTTCTTAGAGGAACTTAACCGGATAAACTTTAAATTTAGCTTAATATGTTTTCAGGAATGCTGGCTTTCCGAGAATGATGCTATGGGTCATTTACAACTTGATGGATATCAGTACATTAAACAAGGCAAATCATGTAGTAATAAAGGTGGTCTGGTCATGTATTTAAGCAAAACATTTAACTGCAAAGTAATTTTGTCTCTTAATCAGTATGACAATTGGGAAGGTCAATCTATTAAAGTAACTGGTGGTGGGCTATCTAAAGATATAACAATTGGTAACATTTACAGGCCCCCAAGAGACCTTAACGAAAATTATAAACAATTCCTTTCCGAATTCACACCTATCACTTCATCGTTTGACAGAACAAACTCAGATGTTATTATTGCAGGTGACTTCAATATAAATCTTTTGAAAATAAATGAAAAAGAAGTATTCGCGGAATTTGTTTATACTTTAATATCATATAGCTTTTACCCCCACATCACACTTCCTACTAGGCTCTCCAAAAATAATGGAACCCTAATTGATAATTTCTTTTGCAAATTAACTAAATCTACAATGAAGCCTAAATCAGGCGTTTTAACTAAACAATTATCAGACCACCAACCATATTTCACTTTTCTAAATATAGTTTCCTACACAAAACCTTTACCAAGATATATAACAATTACTGTACAGAACTCTGATTCAATATCTGATTTTATACACGAGGTTTTCTCATAAAATGTTTACAATAAACTCGACCAATCTCCTAATGCAAACCCAAATATGAATTATGATATCCTACATGACGTAATGCAATGTGCAAAAAATAAACATATGCCATATAAAACAGTTAAACTAAAAAAATCCAAACATAAGAAATCCGCCTGGCTTACGTTAGGTCTGCTCAAATCCATTCGATACAGAGATAAATATTGGCCCAAATTTAGCCAACCAAATACAAAATTCCACAAATAAAACTTTCAGATATTATCTTAATGGAAACCATAACAATGTGTTTAATTTTCAACTTATTAATGAAGAAACAATATCTAAAACAATAGATGATATGCACCCAAAAGCAAGTTGCGGATTTGACGGTATTTCTTCAAGGCTTCTAAAGTTAATTAAACCTGTTTTGACAAAATCTTTAACTTTAATCACAAATCAAATATTAACTACGGGTGTCTTCCCCGATAAACTAAAAACTGCCAAAGTAATACCAATTTACAAAAAGGGGACGAAACCCTATTCTGCAACTACAGGCCAATATCAATATTACCTGCAATTTCAAAAGTAATCGAAACAATTATTTATCCAGTCCAAAATTCAACTTTATTATGTACGCCGATGACACGACACTTTCAAGTACCTTAGATTCTTTCGCACAATATGGCAAAAATGAAAATGTAGAATTCTTAATCAACACAGAACTGGACAAAATTAATGAGTGGCTTAAATTAAACCAATTATCTCTAAATGTAAATAAATCTAAATATATGATCTTTAAAACGGCTAGAAGAATTAATATGATAAATCCACTAAATATAAAAATAGATAATACATACATTGATAGAGTAGATGAGTTTAATTTCCTAGGGATAAGTTTTAATGAACAATTAAACTGGCAAAGCCACATCAAAAAAATTTCAAATAGGTGCTCCAGAATTATAGGTATCCTAAATAAACTCAAACGATTGTTACCACTTAATATAAAGATTATGTTGTATAACACTTTGATATTGTCACATCTAAACTATGGCTTAACGGCCTGGGGCTATCGATGTGATAGAATAAAAAAACTTCAAAAGAAAGCCGTCCGAATTATATGTTTAAGCAAATATAATGCTCATACCGATCCACTGTTCAAAAGTCTTAATTTACTAAAAGTAGAGCACATTCTAAAATTGCAGGAACTAAAATTATATCATAAATTTTCAAACAATAAACTACCTGTCTACCTGCAAAACTTACCACTTGATCAAAACAATAGTATTCACAACTTTAATACACGTGGTCAATATAATATACATACGATCAGGGTACATAACGAGTTTGCTAAACGAAGTCTTAGGTACAGTTTGCCACATACCATAAATAATGCACCTGATTTATTAAAAGACAAGGTCACCACTCACAGTTTACACGGTTTCTCAAATTATATCAAACTTTATTATCTGAATACATACATTGAACAATGTGCAATCCAAAATTGTTATATATGTCAACATGATTGACAATTTTTTTTTTTTTATCTTAATAACGGGTGAAATTAATTGACAGGGTGGCTCCTACGTTAGCGATTAATGTTTAGTCTTAGTAGGAGTCTCCCGTCCCTTATATGACATTATCTTTTATTTTCAGACCGTACTCTATATTCTTACCACTTCGTTTTCTTATGTGGACATAGATGTAATATATTGTATGGTTTTTGTTTTGAATACTCTGTTTTGTTGTTTTTGGGACGAATAAATATTTCCTGTTCCTGTTCCTGTTCCTGTTCCTGGCTAACGGAATGGTTATTATGTAGGGTACAACGTGTCGTTATAAATGGAACACGTTCAGGGTGGTCACTTTTTTCAAGGGTCAGTCTTGGGACCAATTCTATTTGTAATTTATATCAATGACATAGATGAGGAAGTGTGTAACAATCTTCTCAAATTCGCTGATGACATAAAATTGTTCAGTCGGATAGCATCAAACAAGGATGCTGATATCTTACAGAGAGACCTTAATACTATGCATAGGTGGAGTGTATAATGGCTAATGCTATTCAATGCAGAGAAATGCAAGTGTGTGCATTTTGGCCAGTATAACAGGCATTATAACTATTTTGTGGGCGATTCAAACATCACACGAAGAAAAAGACTGAGGTGTGAATATAACAGACAAACTTGAACTAACCGAGCAGTGTGCTAAAGCGTCCAAGAAGGCAAATGCTATACTAGGCATGATCAACTGAGCCATCAAATACAAGACCAAAGAGGTAGTGCTACAATTATAGAAGTCCCTAGTTAGACCGTATCTGGACTACTGCATTCAGGCATGGTGTCCATTCAAACAAAATGACACAAACTTATTAGAGAGTGTACAACGAAGGGCAACCAGGATGATACCAGACTTGAGGCATATGGACTACTCGAATAGGTTGCGAGTTTTAAACATCACTACTCTTGAGACAAGGTGATTGAGAGCCGACCTACTAGAGGTATTCAAAATATTCAGCTGGTTAGAAAGTATTCTGCCTACTGACTTATTTCACACGGTATGCAACACAAGGGCATCCGTTTAAAATCACGAAAATGCATTCTAGACTAGATGTAAGGAAGTATTCATTTACTCAAAGAATAGTAAATGACTGGAACCAACTTCCAGAGGCAGCGGTTATGTCTAAGGAAGTTAACACATTTAAGGGTCACATTGACAACTATTTAAAGAATAGGGCGGAGGATTATACGAGTGAGCGCCTGACTCCCATCATCGTCATCTCGTCGACTGCAGCAACTGTGTAGAATGTAGGATCAAGGTAAATCAAGATAAAAACTTTTCCTCTCATCAAACTGTAGTTCTACACGTACACTATCATTTTTTCTCTTACTTCCAAATATTATATTGCTTTCTCTTACATCACTTTAGCACATGTGCACACACACACACACACACACACACACACACACACACACACACACACACACACACACACACACACACACACACACACACACACACACACACACACACACACACACACACACACACACACACACACACACACACACCGAGTCTATAAGTTTTGAAGAGAGGGTTGACTCCTACGCGGAAGAAGAAGAAGAAGACCAATTACCCGCCATAATACCCTATCTAAAATATCGATTATCACCACATTATCACATACATGCATTTAAACAGAATGTAATATTTACATACCTCCGGGTAATATATTCTGCGACTAAAGTACCTCACGCGCCAACCGTCACAGCAAATCTGCAGCCCTCACTGATTGGTTCACTTTACTGATTAGCTCTCATCACTTCAAATGCTGACACCGCATCTAACATCTTATTTCAAGTGTCTTTATGGGGTAAAGTGTTCGAAGAGTCATATGGACGGTGAGATCTCAAAACGTTACTTGACACTACTTGAAATCGATATCGATGTAAGCCAGATTCAGCAGGTTTCTGCCGGAGTAGATGGTGCGGTCAATAAAATAGCGGCAGAGTGGTATAGAAGAAACTTTCAACTGTCAGTGAAAATCTTGCATTGTCGATCACCCCATCACACGAAGTGCCACATTTCACTGAGAGTCAGACGTCACGCACTGCTTGTTTGTGTTTCCACCAGTGCGCACCAGTCGATTGTCGATTGTCGCAGCTACGATGTCGAATAACACGTTGAGTGACGTAATCCACTCACGTTTCACAGTGGAAGTTGAAAAATTGAAGTTGTTGTGGGGCTGTACTATAATGTCAACGACGAAGGGTGGTCGGGCTCGTGGTAAGTTGTTGCGGGGTTCTCCTATAATGTCAACGACGAAGGGTGGTCGGGCTCGTGGTAAGTTGTTGCGGGGTTCTCCTATAATGTCAACGACGAAGGGTGGTCGGGCTCGTGGTAAGTTGTTGCGGGGTTCTCCTATAATGTCAACGACGAAGGGTGGTCGGGCTCGTGGTAAGTTGTTGCGGGGTTCTCCTATAATGTCAACGACGAAGGGTGGTCGGGCTCGTGGTAAGTTGTTGCGGGGTTCTCCTATAATGTCAACGACGAAGGGTGGTCGGGCTCGTGGTAAGTTGTTGCGGGGCTCTCCTATAATGTCAACGACGAAGGGTGGCCGGGCTCGTGGTAAGTCTGCTAGTGTCACCGAGCCCGAACACCTGATAAATAAACTTGTTCTCATCTTTTTGTAAACGACGATAGGTCAGTGTTGGTAAATTTAGCACCTTCACTTCTAATTTCGTAATCTAAATGCCTAAGTACTGGAACCATCCGTGTAGATCTTCTCTGGAAAGTAGGATGGACAAGTCCCTTATATAGACGAAGAAAGGTTGCCTTATTTAGGTATTGATACGTGCGTCGTATTATATCCAGCAGTCAATTTGTATTTGACACTGCCTGCTGCACCTGTTGCGTAAACTTTAACTGATCATCAACTTGGACGCCCAGATCTTTCTCTCATGGCTACACTCCCGAGGATCCATTTCAGAAATTTTCCCTTAATTCCATATCCTTTTAACTTAGAAAGCAGTCTCTGATGTGGTACCGAGTCAAAAGCCTTCCTAAAATCCATGTATATTACATCCATACATATTTATATTTAACACCTATTCTGAGAAAAAAAATTAGTGAAGCACTTACGCAAATAGACCAACAAATTCCAAATCTGGCAAAAAGATGCCTACTGTCCAAACTGTGAATCCAATCTCCGATGTGTAAGTCATTCCTTGTCACGTGGTCGGCACAAGAGATCAGCACTGCAATATAAAATGTTTTATTAAATTAGTTGATTTGTTTTATCCCCCGAGTTATACGAAGTCGACGAAACATTGATTCCGTGTCAGAATCTCGAGCCATCTTCTTTGCAGCAAACACTTTGGAACGATAATATTTCATGAAATAGGTAAACTATTTTCATTGCCGTGCTACAACTGTTTGTTACTTTAACGATGATGTATGATGAAGTTTACCTTCTAATAATTGACTCAGTGATATAATGTTTCGAACCAGGAGGATACGCATTTTACTACAACAGCAGGTCGGTGACAGACAGAACGGGGGCTTCCCATCGGCCTTCCTAGCACCGTTGGCAAGTCTTCATTCCCTTGCTCAGAGACGTGCTGCTCAAGAAGTAGATGGAACACTCACGGGAAATGGCCCTGGTGGACCCGCGACTTCTGGATACCCTTCGTTCACAACCCCCAGTACCACCACCGACGGATACCATCTGTACGAAGGTGCAATCACTCGATGACGAGATGACGTCCATCCTCTGTAGAAAGGACCTCGACGACAGGTACAAGGTCACGTTGTATAATCAAGTCTTGCTGCGGCACAACCCCTTGTCTGATGAACGTGCCAAAGAACTGGTGGGCGTGGTCGCGGTGAACGAGTGGATGGCAGCAGCAGCAGCACCACCACCACCGGCTGCAGCAGCAGCAGCAGCAGCAGTAACTGCAGCAACAGGACCAGCAGGAGGAGGAGCAGCAGCACCAGCAGCAGCAGTGGCTCCTAGAGAGGGCGGTAGCGGCATAGAGGCCGACGTCGTGGACACCGTTCCCAAGACCATGCAGGCCAAATGATAGAAGGAGCGTCTCAAAAGAGATATCACGTGGATCGCTCGTGGCGAACTGATCCATGAGGGTGTGCCGGTCGCCGGAAGTAACGTGGTGGATTTCGACAATGATCTGTTGAGGAAGAGAAAGAGTGTTCCAACGGGATGGCAGGCATTTGCACAACAACCCAGAAGCATCAACCTGCCCATGGACTTGGTTGGTAACGTTGCAAGGAGATCCAACATACGTCGGTCGAAGACTACGCCTCGTCCAGCAGCAGTTACTACTCCTCGAGCAACTATTGCTGCTGGTGTACGAAGATCTCTACGTTGGACACCCCTCGTTCGTCGGCAACAGATGGAACAGTCGAACCGGAACCACCGGAACGACGCAAGGCCTTGTCGTCATTGGCTCGTTGAGAGGCCTATTAAAGGAGGTGTGCTACGTGTCGATAGCATAGTGTGTGTGCGGTGATGAGCGATCCACGGGACACGTACCATTCCGTCATCGTTGCGCTACTTTGCGGTGGACTTTACGCAATTTAGCAAGTCCACTAACTGTACTTTTAAAATGCCATAAACTGTAGATCTTTCCCAACCTGTTTTAAACGCGTAAATGTTATTCCTATGTATAAGAAAGCAGATAAACGAAATGTCTGTAGCTGTAGACCTATCTTTTATCGATATTTTGTAAAGTTTTTTGAGAAAGTGGTGTATGACTCATTGTATAACCATGTGCGTAACACAATTTCTGCCATCCAACACAGATGTGTGAGGTGTAGAAGCACAGTATCTAACCTAGCTTTCTGAATCTACTGACAACAAGAAACAAGTTGATTCTGTTTACTTGGACTTCAGTAAAGCATCTGTTTCACCCACTGTTAATTCACAACCTCAAATCATACGGGTATTATGGGCAATGCATACAATGGTTGCAGTCCTACCTTCTCAACCTAAAACAACGTGTGGTACTCGAAGGCAAAGCATCTGACTGGAAGCCGGTGTTTTCCGGTGTACCACACGGTTCACAAACTGGCCCACTTCTGTTTATCTTGTATATTAATGATCTCACTAATCATATTGATTCATGTGAACTATCAATCTATGCTGATGATTCTAAACTGTTTAAAGAAATTTCGTCGGTAGCCGATTGTCAGTTGGTGCAGAAGGATCTGGGCAGTGTGTGCCTCTGGTGTGAGACCTGACACCTCAAACTTAATGCAGACAAATGTTGCATAATGACTTTCACAAAAAAAAAACTTATTTTTTGACTACTCCATCTAAACCTAATCTCTACCCAGGGTCACCGTTGTCAAAGATCTCGGAGTCACATTGACTAGTAATTTGAATGTTAAATATCATATTAGTCGTAATGTCTCAAAAGCTTTTAAGATGTGTGGTTTTATTAAGCGCGTTTGCACAACATTTACGATGTATAAGCTTTGCGATTTTTGTATATATCTGTAGTCAGAAGCCAGTTGGAGTATTGCAGTGTTATTTGGAATCCGTAGCAACGAACTTTTATCGACAAAATCGAACGAGTTTAAAATAAATTCATTAAGTATCTATGTCACAAATCCAAAATAGAGTACTCCAGCGACAATTATCCTGCGCTTTGACACCATTTTAGACTACCGTCGTAGGCAAGTTGCAGATCTGATCTTTCTACATAAGTGTGTGCACTCTCGTCTAGATTCATCCTATCTGGTAGGAAATATCCGATATCATTGTCCTTCAAGATCTCTACGAAACATAACTCCTTTCAGAATGTCCAATAGCAGAATCAATATTAAGAAATAATCAGTTTTAAATAGATGTATAACTATGTAACCCTGGTGGATTTAGCTGTTTATATATTTTTTACGTCACTATGGGGCGCAATACCCCGCGTCACTCCCAGTTTAACATTCTGAGCGAGTTTTAGAAAATAGTCTGTGCAGTTCGCCCAGGGCCGTAGAAGACGACACATTTTGTTATATGCAAGCAACCTTCTCCCGGCTCAGCACACATATTGACAATTTAACTGTGGTGAGTCACATTTATAATACTTATATAGTGAGACATAATAAATTATTAGAAGAAGTTGTGAAACTTTATGTTAAGTTGAATGTTTTGGAAGCCGCCACTTTACCATTCAGTTAAGGGCGTGTCGGTAATAGGTGTGCTGGGCGTGGCGGCAATAGGTGTGCTGGGCGTGGCGGCAATAGGTGTGCTGGGCGTGGCGGCAATAGATGTGCTGGGCGTGGCGGCAATAGGTGTGCTGGGCGTGGCGGTAATAGATGTGCTGGGAGTGGCGGTAATATATGTGCTGGGCGTGGCGGCAATAGGTGTGCTGGGCGTGGCGGCAATAGGTGCGCTGGGCGTGGCGGCAATAGATGTGCTGGGCGTGTCGGCAATATATGTGCTGGGCGTGGCGGCAATAT
The DNA here is from genome assembly GCA_963662155.1 of Lamellibrachia columna. Lineage (NCBI taxonomy): Eukaryota > Metazoa > Annelida > Polychaeta > Sabellida > Siboglinidae > Lamellibrachia > Lamellibrachia columna. The sequence continues at coordinate 2,691,168 of OY759270.1, read as the reverse complement.
GTGTGCTGGGCGTGGCGGCAATAGGTGCGCTGGGCGTGGCGGCAATAGATGTGGCTGAGCGTGGAGGCAATAGGTGTGCTGGGCGTGGCGGTAATAGGTGTGCTGGGCGTGGCGGTAATAGATGTGCTGGGCGTGGCGGCAATATGTGTGCTGGGCGTGGCGGCAATAGGTGTGCTGGGCGTGGCGGCAATAGGTGTGCTGGGCGTGTCGGTAATAGGTGTGCTGGGCGTGGCGGCAATAGATGGGCTGGGCGTGTCGGTAATAGGTGTGCTGGGCGTGGCGGCAATAGATGTGCTGGGCGTGGCGGCAATAGGTGTGCTGGGCGTGGCGGTAATAGATGCGCTGGGCGTGGCGGCAATAGGTGCGCTGGGCGTGGCGGCAATATGTGTGCTGGGCGTGGCGGCAATAGATGTGCTGGGCGTGTCGGTAATAGGTGTGCTGGGCGTGGCGGTAATAGATGCGCTGGGCGTGGCGGCAATAGGTGCGCTGGGCGTGGCGGCAATATGTGTGCTGGGCGTGGCAGCAATAGGTGTGCTGGGCGTGTCGGTAATAGGTGTGCTGGGCGTGGCGGTAATGGGTGCGCTGGGTGTGGCGGTAATAGGTGCGCTGGGCGTGGCGGTAATAGGTGTGCTGGGCGTGGCGGTAATAGGTGTGCTGGGCATGGCGGTAATAGGTGCGCTGGGCGTGGCGGCAATAGGTGTGCTGGGCGTGGCGGCAATAGATGTGCTGGGAGTGGCGGCAATAGGTGTGCTGGGCGTGGCGACAATAGGTGTGCTGGGCGTGGCGGTAATAGGTGTGCTGGGCGTGGCGGCAATATATGTGCTGGGAGTGGTGGCAATAGGTGTGCTGGGCGTGGCGGCAATAGGTGTGCTGGGCGTGGCGGTAATAGGTGCGCTGGGCGTGGCGGCAATAGGTGTGCTGGGCGTGGCGGTAATAGGTGCGCTGGGCGTGGCGGTAATAGGTGCGCTGGGCGTGGCGGTAATAGGTGCGCTGGGCGTGGCGGTAATAGATGTGCTGGCGTGGCGGTAATAGGTGTGCTGGGCGTGGCGGCAATAGGTGTGCTGGGCGTGGCGGCAATAGGTGTGCTGGCCTTGGCACTACTGGGTAATTTTGTATTGTCGTTATACATTGACATTCTTCTTAAGACTGGATACAACTAATTGTTACGTTTCTATATAGAAACTTAATCCGAGGGAAAATCCGATGGCTGTTACTGCATATGTCTTCCCTTTACTTTCAACCACTCGTGGAATCATTACTGGACCAGCGAATTTATCTCAAAGCACACTTGTCGCCATATCAGCATATACATAAATACTGGACGCAGTGACCGGTGACCGTAACAACAAGTGTGACAAACGATAACTGTGACATGAATAATGTTGGCTCTCTGAATCGCGATAACAAGCAAAAACCGAAGCTGGTACAGTCGTCACCAGATGGCACTGTTGTCAGCAGCAGTGATACCTTGCCGACGCCACCAGATGGCGGTTGGGGCTGGATGGTTGTCCTCGGCTCGTTCGTGCTACAGGCAATCAGAGGAGGAGTCACCCATTCGTTCGGTATCTTCTTGGTCGCCTTCATTGAGCAATTTGATGCATGTCGGGGTGACGTAGGCTGGATCAGTTCTCTTATGGATGGGATGACGTTCTGTTCCGGTATTTGTAATCTAATTGAAATTATTGACGCTTTCAACTCTCATCATAAAGTGTGGATATTTTGGGGGCGTTGGGTCATGCTTAATGTTTTCCTATATAATCTGTTACGCCACTAAATTTGCCCCCCCTCCCCCCCTCCCACATATGGCGTCCCCTTTGCGAGATCTTGCACACGCCTCTTTAATAAAGCGTTTTTCCAGATCACGCCTTTCAGTACTTGCCGATATATTAATTGCGGGCTCGTCGTTGACGAGATGTCCGAGAGCGTGAATAGACACGAGTTTTGGCTGCAGTTGCTGGGGAGAAAAAGAACCTGAAATTAAAAAACATCATCGCCAATGCCGATAGCGATCTGATCTGTAGCGTATTACGAGAGAGAGAGAGAGAGATCATACAGGCCGGGGGCTTCCTACCGGCCATGCTACCTCCGTTTGCGTCCTCGGTCCTTCTTCCGTTGATACAGAAGTTGTTACACCCCTGATGGATGATGGATGATGGATGATGGATGATGTCAAGAAGATGGCACTGATGGACCCGCGGCTGTTAGAGGGCTTGAGATATATATATATATATATATATATATATATATATATATATATATATATATATATATATATATAGACTGGATATATATATATATATATATATATATATATATATATATATATATATATATATATATATATATATATATATATATATATATATATATATATATATAGATAGATTGGATAACACTAATTGTTTCTGATGTATGAATCACTGTTTAAATATATATATATATATATATATATATATATTGATGTTGGGGGTGTTATATATATATATATATATATATTTATATATATATATATATATATATATATATATATATATATATATTTATATATATATATATATATATATATATATATATATATATATACATATAATAACTGATTATATATGTATATTTTTCGATATATGTATGAATCACTGTCCAAAAGTATATATATATATAAATATATATATTTATATATAACACCCTGTAATATCTAATATATATATATATATATATGTGATGCGCCACGCCAAAACCAGGCGCTTCTCGCTAGATTTTGTTCGGCGCAGGAGCCTAAAACGCATGGTGCCCGTTCGAATTGTCGAATATGGGTTAACGACGGAATCGAACAGCGAAATTATCCAGCTTTCCATTTATATAAGCTGAAAGATTGTTCAAACTAGTAATATTTAGCACTTTATTGAGGCCCCTGATTAGCGTCGCTAATCTAATTGTTTCTGATGTATGAATCACTGTTTAAATATATATATATATATAGTCTGAAACAAAGCCATGTTTACGCGCTTTTGATCGACTGTCTTCGCTCGCTTTCAAGTGGGAAACCCCACATGTTATACATGGCTGGAAAGCTTATGACGTCAACTACACGTGTGATTGGGAATCTCTTACTCTAGACCAATAGAACAGCTCCTATTATACATACTTTATCCAGCAACAAAGTGCTGTTGTTGCTATGGAAGTTGCGAAACGCTCGCTGATTGGTCGAAAACGTAAGCGTGCATGCGCAGTCGGCTTGTTTACCCATTCCTACGTCAAGAAGATGGACCCGTGGCTGTTAGAGGGCTTGATTTATATATATATATATATATATATATATATATATATATATATATACTGGATATATATATATATATATATATATATATATATATATATATATATATATATATATATATATATATATATATATATTTATATATATATATATATATATATATATATATATATATATATATATATATATATATATATATATATATATATATAATAACTGATTATATATGTATATTTTTCGATGTATGTATGAATCACTGTCCAAAAGTATATATATATATATATATTTATATATAACACCCTCTAACATATATATGTGCGTGCGTGCGTACATGTGTGTGTGTGTTTGCGTGTGTGTGTGTGTGTGTGTGTGTGTGTGTGTGTGTGTGTGTGTGTGTGTGTGTGTGTGTGTGTGTGTGTGTGTGTGTGTGTGTGTGTGTGTGTGTGTGTGTGTGTGTGTGTGTGTGTGTGTGTGTGTGTGTGTGTGTGTGTGTGTGTGTGTGTGTGTGTGTGTGTGTGTGTGTGTGTGTGTGTGTGTGTGTGTGTGTGTGTGTGTGTGTGTGTGTGTGTGTGTGTGTGTGTGTGTGTGTGTGTGTGTGTGTGTGTGTGTGTGTGTGTGTGTGTGTGTGTGTGTGTGTGTGTGTGTGTGTGTGTGTGTGTGTGTGTGTGTGTGTGTATTTTTAGACAGTGATTCATACATTCATTCATACAATTAGTTGTATCCAGTCTATACATGAATGGCAATGGATAACAACAATACAAAGGTAATCAGTACTGCCACGCACACTATGCCTATTTCCGCTATGTCCTTAACTGAATTATAAAGTGGCGACTTCCAAAACATTCAGCATAGCATTAAGTCTCTAAACTTCTAATAATTTATAAATATAGTGTCACTAAATAAATGTTATAACAAATAATTAAGATAATTACAGACCAGTGAGTTTAACGTCAGTGATTAGTAAATTATTAGAAAGGTTAATCGAAGACCATGTGGTGGATTTCCTTGTTAGGTATAAATTACTAAATTTATCTCAACGTGTATTCCTAAAAGCGAGGACATGAGTAGTTAGTAGGGGTTTTATAGACCCCTTTTGCGCCGCAAATCACGTGACCGAAACATCAAAGGAAAACCACCCTAATATCGCCCACCGCTTCTGAGTGCGCGCAGCCAATGAGAAAGCAGCACTAGACCTTGGAGCGCCCCCTGGCGGTGGTATCGGAGCGTGCGTGACGTAAGCGCCCCTAGCGACTGGAGGAGGAACGAGCTTTGTACGAATCTCATATCTATACAACATTGACGATTTGCATATAACCATAGCGAAATCGTTGCAGTCGAATATGTGGTTTCGATAAGTTCTACGCGTGTTTGTTTATTGGTATAAAAGACGAACACATATTTTATTGTTCCCGTGTACTAGAATCACGTCCATTTACAAGTGAATGAGTGTTCTAACGCGTGTTTAGGAGGATGTTACGGTTACATAAGTTTTATTTGTTTTCTGAATCAATCCGTATGAAAAAATTAGCATCGTGACGCATCTTGTCCATACCACGGTAAATCATGCTGCGAGATCAAAGGATATTATTCATAACAACGTTGCAATCGCGTCAATCAGCGACAATGTTACAAGTACGCGCTCCGTTCTTCTTTGAATGCGGCTTTTCACAACAACAAGACCACTTTGACATTGGTCAGTCGCTGTTGGTGAACTTTGGCTTGTGCGCTCCCACTCACATTGGTCAGTCGCTGTTGGTGGACTTTGGCTTGTGCGTTTCCGCTCGTCTTGTCTTTTTCACACTGGTCAGTCGCTGCTAGTGGACTTTGGCTTGTGCGTTTCCACTCGTCTTGTCTTTTTCACACTGGTCAGCCGCTATTGGTGGACTTTGACTTGTACGCTCCCACTCGTCTTGTCTTTTTGACATTGGTCAGTCAATGTTGTTGTTGTTGTTGTTGTTGTTGGACTTTGGCTCACTTGTGCGCTCCCACTCATCTCTCGTCTTGTCTTTTTCACACTGGTCAGTCGCTGTTGGTGGACTTTGGGTTGTGCGATCCCACTCGTCTTATCTTTTTGACATTGGTCAGTCACTGTCTGTGCAAAAGTGTATCGTCAGCAAACTTTCGGGGTAAACTATAGGAGATATGGGTAAATTGTAGGAATTATAGGTAAATTGTAGGAATTATAGGTAAACTGTAGGAGGTATGGGTAAACTGTAGGAGTTATGGGTAACATGTAGGAATTATGGGTAAACTGTAGGAATTATGGGTAACCTGTAGGAATTATGGGTAAACTGTAGTTGAAAATTTACAAGTTGGAAATGTGTAAGTAGAAATTTTTAACACGAAAGTTAGTGTTATGAAACTTTGCAATTTTGAAGTCTGTAAGTCGAATCTTGCAAGTTGGAAGTTTGTGATGGGAAACTTGGTGATATGAAAAGTTAATGTTTGGAAGTTTATGTTTTGAAAGTTTATGATATGATAGATTGATACCATTTGATATGCATGGAGACATTGACTACCATGTGACATGCATGGAGACATTGACCGTCATGTGACATGTATGGAGAAATTGACCGCCATGTGTCATGCATGGAGACATTTACCGCTGTGTGATATGTATGGAGACATTTACCACCATGTGATATGTGTGGAGACATTTACGCCTGTGTGATATGTATGGAGACATTTGACATCGTGTGATATGCGTGGAGACATTGACCGTCATGTGACATGCATGGAGACATTTACCACTGTGTGATATGTATGCAGACATTGACCATCATATGGTATGCATGGAGACATTGACCACCATGTGACATGCATGGAGACATCGACTGCCATGTAACATGCATGGAGACATTCACCACCACCATGTGATATGTGTGGAGACATTTACCACTGTGTGATATGCGTGGAGACATTGAACACAACTTGAAGAAAACAAGACACTGTCATACGCAACTTGAAGAAAACAAGACATTGTCACACACAACTTAAAGAAAACAAGACACTGTCACACACAACTTAAAGAAAACAAGACACTGTCACACACAACTTGAAGAAAACAAGACACTGTCACACACAACTTGAAGAAAACAAGACATTGTCACACACAACTTGAAGAAAACAAGACACTGTCATACGCAACTTGAAGAAAACAAGACATTGTCACACACAACTTGAAGAAAACAAGACACTGTCACACACAACTTGAAGAAAACAAGACACTGTCACACACAACTTAAAGAAAACAAGACACTGTCACACACAACTTGAAGAAAACAAGACACTGTCACACACAACTTGAAGAAAACAAGACACTGTCACACACAACTTGAAGAAAACAAGACATTGTCATACACAACTTGAAGAAAACAAGACACTGTCACACGCAACTTGAAGAAAACAAGACATTGTCACACGCAACTTGAAGAAAACAAGACACTGTCACACACAACTTGAAGAAAACAAGACACTGTCACACACAACTTAAAGAAAACAAGACACTGTCACACACAACTTGAAGAAAACAAGACACTGTCACACACAACTTGAAGAAAACAAGACACTGTCACACACAACTTGAAGAAAACAAGACATTGTCACACACAACTTAAAGAAAACAAGACACTGTCACACGCAACTTGAAGAAAACAAGACATTGTCACACACAACTTGAAGAAAACAAGACACTGTCACACACAACTTGAAGAAAACAAGACATTGTCACACACAACTTAAAGAAAACAAGACACTGTCATACGCAACTTGAAGAAAACAAGACATTGTCACACACAACTTGAAGAAAACAAGACATTGTCACACACAACTTGAAGAAAACAAGACACTGTCATACGCAACTTAAAGAAAACAAGACATTGTCACACACAACTTGAAGAAAACAAGACACTGTCACACACAACTTGAAGAAAACAAGACACTGTCACACACAACTTGAAGAAAACAAGACATTGTCACACACAACTTGAAGAAAACAAGACATTGTCACACACAACTTGAAGAAAACAAGACACTGTCATACGCAACTTGAAGAAAACAAGACATTGTCACACACAACTTGAAGAAAACAAGACACTGTCACACACAACTTAAAGAAAACAAGACACTGTCACACACAACTTGAAAAAAACAAGACACTGTCACACACAACTTGAAGAAAACAAGACATTGTCACACACAACTTGAAGAAAACAAGACACTGTCATACGCAACTTGAAGAAAACAAGACATTGTCACACACAACTTGAAGAAAACAAGACACTGTCACACACAACTTGAAGAAAACAAGACACTGTCACACACAACTTAAAGAAAACAAGACACTGTCACACACAACTTGAAGAAAACAAGACATTGTCACACACAACTTGAAGAAAACAAGACACTGTCATACGCAACTTGAAGAAAACAAGACATTGTCACACACAACTTGAAGAAAACAAGACACTGTCACACACAACTTGAAGAAAACAAGACACTGTCACACACAACTTAAAGAAAACAAGACACTGTCACACGCAACTTGAAGAAAACAAGACACTGTCACACACAACTTGAAGAAAACAAGACACTGTCACACACAACTTGAAGAAAACAAGACATTGTCACACACAACTTGAAGAAAACAAGACACTGTCATACGCAACTTGAAGAAAACAAGACATTGTCACACACAACTTGAAGAAAACAAGACACTGTCACACACAACTTGAAGAAAACAAGACACTGTCACACACAACTTAAAGAAAACAAGACACTGTCACACACAACTTGAAGAAAACAAGACACTGTCACACACAACTTGAAGAAAACAAGACACTGTCACACACAACTTGAAGAAAACAAGACATTGTCACACACAACTTGAAGAAAACAAGACACTGTCACACGCAACTTGAAGAAAACAAGACATTGTCACACACAACTTGAAGAAAACAAGACACTGTCACACACAACTTGAAGAAAACAAGACACTGTCACACACAACTTGAAGAAAACAAGACATTGTCACACGCAACTTGAAGAAAACAAGACACTGTCATACGCAACTTGAAGAAAACAAGACATTGTCACACACACAACTTGAAGAAAACAAGACACTGTCACACACAACTTGAAGAAAACAAGACACTGTCACACACAACTTAAAGAAAACAAGACACTGTCACACACAACTTGAAGAAAACAAGACACTGTCACACACAACTTGAAGAAAACAAGACACTGTCACACACAACTTGAAAAAAACAAGACATTGTCATACACAACTTGAAGAAAACAAGACATTGTCACACACAACTTGAAAAAACAAGACACTGTCACACACAACTTGAAGAAAACAAGACACTGTCACACACAACTTAAAGAAAACAAGACACTGTCACACACAACTTGAAGAAAACAAGACACTGTCACACACAACTTGAAGAAAACAAGACACTGTCACACACAACTTGAAGAAAACAAGACATTGTCACACACAACTTAAAGAAAACAAGACACTGTCACACACAACTTAAAGAAAACAAGACGTTGTCACACACAACTTGAAGAAAACAAGACACTGTCACACACAACTTGAAGAAAACAAGACATTGTCACACACAACTTGAAGAAAACAAGACACTGTCATACGCAACTTGAAGAAAACAAGACATTGTCACACACACACAACTTGAAGAAAACAAGACATTGTCACACACACAACTTGAAGAAAACAAGACACTGTCACACACAACTTAAAGAAAACAAGACACTGTCACACACAACTTGAAGAAAACAAGACACTGTCACACACAACTTGAAGAAAACAAGACACTGTCACACACAACTTGAAGAAAACAAGACACTGTCACACACAACTTGAAGAAAACAAGACACTGTCACACACAACTTAAAGAAAACAAGACACTGTCACACACAACTTGAAGAAAACAAGACACTGTCACACACAACTTGAAGAAAACAAGACATTGTCACACGCAACTTGAAGAAAACAAGACACTGTCATACGCAACTTGAAGAAAACAAGACATTGTCACACACAACTTGAAGAAAACAAGACACTGTCACACACAACTTGAAGAAAACAAGACACTGTCACACACAACTTAAAGAAAACAAGACACTGTCACACACAACTTGAAGAAAACAAGACACTGTCACACACAACTTGAAGAAAACAAGACACTGTCACACACAACTTGAAGAAAACAAGACATTGTCACACACAACTTGAAGAAAACAAGACACTGTCATACGCAACTTGAAGAAAACAAGACATTGTCACACACAACTTGAAGAAAACAAGACACTGTCACACACAACTTGAAGAAAACAAGACACTGTCACACACAACTTAAAGAAAACAAGACACTGTCACACACAACTTGAAGAAAACAAGACACTGTCACACACAACTTGAAGAAAACAAGACACTGTCACACACAACTTGAAGAAAACAAGACATTGTCACACACAACTTGAAGAAAACAAGACACTGTCATACGCAACTTGAAGAAAACAAGACATTGTCACACACAACTTGAAGAAAACAAGACATTGTCACACACAACTTGAAGAAAACAAGACACTGTCACACACAACTTGAAGAAAACAAGACACTGTCATACGCAACTTGAAGAAAACAAGACATTGTCACACACAACTTGAAGAAAACAAGACACTGTCACACACAACTTGAAGAAAACAAGACACTGTCACACACAACTTGAAGAAAACAAGACACTGTCACACACAACTTAAAGAAAACAAGACAAATAGGGTTGGCAAACAGCACTGTCTCGATACAGGCTATCTAGGGTTATACAACTGACAACAGGTTGGGTTACACCTCTTTCCATGCTGCCGCCACCACGGAACACGGGCGGTTGTCATGTGATATGCGTGGAGACATTGACCACTGTGTGATTTGGAGACGAGTCGGTAGTAGTGAGGGAGGCAAACATTGGAGACAAGTCGGCAGTGGTGAGGGAGGCAAACATTGGAGACGATTTTTTTTTTGATGGTTTTATTACATACAATAAAGAGGGAGTAAAAAGTGACAACAACAACAGTATCACACTCAACCTCTAAATTTCAAAGTGTCACTCATCCAACGTAGCAGTTGTTCTTATTATCAAATCTGAAATAACGTTATCCAACTGATTAACAGAATTTCTCAGCTGTATAATAGTTCCTAGCATCAATACTTCTCTTGGTGTTTGTGTTGATCTTTCTATGACGGTTGTCTGTGGTTGTGGCTGTGTTTGTGTCTGTCTTTTTACAGTTTCCGGTGGCGCCTGTGTTTGTGTTGCTGCTGCTGATGTCGATGTTCTTTTTTGCTGTATTATAGTAGTATATTCTGTCGTTTTTTTCGTACCATCATCATCATGCATTTGTAACTCCATCTGTAGAAAAGAAAGTCTAGTCACTATCATCATCATCATCATCATCATATATATTTGCGTATTACATTGCTAGACTCTTTCTAATTATATACTTCACATACATATGTGAAGAGTAATACTATGACAATCCAACACAAAATGTGAAGAATGACAGTGCAAATACGATGTGTTTATCTTGCAAGATGTCGTTACTTACTTCTGATTTAGTCGTCATGCTTGGTCTATGGGTTGAAGGCTGGTCAATGTTCGTAATGTTCCTTGTTTTCATAAAGATATCGGTATTGAAAAGGACGCGCTTTTCGAAATGTATCTATATACGATTCGCGGAGAATATTATCAATCAAAATCACACACGTTCACGACTGTGATTGGTCTTTATCTGTGTGTGTGTGTGTCCTGATACGATCACTGGAATTTATTAACGGGGGAGGGAAGGATGGAAACTTTGATTGTTGGAGGGTTGTCATTGTTTTATTACAAATTAAGTACTAAAGCACTTATGATGTAGGATTGGCTAAACCTGATAATCACACTTTCTGAAACGTTCACATACTTACAACATTGTTACCAATAATATTCTTTGATCTCGCAGCACGATTTACCACAGTATGGACAATAATAACCACCATGTGACTGTTGGTGACCTTGACCTTTTGACCTTTTTATTTCACGGTGTTTATGTAGACTAATCAACTAGGTCACGATCTACTAGTAGAATGAAAATGTAGAATCGTGTTTCTCTTGTCGACATAAATAAATTCCATGACTTTATTCGAACGTTTCAGAAAGTGTGATTATCAGGTTTAGCCAATCCTACATCATAAGTGCTTTAGTACTTAATTTGTAATAAAACAATGACAACCCTCCAACAATCAAAGTTTCCCTCCTTCCCTCCCCCGTTAATAAATTCCAGTGATCGTATCAGGACACACACACACACAGATAAAGACCAATCACAGTCGTGAACGTGTGTGATTTTGATTGATAATATTCTCCGCGAATCGTATATAGATACATTTCGAAAAGCGCGTCCTTTTCAATACCGATATCTTTATGAAAACAAGGAACATTACGAACATTGACCAGCCTTCAACCCATAGACCAAGCATGACGACTAAATCAGAAGTAAGTAACGACATCTTGCAAGATAAACACATCGTATTTGCACTGTCATTCTTCACATTTTGTGTTGGATTGTCATAGTATTACTCTTCACATATGTATGTGAAGTATATAATTAGAAAGAGTCTAGCAATGTAATACGCAAATATATATGATGATGATGATGATGATGATAGTGACTAGACTTTCTTTTCTACAGATGGAGTTACAAATGCATGATGATGATGGTACGAAAAAAACGACAGAATATACTACTATAATACAGCAAAAAAGAACATCGACATCAGCAGCAGCAACACAAACACAGGCGCCACCGGAAACTGTAAAAAGACAGACACAAACACAGCCACAACCACAGACAACCGTCATAGAAAGATCAACACAAACACCAAGAGAAGTATTGATGCTAGGAACTATTATACAGCTGAGAAATTCTGTTAATCAGTTGGATAACGTTATTTCAGATTTGATAATAAGAACAACTGCTACGTTGGATGAGTGACACTTTGAAATTTAGAGGTTGAGTGTGATACTGTTGTTGTTGTCACTTTTTACTCCCTCTTTATTGTATGTAATAAAACCATCAAAAAAAAAATCGTCTCCAATGTTTGCCTCCCTCACTACTGCCGACTTGTCTCCAATGTTTGCCTCCCTCACTACTACCGACTCGTCTCCAAATCACACAGTGGTCAATGTCTCCACGCATATCACATGACAACCGCCCGTGTTCCGTGGTGGCGGCAGCATGGAAAGAGGTGTAACCCAACCTGTTGTCAGTTGTATAACCCTAGATAGCCTGTATCGAGACAGTGCTGTTTGCCAACCCTATTTGTCTTGTTTTCTTTAAGTTGTGTGTGACAGTGTCTTGTTTTCTTCAAGTTGTGTGTGACAGTGTCTTGTTTTCTTCAAGTTGTGTGTGACAGTGTCTTGTTTTCTTCAAGTTGTGTGTGACAATGTCTTGTTTTCTTCAAGTTGCGTATGACAGTGTCTTGTTTTCTTCAAGTTGTGTGTGACAGTGTCTTGTTTTCTTCAAGTTGTGTGTGACAATGTCTTGTTTTCTTCAAGTTGTGTGTGACAATGTCTTGTTTTCTTCAAGTTGCGTATGACAGTGTCTTGTTTTCTTCAAGTTGTGTGTGACAATGTCTTGTTTTCTTCAAGTTGTGTGTGACAGTGTCTTGTTTTCTTCAAGTTGTGTGTGACAGTGTCTTGTTTTCTTCAAGTTGTGTGTGACAGTGTCTTGTTTTCTTTAAGTTGTGTGTGACAGTGTCTTGTTTTCTTCAAGTTGTGTGTGACAGTGTCTTGTTTTCTTCAAGTTGTGTGTGACAATGTCTTGTTTTCTTCAAGTTGCGTATGACAGTGTCTTGTTTTCTTCAAGTTGTGTGTGACAATGTCTTGTTTTCTTCAAGTTGTGTGTGACAGTGTCTTGTTTTCTTCAAGTTGTGTGTGACAGTGTCTTGTTTTCTTCAAGTTGTGTGTGACAGTGTCTTGTTTTCTTTAAGTTGTGTGTGACAGTGTCTTGTTTTCTTCAAGTTGTGTGTGACAGTGTCTTGTTTTCTTCAAGTTGTGTGTGACAATGTCTTGTTTTCTTCAAGTTGCGTATGACAGTGTCTTGTTTTCTTCAAGTTGCGTGTGACAATGTCTTGTTTTCTTCAAGTTGTGTGTGACAGTGTCTTGTTTTCTTCAAGTTGTGTGTGACAGTGTCTTGTTTTCTTTAAGTTGTGTGTGACAGTGTCTTGTTTTCTTCAAGTTGTGTGTGACAGTGTCTTGTTTTCTTCAAGTTGTGTGTGACAGTGTCTTGTTTTCTTCAAGTTGTGTGTGACAGTGTCTTGTTTTCTTCAAGTTGTGTGTGACAGTGTCTTGTTTTCTTTAAGTTGTGTGTGACAGTGTCTTGTTTTCTTCAAGTTGTGTGTGTGACAATGTCTTGTTTTCTTCAAGTTGTGTGTGTGTGACAATGTCTTGTTTTCTTCAAGTTGCGTATGACAGTGTCTTGTTTTCTTCAAGTTGTGTGTGACAATGTCTTGTTTTCTTCAAGTTGTGTGTGACAGTGTCTTGTTTTCTTCAAGTTGTGTGTGACAACGTCTTGTTTTCTTTAAGTTGTGTGTGACAGTGTCTTGTTTTCTTTAAGTTGTGTGTGACAATGTCTTGTTTTCTTCAAGTTGTGTGTGACAGTGTCTTGTTTTCTTCAAGTTGTGTGTGACAGTGTCTTGTTTTCTTCAAGTTGTGTGTGACAGTGTCTTGTTTTCTTTAAGTTGTGTGTGACAGTGTCTTGTTTTCTTCAAGTTGTGTGTGACAGTGTCTTGTTTTTTCAAGTTGTGTGTGACAATGTCTTGTTTTCTTCAAGTTGTGTATGACAATGTCTTGTTTTTTTCAAGTTGTGTGTGACAGTGTCTTGTTTTCTTCAAGTTGTGTGTGACAGTGTCTTGTTTTCTTCAAGTTGTGTGTGACAGTGTCTTGTTTTCTTTAAGTTGTGTGTGACAGTGTCTTGTTTTCTTCAAGTTGTGTGTGACAGTGTCTTGTTTTCTTCAAGTTGTGTGTGTGACAATGTCTTGTTTTCTTCAAGTTGCGTATGACAGTGTCTTGTTTTCTTCAAGTTGCGTGTGACAATGTCTTGTTTTCTTCAAGTTGTGTGTGACAGTGTCTTGTTTTCTTCAAGTTGTGTGTGACAGTGTCTTGTTTTCTTCAAGTTGTGTGTGACAATGTCTTGTTTTCTTCAAGTTGCGTGTGACAGTGTCTTGTTTTCTTCAAGTTGTGTGTGACAATGTCTTGTTTTCTTCAAGTTGTGTGTGACAGTGTCTTGTTTTCTTCAAGTTGTGTGTGACAGTGTCTTGTTTTCTTCAAGTTGTGTGTGACAGTGTCTTGTTTTCTTTAAGTTGTGTGTGACAGTGTCTTGTTTTCTTCAAGTTGTGTGTGACAGTGTCTTGTTTTCTTCAAGTTGTGTGTGACAATGTCTTGTTTTCTTCAAGTTGCGTATGACAGTGTCTTGTTTTCTTCAAGTTGTGTGTGACAATGTCTTGTTTTCTTCAAGTTGTGTGTGACAGTGTCTTGTTTTCTTCAAGTTGTGTGTGACAGTGTCTTGTTTTCTTCAAGTTGCGTGTGACAGTGTCTTGTTTTCTTTAAGTTGTGTGTGACAGTGTCTTGTTTTCTTCAAGTTGTGTGTGACAGTGTCTTGTTTTCTTCAAGTTGTGTGTGACAATGTCTTGTTTTCTTCAAGTTGCGTATGACAGTGTCTTGTTTTCTTCAAGTTGTGTGTGACAATGTCTTGTTTTCTTCAAGTTGTGTGTGACAGTGTCTTGTTTTCTTTAAGTTGTGTGTGACAGTGTCTTGTTTTCTTCAAGTTGTGTGTGACAGTGTCTTGTTTTCTTCAAGTTGTGTGTGACAATGTCTTGTTTTCTTCAAGTTGCGTATGACAGTGTCTTGTTTTCTTCAAGTTGTGTGTGACAATGTCTTGTTTTCTTCAAGTTGTGTGTGACAGTGTCTTGTTTTTTTCAAGTTGTGTGTGACAGTGTCTTGTTTTCTTTAAGTTGTGTGTGACAGTGTCTTGTTTTCTTCAAGTTGTGTGTGACAATGTCTTGTTTTCTTCAAGTTGCGTATGACAGTGTCTTGTTTTCTTCAAGTTGTGTGTGACAATGTCTTGTTTTCTTCAAGTTGTGTGTGACAATGTCTTGTTTTCTTCAAGTTGTGTGTGACAGTGTCTTGTTTTCTTCAAGTTGTGTGTGACAGTGTCTTGTTTTCTTCAAGTTGTGTGTGACAATGTCTTGTTTTCTTTAAGTTGCGTATGACAGTGTCTTGTTTTCTTCAAGTTGTGTGTGACAATGTCTTGTTTTCTTCAAGTTGTGTGTGACAATGTCTTGTTTTCTTCAAGTTGCGTATGACAGTGTCTTGTTTTCTTTAAGTTGTGTGTGACAATGTCTTGTTTTCTTCAAGTTGTGTGTGACAGTGTCTTGTTTTCTTCAAGTTGTGTGTGACAATGTCTTGTTTTCTTCAAGTTGCGTGTGACAGTGTCTTGTTTTCTTTAAGTTGTGTGTGACAATGTCTTGTTTTCTTCAAGTTGTGTGTGACAGTGTCTTGTTTTCTTCAAGTTGTGTGTGACAGTGTCTTGTTTTCTTCAAGTTGTGTGTGACAGTGTCTTGTTTTCTTTAAGTTGTGTGTGACAGTGTCTTGTTTTCTTCAAGTTGTGTGTGACAGTGTCTTGTTTTCTTCAAGTTGCGTGTGACAATGTCTTGTTTTCTTCAAGTTGCGTGTGACAGTGTCTTGTTTTCTTCAAGTTGTGTGTGACAATGTCTTGTTTTCTTCAAGTTGTGTGTGACAGTGTCTTGTTTTCTTCAAGTTGTGTGTGACAGTGTCTTGTTTTCTTCAAGTTGTGTGTGACAGTGTCTTGTTTTCTTTAAGTTGTGTGTGACAGTGTCTTGTTTTCTTCAAGTTGTGTGTGACAGTGTCTTGTTTTCTTCAAGTTGTGTGTGACAATGTCTTGTTTTCTTCAAGTTGCGTATGACAGTGTCTTGTTTTCTTCAAGTTGTGTGTGACAATGTCTTGTTTTCTTCAAGTTGTGTGTGACAGTGTCTTGTTTTCTTCAAGTTGTGTGTGACAGTGTCTTGTTTTCTTTAAGTTGTGTGTGACAGTGTCTTGTTTTCTTTAAGTTGTGTGTGACAATGTCTTGTTTTCTTCAAGTTGCGTATGACAGTGTCTTGTTTTCTTCAAGTTGTGTTCAATGTCTCCACGCATATCACACAGTGGTAAATGTCTCCACACATATCACATGGTGGTGGTGAATGTCTCCATGCATGTTACATGGCAGTCGATGTCTCCATGCATGTCACATGGTGGTCAATGTCTCCATGCATACCATATGATGGTCAATGTCTGCATACATATCACACAGTGGTAAATGTCTCCATGCATGTCACATGACGGTCAATGTCTCCACGCATATCACACGATGTCAAATGTCTCCATACATATCACACAGGCGTAAATGTCTCCACACATATCACATGGTGGTAAATGTCTCCATACATATCACACAGCGGTAAATGTCTCCATGCATGACACATGGCGGTCAATTTCTCCATACATGTCACATGACGGTCAATGTCTCCATGCATGTCACATGGTAGTCAATGTCTCCATGCATATCAAATGGTATCAATCTATCATATCATAAACTTTCAAAACATAAACTTCCAAACATTAACTTTTCATATCACCAAGTTTCCCATCACAAACTTCCAACTTGCAAGATTCGACTTACAGACTTCAAAATTGCAAAGTTTCATAACACTAACTTTCGTGTTAAAAATTTCTACTTACACATTTCCAACTTGTAAATTTTCAACTACAGTTTACCCATAATTCCTACAGGTTACCCATAATTCCTACAGTTTACCCATAATTCCTACATGTTACCCATAACTCCTACAGTTTACCCATACCTCCTACAGTTTACCTATAATTCCTACAATTTACCTATAATTCCTACAATTTACCCATATCTCCTATAGTTTACCCCGAAAGTTTGCTGACGATACACTTTTGCACAGACAGTGACTGACCAATGTCAAAAAGATAAGACGAGTGGGATCGCACAACCCAAAGTCCACCAACAGCGACTGACCAGTGTGAAAAAGACAAGACGAGAGATGAGTGGGAGCGCACAAGTGAGCCAAAGTCCAACAACAACAACAACAACAACAACATTGACTGACCAATGTCAAAAAGACAAGACGAGTGGGAGCGTACAAGTCAAAGTCCACCAATAGCGGCTGACCAGTGTGAAAAAGACAAGACGAGTGGAAACGCACAAGCCAAAGTCCACTAGCAGCGACTGACCAGTGTGAAAAAGACAAGACGAGCGGAAACGCACAAGCCAAAGTCCACCAACAGCGACTGACCAATGTGAGTGGGAGCGCACAAGCCAAAGTTCACCAACAGCGACTGACCAATGTCAAAGTGGTCTTGTTGTTGTGAAAAGCCGCATTCAAAGAAGAACGGAGCGCGTACTTGTAACATTGTCGCTGATTGACGCGATTGCAACGTTGTTATGAATAATATCCTTTGATCTCGCAGCATGATTTACCGTGGTATGGACAAGATGCGTCACGATGCTAATTTTTTCATACGGATTGATTCAGAAAACAAATAAAACTTATGTAACCGTAACATCCTCCTAAACACGCGTTAGAACACTCATTCACTTGTAAATGGACGTGATTCTAGTACACGGGAACAATAAAATATGTGTTCGTCTTTTATACCAATAAACAAACACGCGTAGAACTTATCGAAACCACATATTCGACTGCAACGATTTCGCTATGGTTATATGCAAATCGTCAATGTTGTATAGATATGAGATTCGTACAAAGCTCGTTCCTCCTCCAGTCGCTAGGGGCGCTTACGTCACGCACGCTCCGATACCACCGCCAGGGGGCGCTCCAAGGTCTAGTGCTGCTTTCTCATTGGCTGCGCGCACTCAGAAGCGGTGGGCGATATTAGGGTGGTTTTCCTTTGATGTTTCGGTCACGTGATTTGCGGCGCAAAAGGGGTCTATAAAACCCCTACTAACTACTGACATGTTTAACAAATATGTTATGAGGGATCGCCAGTAGATGTTATATACTTAGATTTTCAGAAGGCTTTTGACAAAAGTGCCACATCAAAGATTGCTACTTAAGTTAAAAGCCCATGATATCGGGGATGCCATAATTGACT
>OY759270.1:2382634-2667634 GCA_963662155.1 Lamellibrachia columna | reverse complement strand
TGGCTCGTCCGCCGACTTCACATCGGTCCCGTCCTTCGTGGAACGAATTTTTTATCGCTGGCGGGAAACCCTGTTTATCTGCCGACAACACATCTGCGCCCGCAATATAACACCTATCGACTGCTCGCCCTTCCCAATTACGTGTTGGACTAACACAGTTACATGTGTGTGTGTGTGTGTGTGTGTGTGTGTGTGTGTGTGTGTGTGTGTGTGTGTGTGTGTGTGTGTGTGTGTGTGTGTGTGTGTGTGTGTGTGTGTGTGTACGTGCGTGCGTGCGTGCGTGCGTGCGTGTGTGTGTGTGTATATATATATATATATATATATATATATATATATATATATATATATATATATTCTCGGAACAGTGTATCCGGGCGAATACCCTTCCCTACATACACACTAAACCATATCATTACCCAATAAAATAATATACGTGCAATGATACCAAACGCTAGAATAAACAAGCACCGTGAAAGTAAGGTGGTGAAAAAAGAGTGTTCAATGTGGGTGTAAGAGAGATTTAAGTAAAGATTAATAAGGATCACATATTTGCGACTGTCCTTACCCATGCATGTAAGTGAGATACTAGATTGTTTTGTATTGTTACTGTTCTGCACCATAGACTATAAATAGTATGGACTTCTAGGTTATATATATATATATATATATATATATATATATATATATATATATATATATATATATATATATATATATATATATATATTATATATATATATATATATATATATATATATATATATATATATATATATAAATATATATATATATACATATATAAATATATATATATATATATATATATATATATATATATATATATATATATATATATATATATATATATATATATATATATATATATATAACTAGCATAATAAGACAGGTCGAACACATTAAACTATACATTAAAAGGCTTTTCCCCAAGACGTACTTTCCCAGAGTCGCCCTGGGGTAACCCTCCTATTTTCACAGCACAGCACCTCCTCTTTGAAACCATACATTCCATGGGAGTACACCTGCACTCCGAGTTAGGTAGAAGGACATTTAAAAGTAGCATGGAATCCAGAAAATGCCACAAACGGGAGGAAGTAGTGGAGCACTTTCACAGAAAAAGTAAAGTGTGGGCAAAGTGTAAAAGAAATGTGGCAACATCTGACAAGAGTCTTAAATGCGAATACTGCGGGATGTGGATTTATAGTGAATGTGAAGGAGTCACTGATGTGGAATATGAATTTATCGATAATCATGGAGAATATCTACATTGGATTTGTAAAGCAAGCAATTTTAAAGCCGTTGATGTGTTAAAACTGGTGCAAGGGTTAAAGATAAACTCGATGATTTAGAATCAAAGGTAGTCGATAAGATATCAGAAATGAGAGGAACACATAAGGAAACAGTCTGTCAAATTGTACGTGAAGAGATCCATGAACTTTGAGACAATGAGTCAAACAGCTCAAATGTTGTCATCAGAAATCTGGATGAAATAGATGAGGAAGGTAGATGGGAGAACGCCAAAGATCTAGTGGAACATTTGATTCATGATGTGATGGATCTGACGGAAGTGGAAGTAATGTCAGCAACTAGAATCCCAGAAAGAAAAGCAGATGACAAGAATATATTGATGATTGTAGCACTCAGTAACCGCAGCATGAGATGGAAAGTGCTTAGGGTAGCAAAGAACCTCAGAGAAAAAGGGGAATGGAGACATCTGGTCATCATTGCGGACCAGAAGAAAAGGGAGCGGGAGAAACAGTATCGACTCGAGGGAAAAAAAACCGAGGGAAAGGCGGGAGACGGGTGAAAAAACTTATTCATCCAAAAGAGCCACATCGTAGAGTGCGGGGAGACCAAGAAGCGAGATACCCAGTCAATACATGGAAAGGACACGACAAAGAGGTCACCCCCCTCCGCCATCTTCAAATCTGTATATCACTCAGCAATGCCACAATCTGTTGCTCTGGCAACAAGCACGAGGAAGGGGAATCCTAAATGGATGACAAAACAGAGCAGAAATCGCAAGGAGAAAAAAAATACCAAATGTGGCAGAGATATAGAGAGACTGGGGAGTACCATATGTATGAGGCATATAAGACACAACTGAATAGAACCCGTAATGAGGTAGAAAATGCAAGAAGAAATTTTTAGAAAAAGCTAGCGGGCAATATAAAGAAAGACACAAAGTCATTATTCGCGTACACTAGGTCTAAAACTAGGACAATAGACGGCATCGGCCGGTTTGTTGATAACGAAGGTGATGTGATCATGGACACATTTGAGACAGCAAATGCATTAAATGACTTCTTCACCTCAGTGTTTACTGATGAAGATTTTGGTTTGTCTGAACCGGCTAAGGTATTTAAAAAGACCACGGAGGAGGCATTAGAAGAGGTAAAGTTCACTCCTAATGTGATGTTGAAGAAGCTGACCTACCCAAAACCATATAAAGCCCCTGGAGTGGACAATTTGAATTTGACAATACTCAGAGAAGTGGCCCCAGCTATTGCATCCCTATTGAGTAAGATTTTAACAGAGAGCATGGCAAAGGGGGAAGTACCGGAAGATTGGAAGTGTGCCAACGTGACCCCATTATATAAGAAGAATGGTAGTAAATCCCAACTTGGAAATTATAGACCCGTGAGTTTAACATCACAGATATCAAAAATGATGGAATCAGTCATCAGAGATGCGGTTGTAGAGCACCTACAGATTCATAACCTAATTAAAACATCGCAACGTGGTTTTATGAAGGGATGATCACGTCTAACAAACCTTTTAATGTATCCAGATAAGATTACTACTTATATTGATGACGGGCTGCCAGTCGATGTTATTTATTTAGATTTTAGCAAAGCCTTTGACCGGGTTCAATGGCAGTGAAGTTAAATGCAAATGGAATTGGAGGAGACGTAAATAGGTGGATAACGGAATGGTTATTAGATAGGGTACAACGTGTCGTTATAAATGGAACACGTTCAGGGTGGTCACCTTTTTCCAAGGGTCAGTCTTGGGACCAATTCTATTTGTAATTTACATCAATGAAATAGATGAGGAAGTGTGTAGCAATCTTCTCAAATTCGCTGATGACACAAAATTGTTCAGTCGGATAGCATCAAACAAGGATGCTGAGGTCTTACAGAGAGACTTTAATACTATGCATAGGTGGAGTGTATATTGGCTAATGCTATTCAATGCAGAGAAATGCAAGTGTGTGCATTTTGGCCAGTATAACAGGCATGATGACTATTTTGCGGTCGAAGACCCCATTCAAACATCATACGAAGAAAAAGACTGAGGTGTGATTATAACAGACAAACTTGAAGTAACCGAGCAGTGTGCTAAAGCGTCCAAGAAAGCAAATGCTATACTAGGCATGATCAACTGAGCCATCAAATACAAGATCAAAGAGGTAGTGCTACGGTTATACAAGTCCCTAGTTAGACCGTATCTGGACTACTGCATTCAGGCATGGCGTCCATTCAAACAACAATACATAAACTTATTAGAGAGTGTACAACGAAGGGCAACCAGGATGATACCGGACTTGAGGCATATACCTCTAATAGGTTTAAACATCACTACTCTTGAGACTAGGCGATTGAGAGCCGACCTACTAGAGGCGATTGAGAGCCGACCTACTAGAGGCGATTGAGAGCCGACCTACTAGAGGCGATTGAGAGCCGACCTACTAGAGGTGATTGAGAGCCGACCTACTAGAGGAGATTGAGAGCCGACCTACTAGAGGCGATTGAGAGCCGAACTACTAGAGGCGATTGAGGGCCGACCTACTAGAGGTGATTGAAAGCCGACCTACTAGAGGTGTTTGAGAGCCGACCTACTAGAGGTGATTGAGAGCCGACCTACTAGAGGAGATTGAGAGCCGACCTACTAGAGGTGATTGAGAGCCGACCTACTAGAGGCGATTGAGAGCCGACCTACTAGAGGCGATTGAGAGCCGACCTACTAGAGATGATTGAGAGCCAACCTACTAGAGGAGATTGAGAGCCGACCTACTAGAGGCGATTGAGAGCCGACCTACTAGAGGCGATTGAGAGCCGACCTACTAGATGAGATTGAGAGCCGAACTACTAGATGCAATTGAGAGCCGAACTACTAGAGGCGATTGAGGGCCGACCTACTAGAGGCGATTGAGAGCCGACCTACTAGAGGCGATTGAGAGCCGACCTACTAGAGGCGATTCAGAGCCGACCTACTAGAGGTAATTCAGAGCCGACCTACTAGAGGCGATTGAGAGCCGACCTACTAGAGGCGATTGAGAGCCGACCTACTAGAGGAGATTGAGAGCCGACCTACTAGAGGCGATTGAGAGCCGACCTACTAGAGGCGATTGAGGGCCGACCTACTAGAGGCGATTGAGAGCCGACCTACTAGAGGAGATTGAGAGCCGACCTACTAGAGGAGATTGAGAGCCGAACTACTAGAGGCGATTGAGGGCCGACCTACTAGAGGCGATTGAGAGCCGACCTACTAGAGGTGATTGACAGCCGACCTACTAGAGGAGATTGAGAGCCGAACTACTAGAGGCGATTGAGGGCCGACCTACTAGAGGCGATTGAGAGCCGACCTACTAGAGGTGATTGAGAGCCGACCTACTAAAGGCGATTCAGGGACGACCTACTAGAGGCGATTGAGAACCGAGCTACTAGAGGCGATTGAGAGCCGACCTACTACAGGAGATTGAGAGCCGACCTACTAGAGGCGATTGAGGGCCGACCTACTAGAGGTGATTGAGAGCCGACCTACTAGAGGAGATTGAGAGCCGACCTACTAGAGGAGATTGAGAGCCGAACTACTAGAGGCGATTGAGAGCCGACCTACTAGAGGTGATTGAGATCCGACCTACTAGAGGCGATTGAGGGCCGACCTACTAGAGACGATCGAGAGCCGACCTACTAGAGGCGATTGAGGGCCGACCTACTAGAGGTGATTGAGAACCGACCTACTAGAGGCGATTGAGAGCCGACCTACTTGAGGTGTTCAAAATATTCAGCGGGTTAGAAAGTATTCTGCCTACTGATTTCTGTCACACGGATAAGACACGGTATGCAACACGAGGGCATCCGTTTAAAATCACGAAAATTCATATATATATATATATATATATATATATATATATATATATATATATATATATATATATATATATATATATATATATATATATATATATATATATATGTGTGTGTGTGTGTGTACATACATTCTAGCCTCTAGCAAAGTTTACTCCACTGACCGTACAAGAGCACGGTAACGAGAAAACGCAGTACGCTGAGTGATGCACTCACCTGGCATGACGCCGATAGTGAAATATAAATAGTAGATGTTTGATGCGAAAACGCTGACGACAAAACCGGATGCAGCCAGAATTGAGCCAGCCATTGCCACCACTCGACAGCCATATGTGTTGGTGAGTGCACTCACTATTGGTCCTGGAAGGTGAAGACGACAAACATGGTTTAAAACGTGTGTAGTGTAGTTGTACTCATCAAATATATTCGAAATGTTTTCGTTTCGTATATAACTATCTTGAATTAAGCATAAACAAAAGTATTATTATTATTATTTTGTTATTGTTATGTTGTACCCTTAATAATGTACATATCCAGCTTAATTGTGTTGTTACAGCATTTACAATACAATTTACAATGGTTGGTTGGTTATCAATGACCAAGAAACACATTTTAAAGGCCTTAATGTGAGATTTTATTCTGACTATATGATTGTTATTTTCTTAGTAAAACCAAAGAAGACAAGTGGCATTGACAGATAAAAAGGAATCCTGAGACACAGAAACGGCACAGATAAAACAGGGTAGAACTTGGTTGGTATAAAAGGCACGTGTAAAACGAAATAAAAATTTCAGCATAAACAAAAGTATTATTATTGTTATTATTACCATTGTTGTTATTGTTATGTTGTACTCTTAATGATGTAAATATCCTGCTTAATAGTGTTGTTACAGCATTTACAATACAATTTACAATGGTTGGTTATATAGGGCAGAACTTGGTTGGTAATATAAAAGGCACGTATAAAATTAAATAAAAAGTGTACCAAAAAAAATGTATCATCAACATATGTCAGGAGACCCTCTCATTCTATCAGTGTAATTGCAACGCATTGTCTTTGTTTGACGCCGCCGCTTAGAAGTTGTAAATTGCAGTGAAATAAAAAAACAAAGTCATTTAATCATTTAATAGGTTTTAATCTCAATAATTACACACGGCATGACTCGTGACCAAAGTGACGTATGTAAACTCTCCCAAAGGGAAGCCAAAGGGGAAGGGCGCAAATTTAGTCACCTTTTCTCATGTAGAGGCGCAACAGGTTAGATAAGAAAACATAAAATATTAAGCCCCCAAAAACCCACTCCCTGTTTAAGATTAGAATTGAAAGCATCTCTAATTTCAATTAGATTTCGAATACGTACCAGAGAAGAATGGCAACCCAACCAAGAGAGAACTAATCCAGCCTACGTCACCCCGACCTGCATCAAACTGCTCAATGAAGGCGACCAAGAAAACACCGAATGAATTGGCGAGACCTCCCCTGATTGTATGAATCACGAACGAGCCGAGGACAACCATCCAGCCCCAACCGCCATCTGGTGGCGTCGGCAAGGTATCACTGCTGCTGACAACGATGCCATCTAGTGACGACTGTACCAACTTCTGCTTTTGTTCGTCGTCGCGTTTCAGAGAGCCAACCTTGTTCATGTCGCAGGTGTGTTTTGAGCCAAATTCGGTGCACTGGTCAAGTAATGATTAACGGTTTTCCCTCGAATTAAGTTTCTGAAATAGAAACGTTGGTTTATTCGTTATTTAATTATGGTTTATTCGTACGCTTTACGGATGTAATGAAACGTGTATCGGAGACATTCCTTGCGGTTTCATGACTTTGTACCGTTTTTTAGTAGTACGGTAAATGATCCGCGCTTATTAAAATGGCATTCGAATAACAAATAACAGACATTGAAAAAGGGGGTTCCCCAGTTTCCCCAAAACGACACCAGATGACAGGACTTGTAGATATCCAAATGTCTACTGGGTTTGAACACACGACACACGCACGCACGCTCGCTCGCTCGCTCGCACGCACGCACGCACGCACGCACGCACGCACGCACGCACGCACGCACGCACTCTCTCTCTCTCTCTCTCTCTCTCACACACACACACACACAAACGCACGCACGCACGCACGCACGCACGCACGCACGCACGCACGCACGCACGCACGCACGCACACACACACACACACACACACACACACACACACACACACATACACATACACACGTGCACAGTAGTCCTCATTCTCCAAAGAAGCAATGGTTTTTATGCAAAGGGTGGCCTCTCCTGAGTAGATTGTGTATACGAAGATAAAGACGTATTCCATTGTTAGTACTGTTGAAATCATAGTAGACACAGAGCTGTGTCACGTTACATGCCTTAACGATGCACAGCCTCAGTATATGATTGCTGACGCCGCGGTAGTAGCCACACCATTCCTCTTCCTGGCCATATTTACAGCATAATCGCATGTATGACCGTACATTGTTAGTAAGTCCACGCCAAGCCTCTCGATATATTCGGCGGTGACTGCTCGTGTAGAAACTCTAAGAATTCCTCAGGGATCTCAGGCTTTTCGATCATCTTCCAGGAAAAAAGCTTAACTATTATGTGTTTGATATGTCACCCGCCTCGTCAGCACCGATGGAATACAAACCACCTTTCGCATTTTGGCCATGATCTTTTGTTCGATCGTCTCCCAGATTAGTTCAATAATTTCATTATGTGCTAATATCTTCGTCGCCTACAGTATTTGTTATTGTTTTGTGTCGCCACGTGTCTCCGCGACAACTTCGTCGCGACCCTCATCAGGAAATTGGTGTAGAGAATTTGCAGAAAAAAGTGGATTATCGAATAGAATAAGTATTACTACTGCATATATATTACACAAAAACGTATTGTACACATATATTAGAAAGCAGGTTTTGTTAATTATTAGTCAGAGGCAGGATTTTAGAGTAAGTTAGTTCCGGACTCCGTCAGGGAAGTCAGTTAGCGTTAATAGGGTTGTTTACCTTTAAAAAATTGAGGTAGCATAGTGAATAGTCAGAAACAATGGAATATTGGTTAGAATAAGTATTCCTATTACATATATACTATATACACAAACTCCTTATAGACATATATAAAGAAACTGTTTTTGTTAACAGAGGTAGCATTTTTCAAAACTAAATTAAACGAGCGATAAGGGGGAGTTTGTTTAGATAAAGTGGTATATTGACATAAATTACATACCTAAGGTAATATCTGACATAGTTGGTTTACAATGACTTCATTGTTTTGTTTACACAGTGTTCTCCGTATTCGCTAGGTGGCAGGCTTTTTCTTTGCTAGTGCGAGCTTAGTAGGAAAGACATAGTTAGCAAGTATATTAACCTAAATTATTCTTTTGAACTCAAAAACAGCCTTATTCAAGGCTAACGTAGCTACCAGATTAAGTCTATTTTTTTATGCCGCCGTGCAAACGGCAGGTAAAGGCCACGAGGCATTTAATATGCAGCAGTTGTAGCAACTAAGTGGACTTCGTCAAGTCCGGGTGTAAGAAGTCCTGGGCTGAGGTTCAGAAAGATAGTTTTAGTTTTGAGTGTAGGGGATGTATGAGGATGAAGGAACTTGAGGTGGAGTTAGAACAGCTGAGGCTGCTCGTTGTGGCAGTGGTGGGAAGGGAGCAGGTGGGTGGTGGCAGTGGTTCTGATGGGGGGACAGTTGATGATAAATTGGGGGAAGACGACGAAAGAGATGCTAGGGAGAGCTCACCTCGACCTGGGAGGGGGCTGAGAGGAGGTAAGGTGACAGGTCGTAGGGAGACAGGACGTAAGGAGAAGGGACATAGGGAGTCAGGACGAAAGGAGACGAGAAAGAAATGGGAGGGAAGACAAATGGACCGAAGGAAAGGGGAGTGGGGGAGACAGTAGCGAAGGAGTCAGGGGGGAATTAGACGATAGTTAAGGCAATAGGGGTGAGGAAGATGGGAGGGAATGTGTCAGGAGGGAAGGCGATGGGAGCGCAAGTTAGCCAGGAGACGGGAGGGAAAGGTGACAGGTTGATGAGTGAGAGAGAGCCTGATAACAGTATGCAACCAAGTGACAAGGCTGCAGGACAGAATGTGATGGAGGAGATCCATCGGAAGAGCTATTCCGAGGCAGCGATAGAGGGGGTGAGAAAGAGAGGGAGGGTGTTTATGGGGGACTCAATAGTTAGGAAGACCGACAGAGTCTTAAACAAGGGAGATGACGTGGTAGTTTGCTTGCCTGGGGCCAAAATAGAGGCGATAACTGAGAGGGTAGAAAACATCGTGGGTTCGGGCAAGGGTGGATCTGTTTTAGTACACGTAGGGACAAATAATGTAGAGAGGGAGGGTACAACTGCCATAGTTAGGAAATACAGGAATTTGGTCAGAACACTAAAGCAGACGTGGGTTGAGCAGGTAATACTGTCAGGGGTTTTACCAGTAATAGGAAGGAGGGGTCATAGATATCGAAATTGCCGGCATGGGTAGCATAACTAATATTTTTGGTAGTAAACACTATTTAAACTAGAAGCGCAGAGGGGAGTACTTAGATATGCCTAATGCAGGACAAGAGGCCACTAGTACAGATAAACCAATATTAAAATGTTCGACAGTTATGAAGCAGGTCATAGATGCGTGTGTTTAAATGCTAGGAGTATTGTAAATAAGAAAAACGAATTAAACATTATGGTAGAAGATATTAACCCTCACATAATTGGTATTACATAATCATGGGCCAACACAGACATAACATATGCTGAATTAGGATTGCCAGGATACGTAATGTTTAGGAGAGATCGAATAGGAAGAAGGGGAGGGGGAGTTATTTTATATGTTTGTGAATCTATTCAGGCTGATGAAATAAAATTAGAAAGGAAAGCAGATTACGATGAAGCTGTTTGGTGCAAAATAGTTTCAGGAAATTCAAAATTAACTATACGAAGTTCAAACATAAACGAAGAGGATAACACAAAAATAAAAATGCTACAAAGGAAGTTATTAAAGGGGAATGTATCATAATGGGAGGTTTTAACCATGGACACATACAATGGAAATCTCTAGAGGTTACAGGGGGTGAGGACCAACAATTTCTATTTTTAATACAGGATAGCTTCCTCACTCAGCACGTGCTAGAACCAACTAGGGGAGAAAATGTATTATATATAGTTTTATCATCACAAAAATAATTAGTGGACCATGCAAAAATACATTAACCATTGGGTAACAGTGACAACAATCAAATATATATAAAATCAGAAAGTAAAAATAAAAAAACATACAGGAGAAACTTCCACAAAAGTAACTATAAAGATATGAGAAAATACTTAGCAAAGCTAGATTGGATTAACATGTTAATGAATAAGACAACAATTGAATATTGGAATATTCTAATATATGAAATTGAGAGTATCCTAGATAAATTTGTTCCCTTGCAAAACAAGGAAAACGGTCTAGAAAGAAACATTTGTCAAAAGAAGCTATTAGAAAAATAGTGTTTAAGCAAACTATGTGGAGGGTTTATAGGCATACCAGAAAGGATGAAGACTATGCAAATTACAAAGAGGCATTTAACCTAGCTATAACTGAAATTAGAAAATCTAAAAGAACCTTTGAACAAATATTGGCAGGTAATATAAAAAATGACTGCAAGAGTTGTTATGCTTATGTAAGGAGTAAGAAAGTTCGAGATCAGATCGGACCACTGGAAAACAACAGCGGAAACCTAATTTCAGCGTGGCAGAGGTCCTGAATGAGTATTTCAGCTCAGTTTTTACCACAGATGATATCAGCTCACTTCCAGTTACATTTACTAAATTTGACAGCAATACATCAGAATATTTAGGGCAGTTATTTGTAACTCCAAAACTGCTTAAGGAAATTGTTGAGCAAATTAGTACACCAATTGCAATTTTTTTTAACTTGTCACTAGAAGAATGAATAGTTCCTTCAGAATGGAAAGAAGCAAATAGTATGCCCCTATTTAAGAAGGGATCGAGGAACAAGCCAGAAAATTACAGACCAGTGAGTTTAACACCAGTTGTATGTAAATTACTCGAAACATTAATTAGAGACCACATGGTGAAATTCCTTGTAAAACAAATTAATAAATACATATCAACATGGGTTCCTAAAAGCAAGGTCATGTCGAACCAATCTCTTATGTTTTTTGAAGAAATTACAAAGTGGGTAGATGACGGGTCACCAGTGGATGTTCAGAAAGCTTTCGATAAAGTCCCACATCAAAGATTGTTACTTAAACTAAAAGCCCATGGTATAATTAACGATGTAATCAACTGGATAGAAAAGTGGCTTACACACAGAAGACAGAGAGTAATAGTAGATGGTGAAATTTTAAACTGGAAATCTGTTTTGAGTGGGGTACCACAGGGATCAGTATTAGATACTATATTGTTTTTAATATATATAAATGATTTGGAAGAAGACATATCTAGCAAAGTACTCAAATTTGCAGATGACACACAAATATTCAGTAAGTTTGCTAATGATACAGATAAACAAAGTTTACAGGAAGATCTAGATAAATTAGTTAAATGGTCAGAAAAATGGCCAATGTTATTCGATTTGGGGGAAGTGTAAATGTATACACATAGGACTTGGAAACATGGACGAAGAATATAAAATGGGGGGTGCTGTACTAGGTAGAACCACACAAGAAAAGGACTTAGGTGTAACATTTAGTGCTGACATGAAAGTTTCAAAGCAATGTGGGATTGCTGCTTCGAAAGGAAATCAAATTATAGGGCTAATTTGGAGAACTAGCATGTATAAGGAGAAACAGCTAATTGTACCCCTGTATAAAGCAATAGTTAGACCGCATTTGGAATATTGTATTCAGGCATGGAGGGCGTATCGTAAACAGGACATAGACAAACTAGAAAGAATAAAACGAAGAGCAACTAAAATTATTCCAGAATTGAGAGACCTTAGTTACGAAAGTCGCTTATTACAATGTGGTTTGACAACACTAGAGACCAGGAGACTAAGAGGAGACCAAATAGAAGTGTTTAAAATAATGAACGGTTATGAGGATGTTGATAGGAATATGTTCTTCAAACTTAGAGAAGGCTGTAGAATCAGAGGACACAAAGCAGCATTAGTTAAAGAGCAGTGTAGGTTGGACATGAGAAAGTACTCTTTCTCACATAGGGTGATAAATGAATGGAACAAACTGCAAAGTGATTGTGTTAATGCTAGTAGTGTGAATATTTAAAAAAATAGAATTTACAGATATTTGATAAGGGTGGGCTACATATAGATGAGAATTTTGTTGGACTCTCGATAAGCCAATGGTTTCCTTGTCCACTTGCCACCTGGAACTTGATGTTTGGGATGGCAATCTTGTTACATCTTGTTAACTCATCATGTCTCGACTCGCCAAGTTCCTCAAGGATTCCCTAGACGGAATCGAGTCCAAACACTTCTGGATCGACTCACAGACTGTTCTAACCTGGATTCGTTCTGCCTCAGCAGACTTCAGGCCGTTAGTATCTGCCCGAATTCAAGAAATCCAGTACACATATCCAAGTTTCATGGACGAGTTTCGATACGTCCCGTCAAGCACGAACGCAGCAGATGCACTCACCAAGCCACTGCCAGAACATGAGCTGTCGTCTTGGCATAAAGGTCCTCAGTTCTTGCTTCACCGTGAATACATGTGGCCACAGGACTCATTTAAACACGATTCTCAAGTGGAAGTCGAAACAAGAATTGAAGGTCGTCTTGAGAAGGAAAGAATGCCTCGACGCCGCCGTGTGCATCATGTATGTGCCTCGATGCCGCCGTGTACATCATGTACGTGCCTCGACGCCGCCGTGTGCATCATGTACGTGCCTCGACGCCGCCGTGGACATCATGTACGTGCCTCGACGCCGCCGTGGGCATCATGTACGTGCATCGACGCCACCGTGTGCATCACGTACGTGCCTCGAAGACGCCGTATGCGTCATGTACGTGCCTCGACGCCGCCGTGTGCACCATGTACGTGCCTCGACGCCGCCGTGTGCATCATGTACGTTCCTCGACGCCGCCGTGTGCATCATGTACGTGCCTCGACGCCGCCGTGTGCATCATGTACGTGCCTCGACGCCGTTGTACGTGCCGCTGATGCAAGGGCCACTGATATGACAATTGAGGAAAAGTTGGTAACTGAAGTCAGTGACTGGGACCGACTTACCCGTCATGTTGCCCGCTGGAGACGGATCCTACAACCGAAAACCGATCGTCCCACCGCCAGAGCGATTGGCGCAGAGGAGCTGAAGTACGCACAGCGTGCTCTCTTCCTTCTCTGTCAGACTCAGTTCAGAGAACGTATCGTTCAACATTTGTCTACCTTGCCCCAGTACCTGATGCCAAGGGAATGATCCGCGTTGAGGGACGCGTCAGCAAATTGTCTCTTCAACCTGAGGTACGCCATCCGATCAGCCTTCCTGGAAATAACTGTTAGAACTCTACGCTCGACGCAAGCACGTACGCTACATGCACCGAGGTTACCGAGTGGTGCTAGCAAACATCGCCAAGGAAGGAGTCCACATTGGCAACGGCAAATAACTCCTGAAGTCTGTTGCTAGCAAATGTTTGTATTTTCAAACCAGGCGGCAGTCAATACTAGAACAACAGATGGGAATCTTACCTGCTTTCCGAGGAAACCCGAAAACGCCGCCGTTCGCTGCTGTCGCTGTCGACTTTTTTGGTCCGCTCCAGACGAAGGTCAACTGCAACACTACGACTGAGTCAACTGTCAAGATCGTGACTAGAACGACAAGAATCATCCATTTGGAGCTAACGAGCGCAGCGTCAAGAGAGTCCTTTCTCCTCGCGTGGCTCCAATTTGTCACTCGCCGTGGCATTCACCCGGCAAAGGTCTTCAGCAATCAAGGACAGAACTTCCAGGGAGCACTACGAGATTGGATCGATACCTAGAATGTGACGCAAATCAAGGGAGAATTGGCAGCCAATCGAAAAGTCTTTCAATTTGATTGGGAGTTTAACGTCCCGAAAGGGAGCCACATGAACGGTGTCGTCGAGTCGCACATCCGTAGCTGGCGCCGAGGACTCGATGCCGCCGTCAACTACCTCAACCGATGCTTCACTTTCGAGGAATGGCAGACCTTTCTCTCGGAGGTGATGTACCTCGTCAACTCGCGATCGCTGTTCCCCGTCAGATCACCTGCTATCACCGGAAACGACTTGTTGCATCCCTTTGACCAGCCGACGGTTCCACAACCTGGTGTAGAAGACCACACAAATCCGAGAGACATGGTGAAAGCTCTGCAGCAACGCGTCCACATGTTCTGGGAGACGTGGTTGCGATATATCCCACCGCATCTGATCGCAAAGTCAAAATGGTTTCATCCGCGGCAGAACCTACAAGTCGGCGACTTAGTGCTGTTGCTGCAGCCTGGTCTAAAGGGAGGAGTTGCAGAGCGCGCAATGTGGGAGCGTGCTGCGGTGGCCGATGTGCATCCTGGAGACGACGGCCTAGTCCACAAGGCCACCGTGCGAACTGCTAATGCCAGGTGTTACGATCGACCCATTCACAAGATGTGTCTCATCGTTACGAACGAAGAATTGAAGAACGGGTTCCGAAGAGTGAGGGGCCGTAAGTAAACGCCTCACATTGACTGTGAACTTTGTGCGAACTGCTCTTTAGTACCACTAATGACTGTTAGGCGGGAGTAAATCGGCAGTTTGCATACGTTAATTTAGATTGCGTAAATAACGTTTTTTTTTCACTTACACAGAACGGCCGTTGTGGCTTGTGTCGCTTAAAGATTAGCTGTTACGGTCGTACAAGCGGTACTTTGAGACCACGCCATTTTTTCTTCGTCGTTCGTTTGGAACTCGCCACAATTCTGTCCTTTCTTTATAATTTGTATCACTGTTTTTCTACCCACTAAATTTCGACTGTTACTACTGTTACTATATACTACTGCCACTACTACTATATACACCGATGTGCGATATTTGCCTCGTTTCAACTGAAGTCAATAAAGTATATAAAATACACAAGTACAAAATTCAGAATCAGTGATGCCAGGGCCAAACAATATGCAGCCAATTTAATGTCCATTCTCACATGAAACACATCCTCACTCTACATAGTCTTGAAAAAAAATCAAGGTTGTTCTTTAACACACCACACTCTCACTTGAAACATATATTCACCGCCACTGATCATTGTAGTGTTTTTATGATTATTTTAGTTTATGATTATTGGCTGTTAAATGTATTCTTTTACTGATTGTATAATGATGTGAATCCAACTCAGTTGAGTTGCCAGTGAAATTGTCTGTATCTATTTTATCTTTATATGAAAGTAACTGCGCAGGTGCTCGACAAAACCCTATTGGGCAACTGTACTTGGATCTATCGTGACTCGGGACGCCCGTGGTGCAACGTTTTCGTAGACAAAATTATTACTTACTGTGAAGGCACAGTGTTAGCTATTCATTACTAAAAACAGCAACTTTATATAATCAGTTCGACTTGTTTGAACTCTACCATGTTATCTTGCATATCTGATTTGTTCAGCTATAAACGTTCTGTCTGACAGTTAACAATGATGCCGCTTCATCTCTGAAAACGTGTCTTGTCGCTGAGATTATTTTAGCTGTACAAAATTAGTCGCAATTGGTCGGTTTAATGCCTGCGCTGAAGCAACCATACATCAACCACCACTAATAACACTAATAGGTGAAAGGACACCTTTACATAGTGGCGGGGCCTACCACTGTTTGCGTGTTGGGATTTGTAAAGAAACTGATGTAATGCAAAAAAACAAAGACACAGTGTATCGGTGACAATTGATGCTGTCGAAAATAAGACGTCATTTGAATAACGCATTATAAAGTATATCATTGAGAGGACGACGACGCACCTGGGTTCACACAGTAGTGGCAGTGTATATATAGAGAGCGTGGTGAAATTTATAGGTGGCCGGGTTAAGGTATTGCATAATTGTAGGAACGCGTGGACATCGAATATATATAAAACTTCGTGACAACCACTGGCAATATGCTGAACAGCTTCGTGGAAATCAAATACCTCAAGCACTTTTAATCATGTCGAAAACTTTCTGATATCCAATCTTTAATAATCCTTCACCTACTATCTCTCTTAAGTGATCACAAATATTTCTATCAATATTTTCTTATCCATTCAATACCAACAAAAGCTTCAATTTCATCTCGTCTTAACCCCCTTGTATCTAGGGTTCCATTTCGAAGTGGTGTGCCATATGGTGTGACATAGTGGCATTACACAACGGGTCACTGGGACACTTTCCTAGACGACTGAGAATGACACAGTTATGCATATATGTCTATCAGCCTCACACGTATGTAGACGTGGGAGCTCTTAAGTGTTCGTTTAAGACACGCTACATATGTCTATGACCTGGTGTTCGTTGATACAAAATTAACAGTTCATTGACATACTTGTTAGATTCAACGCTTTAGATTTGCGGTCGCCAACTCGACCCTAGCGTGGTATTTATAAAAGCTTAAATACCTGGCTATCAAATAGTTGTGTGTAATTTTTATGTTATTTGTTTAATTTTGTGTTGTGTGCTGCGTGCTGTGTGCTGTGTGTTGTGTGTTGTGTGCTGTGTGTTGTGTGTTGTGTGCGGTGTGTTGTGTGCTGTGTGCTGTGTGTTGTGTGCTGTGTGCTGCGTGCTGTGTGTTGTGTGTTGTGTGCTGTGTGCTGTGTGATGTGTCCTGTGCGCTGTGTCATGTGTGCTATGTGTTGTGTGCTGTGTGCTGTGTGCTCTGCGCGATGTCCTGTGTGCTGTGTCCTGTGTGATGCGTGCTGTGTGCGATATCCTGTGTGCTGTGTCCTGTGTGCTGCGTGCTGTGTGCTGTATGCGATATCCTGTGTGTTGTGTGCGGTGTGTTGTGTGCTGCGTGCTGTGCGCTGTGTGCTGTGTGTTGTGTGTTGTGTGCTGTGTGCTGTGTCCTGTGTGCTATGTGTTGTGTGCTGTGTGCTGTGTGCTGTGTGCTGTGTGCTGTGTGCTGTGTGCTGTGTGCTGTATGCTGGGTGCGGTGTCCCGTGTGCTGTGTGCTGTGTGCTGTGTGCTGTGTGCTGTGTGCTGTGTGCTGTGTGCTGTGTGCTGTGTCCTGTGTGCTGTGTCCTGTGTGTTGTGTGCTGTGTGCTGTGTGCTGTGTGTTGTGTGCTGTGTGCTGTGTGCGGTGTCCCGTGTGCTGAGTGCTGTGTGCTGTGTGCTGTGTGCTGTGTGCTGTGTGCTGTGTGCTGTGTGCTGTGTCCTGTGTGCTGTGTTCTGTGTGTTGTGTGCTGTGTGCTGTGTGTTGTGTGCTGTGTGCTGTGTGCTGTGTGCTGTGTGTTGTGTGCTGTGTGCTATGTGCTGTGTGTTGTGTGCTGTGTGCTGTGTCCTGTGTGCTGTGTCCTGTGTGCTGTGTGCTGTGTGCTGTGTCTTGTGTCCTGTGTGCTGTGTCCTGTGTGTTGTGTGCTGTGTGCTGTGTGTTGTGTGCTGTGTGCTGTGTGCTCTGTCATGTGTGCTCTGTGCTGTGTGCTGTGTGCTGTGTGCTGTGTGCTGTGTGCTGTGTGCTGTGTGCTGTGTGCTGTGTGCTGTGTCCTGTGTGCTATGTCCTGTGTGATGTGTGCTGTGTGCGATATCCTGTGTGCTGTGCGCTGTGTGCTGTGTGCGATATCCTGTGCGCTGTGTGCTGTGTGCTTTGTGCTGTGTCCTGTGTGCTGTGTGCCGTGTGCGGTATCCTGTGTGCTGTGTGCTGTGTGATGTGTACTGTGTGCTGTGTGCTGTGTGCTGTGTGCTGTGTGCTGTATGCTGGGTGCGGTGTCCCGTGTGCTGTGTGCTGTGTGCTGTGTGCTGTGTGCTGTGTGCTGTGTGCTGTGTCCTGTGTGCTGTGTCCTGTGTGTTGTGTGCTGTGTGCTGTGTGCTGTGTGCTGTGTGTTGTGTGCTGTGTGCTGTGTGCGGTGTCCCGTGTGCTGAGTGCTGTGTGCTGTGTGCTGTGTGCTGTGTGCTGTGTCATGTGTGCTGTGTCCTGTGTGCTGTGTGCTGTGTGCTGTGTGCTGTGTGTTGTGTGCTGTGTGCTGTGTGCTGTGTGCTGTGTGTTGTGTGCTGTGTGCTGTGTGCTGTGTGTTGTGTGCTGTGTCCTGTGTGCTGTGTCCTGTGTGCTGTGTGCTGTGTGCTGTGTGCTGTGTCCTGTGTCCTGTGTGCTGTGTCCTGTGTGTTGTGTGCTGTGTGCTGTGTGTTGTGTGCTGTGTGCTGTGTGCTCTGTCATGTGTGCTCTGTGCTGTGTGCTGTGTGCTGTGTGCTGTGTGCTGTGTGCTGTGTGCTGTGTGCTGTGTGCTGTGTGCTGTGTGCTGTGTGCTGTGTGCTGTGTGCTGTGTCCTGTGTGCTATGTCCTGTGTGTTGTGTGCTGTGTGCTGTGTGCTGTGTGCTGTGTGCTGTGTGTTGTGTGTTGTGTGCTGTGTGCTGTGTGCTGTGTGCTGTGTGCGGTGTCCCGTGTGCTGTGTGCTGTGTCCTGTGTGTTGTGTGCTGTGTGCTGTGTCCTGTGTGCTGTGTGCTGTGTGTTGTGTGCTGTGTGCTGTGTGCTGTGTGCTGTGTGCTGTGTGCTGTGTCCTGTGTGCTGTGTCCTGTGTCCTGTGTGTTGTGTGCTGTGTGCTGTGTGCTGTGTGCTGTGTGCTGTGTGCTGTGTGCTGTGTGCTGTGTGCTGTGTGATGTGTGCTGTGTGCGGTGTCCCGTGTGCTGTGTGCTGTGTCCTGTGTGTTGTGTGATGTGTGCTGTGTCCTGTGTGCTGTGTCCTGTGTGTTGTGTGCTGTGTGCTGTGTGCTGTGCTGCTGCTTCAATCGAGAAATCGTCGTTCTCCCAGTGCGCAGGTGCAGCCCAGTGACGTACCTTGTTCAGTTTATCACATTTTCCTAATATTTACCAATAAGTATACGCTTACACACACTGGGGGCAGTCGCTGTAGTGTGCTCTGAACCAATCAAACGTTACAGAGGTATCGGTGACCCAGGTATTGTCAACACAGTTTCGTCATCTGCATAGTGCTAACAACTATATTACGGATGCAGATCTTGTTGAAGAACATAATGAACGTAACGAAGCGGAGAACACGGATCTTTGTGAAGTATGTGTGGAGATGCTAAGGACGGAGAGAGACAGTGGCTTCAGATGGGCTATTAAATAAATATTGTAGACATATCTTACACCTCACTACTAAGCGTCCACGGGCATCTGTAGGAGACATATAGAAGTGAATGGGACACGAATGAGTCGTGGAAATACGGAGGTGTGACATTGAGAAGTTACGTTATTTAACAAGATTTAACAAGATTTGCCATCCAAGCCAAAGGCCCAGATGGCAAGTGGACAAGGAAGCAATGTTCATCTACTTATATCCCGCCCTCCTTAGAATAATAAATATTTAAAAAAATCAAAAAAGGGTTATACACTGCACAACATACTTTATTACACCGAAGTGTTTAAATGATTTGAAAATGTTTGTGTCCGTCTCCATTTGACACGCATCATCACGCATCCTGTCTAAAAAAGGACTGCGAACTATTGAGAAAAAAACTCAGATAATAAGGTAAGACCAGAACTGGTCACAAGATCACAAAAATGCAGCAAAACGTCAGATTACCTAAAAGATTGATGACGCCATAATGTTTGCGTATACCATTGGTGCCATCTGACGACGGTAACAGTCAAAACATGCTTCTGTTGCCAGATGGTATTCTCGGCGGATTCACGAAGCCGAGAGAGAGTCGGATAAGCGAGACTACATAAACCCTGGATGACTCCAGGATAAATAAAATGCACGTAAGAAAAAGAATGCACTATTCAAGTGTTTCTCAAAGGCAAGAAGCTACACCGCTGAAGTTAGATATAAAATATATAAGAATAAATTTACATCCATTTTAACAAGATTTGCCATCCAAGCCAAAGGCTCAGATGGCAAGTGGACAAGGAAGCCATTGGCTTATCGAGAGTCCAACAATGTTCATCTACTTATAACCCGTCCTCCTTAGATATGTGTCAACCTTGTTTTTAAACATATTCACGCTGCTAGCAGTTACACAATCTCTAGACAATTTGTTCCATTCATTTATTGTCCTCTGTGAGAACGAGTGCTTCCTGATGTCCAATCTACAATGATCCTTTACTAATTTTACCTCATGTCCTCTAGTTCTGCTATCCTTCTTGAGTGAGAAAAACATATTTCTATCAATATTTTTATACCCATTCAATATCTTAAAAACTTCAACCTGATCTCCTCTTAACCTCGATCTTGTCTCTAGAGTTGTTAAACCACATTCTTTCAGGCGTTCTTCATAACTAAGGTCTCTCAGTTCTGGAATCATTTTAGTTGCTCTCCTTTGTATGCGTTCAAGCGTATCTATATCCTTCTTACGATATGGTCTCCATGCTTGTATACAAGTCATTGATATATATTAAGAATAATATAGGTCCTAATACTGATCCTTGAGGTACCCCACTCAAAACCGATTTCCAATTTGAAACTTCTCCA
The DNA here is from genome assembly GCA_963662155.1 of Lamellibrachia columna. Lineage (NCBI taxonomy): Eukaryota > Metazoa > Annelida > Polychaeta > Sabellida > Siboglinidae > Lamellibrachia > Lamellibrachia columna. Next base: position 2,646,977 of record OY759270.1, on the reverse strand, counting down.
TATACTACAACTCGTTGTCTTCTGTCAGTCAGCCATTGTTCTATCCAGTCAGTTATGCTATCCCCGATACCATGGGCTTTTAATTTAATAGTAATCTTTGATGTGGTACTTTGTCAAAAGCTTTCTGAAAATCTAAGTAGATAATATCTACTGGCGATCCCATGTCTATCCACTTGGTGATTTCTTCCAAAACACGTAACATATTTGTTAAGCATGACCTCGCTTTAAGGAATCCATGTTGAGATGAATTTAATAATTTATGCTTAACGAGGAAGTCCACCATATGGTCTTTAACCTTTCTAATAATTTACAGATTACTGACGTTAAACTCACTGGTCTGTAATTCTCCGACTTATTTCTCAAACCATTTTTAAATAATGGTATGATGTTTGCTTCTTTCCATTCAAACGGAACAACTCCCTCTTCTAATGACAAGTTGAATACTCTTGAATTTTGAGATATTGCGAAAAACAGTATTACTCCAACCTGTTAGAAGAAAGTAAGAACAATACAAAGGAGACATGGAAAATCATTAACATTTTATTGAATAAAAAGTCATTACCCATCTGCATTTAAAAAATAATGGGTCAACTATTTCAGGGAACAAGAACATTGTGAGTATTTCAATCAATCCATTGTTAATTTGGGGCCATCTTTAGCCCGAACCATACCTACATTTGTGTCATTTCTAGGTGACAGGTTGGAAGAATCGTTATTGTTAAATCCAGTTTGGGATGAAGATATTTTAGCTATTGTATGTAAATGAAAGAGTAAAAAGTCAAAAGGTTATGACGGCATAGGTGCTTGGTAAAAAAATCATTCCACACATATTAGGTCCACTAAGACATATATGTAACTTGTCTTTAGAACAAGGTGTGTTTCCTGGTGATACGAACATTGCTAAGTTCATTCCTCTATTCAAAGCAGGGGATGAACAACACTTCTCCAACTATAGACCTATATCTCTGTTACCCCAGTTTTAAAAGATCCTAGAAAACATTAAAAAACAGAATAATGGATTCCTAAATAAAAAGCAGATATTATACTTACATCAGTATGGTTTTAGAAAAAATATATCCACATCAATAGCAATTATGGAATTAGTAGAGGAGATTACAAATGCTATGGATAGAGGAAAGTTTACTATCAGTGTTTTTATTTAATTAAAGAAAGCCTTTGACAGGGTGGATCACATAATTCTTGTTGATAAACTAGAACATTCTGGCATTAGGGGTGTAGCAAAAAAGTGGTTAAGTAGTTATCTTGAAAACATGGCATTAGGGGTGTAGCGAAAAAGTGGTTACCTTGAAAACAGGAAACAATATGTATGTTTTAATGGTATAAATTCTGATTGTTCCACTATAACTTGTGGTGTATCGCAGGGATCAATTCTATTGCCAACTTTTTATTTTATATATTAATGACCTATGTAAAACATCTTCACACCTCAAGTCAATTCTTTTCGCAGGCGACACTAGTTTTGTTGTTGATGGAAGTGACCTGTCTGAGATGTGCAAAGAGGTATCAATAGAATTGAATAAAACAAGCACTTGGTTCAAAGTAAACAAGCTTTCTCTAAATATTTCAAAAACTTATACGATATTTAATCTTGTAAATGCTATATGTAACGAAAACATCAATATAGATAATGTTGATATTAACAAAGTACGTTGTTCTAAGTTCCTTGTTGTGTATATTGATTGTAAACTCAGATGGTTTGAGCATGTCAATAGCATACATGTCAATAGCATACATGTCAATAGCATACATGTCAATAGCATACATGTCAATAGCATACATGTCAATAGCATACATGCTAAAATTGCAAAAAAATCTGTTGGTAATGCATGCAGTTAAATGGCAACTGAATGAGTCTGCATTGTATACTTTATTTTGTTCACTTATACGTCCTTACATCACATACTGTTGTGAAATATGGGAAAACACATACAAAATAAGATACAACCTTTGTACATTTTACACAAAGATGCAATGAGAATGTGTGGAATACAGAGCTCATTCTAAGCCACCTTTCGTGAAATTTAATGCCCTTACTATTTTTCACATGATTAACTTTAAATCCATGGTTATAATGTACACAATTTATAACAATTTAATGCCAGTTAACACTCTTTCTCATTGTTAATTGAAATTGTTAATACGCCATGATTATAATACACGCCAAGGAAATAACTTCAAAAACAAATACTTCAGGACAACATTAAAACCTATGTATATTAGTGTAAAGGTCCAAAGATGTGGAATTCCTTAAATAAGGATCTTAAAAACTGCTGTAATCTACGTGCCTTTAACATAAACTACAAACTGTTTGGTCAATAAATATAACACTTAGTCACATCCTAGCTTGTAAATATTTCAGATATAAATTGTCGCTCAACTTTATTTGATCTTGGCAAACAGTACGTTAGTATGTAATACCAATTTTAGTAGTATTAGTTAATGTATTTATGTATATTATGGTCTTTACTATCACTATGTAGTGGCGCCCCCTCTATTATTAAATTTGACAGGTCCATTCAAAGCAGCCCGACCGGTAATCACAAGGTGGCGCAAAGGTGCCGTCCAGTGTTTGCACGTGGCCCGTGATGACAGGTGATTGGCGGAGGGCAACTTTGCTGGACGAGAAGTATTTCAAATTCAGTTGCCGCTTCTGTCTTGTACAGTAAGCAACATTGCGTTTACGCTCTGCTCAAAAATCCCACCCACCCTCCCTAATAGTGTGTTAACGGTAGGGGTCCAATAGATCAGCTCGTGCACAACGTGTAGGTACATTGCGAAACATTGCTCACAGAAAGGTACTTCACAAAGTTATTTTTGACGCTTTTCCCTGTAGTAGCTTGGTACACGAGGTTTTGCATTATATGTTTTCCTCCACTGAATGTTCAGTAGTGTACGCAGGGTTTTTAGTGCGGGTACTTTTCGAAGTACATTTGTGTGGCAGTTTGGTCCTGCCTTTCTGTGTCATGTGTTAATAGTTGGCAGATTTCGTTATATGCTTGTATATATGGCACTTACACATTATGCATTGGGTTACCATACATTCATTATGGTTTGTTTATAAATGTTTGTGTGATTAGCCCACTATGTCATGTATCAGCAGTAGGTTTATTCATTATAATTATATGTATATATATATATACATGTACAGCACCCTTACTCATTAGGTGTTGCGTTACCTTTAATCGCATTTGATTTGTTACCATTGTTAGGGGTTTAGCCCAATTTTTCATGTATACTATTTTGCTGGGGGGATCGAGTACCCCAGCCTTTCTGTTTGTACATGTATGTGTATGGCTAATCAACTTGGTAATTACGCCCCTACTATGGCACTTGTAACCAATTGTGATTGTCACTCCTATGTAGGGGCTCTTCGGCATTCCATGCCTATGATTACTGTATTAAATAAATGGATTGCCATTTTCTCACTCATACATGTTTTCAGTTATGACTGATATGTACAGAAACTAGCTCAGGCTCCACACCAGTTTTTTATATCATTAAGACCAGGCAGTCAGATTAAGTAGGGATATTAAATTCAATGACACAAGACGCAGGCATGCGAAATGCTTATTATACGTATTGCACTTCTTGCATTTCCTTTCAACATTTCTTTAAATCTGCCCACGTATATTCACACATCTTGATATGTACAGCAGCAAAATGGAGCTGACATGTCACTGTTTGTATATCATGTTGCATTGTACTGCTTTATGTTGACTAAATTCCAATTCCAAAAAAACATGTTGTTTATCCTCCCCGTGGACTTGACTGTGTAGTTGGTGGTAGAGGTCGCCAGTGTTTGTAGCGTGTCATCCATGTTGACTACACTTGTTGTTTATCATTTACTGTTCGCACTAAAAATCAAATATAAAGCAACAAATTACAAATGCAGAATTTATGTCACCAGGAATCACATCGTTAAAGTAGTGGTTAATTATATTTGTAGGAATATGAACATCAGAAGCATCACATAGATAATGATATCCTTTATTGCTGCATGAAATCCATATATTGTTTCATTTAACAATGATTATTGGTGGCAACAAAGTGTGTATCCAATGAAGTATATTATTGGTACGGTGGCAACAAAGTGTGTGTCCAATGCAGTATATATTATATAACAAAGCAAACTACATATTATTGGTACTGTGGCAACAAAGTGTGTGTCCAATGAAGTATATATTATATAACAAAGCAAACTACATATCATCAAATGTAAAAAGTAGTGGTTAAACCATGCGAGTTAGCAATCAGACACTGACAGAGCTACACAACGCAGGAAAGACTTGAAACTCTGTCCAGGCCCAGGGCTTACTGACATAACTGACTCAACTACCAAAAATGTTCTTCCTGAGAAAGGTCTAATGAACCTCACAATTCATATTTATTACATTATAAAAGCCTTGGAATGCTACTTATGGGAATGCAATTACACTATTTAAGTTACATTTTAGATTTTGTTTTGATTCCCGAAATCAGAAAACCAGCTTTAGAAATGCATCGATTTACTAGAAAACGAAACATTTGCTGAAGTACGCTTTTCTATGATCATGTACACATTCCACCAGATTGTCCCCAGATAATTTCCAAAGCCATAGTGGCATTCTTGGTGCTGCTAAGAAGCAAAACTGGGAGTGGAAAAGTGGGCACATGGGTCGGTCTCCCGTGGCAAGTCGTATGTAAGGACAAATAAGTGTTAATTTGTTAACAACTAATTGTAACTACCAGATACAACTTATACTTTGTCACAAACCTGTTTTACTGTACACTATTGGGCACAACGCTTTATTTCCGTAAATGCAGGTTTCCCATCTTTTCAGTTGGGCAGTAAACTAGCAACTCAAAGAAATAGTAGCAGCATGTATGTATGTATGAATACTACATCAAGGACAGCTAAAATGGTTCTCACAGCAAATCTGTGAGAATATTCATAATAGTAATCCTTACGGGATACCTCTCACCACTACATAATATATTCCTACCAGTTCTACATATACATATGCGCATTTCCAGATGCTGGTTGTCAGGGTTTACTTGTTGTCAGGGCTTACTTGTTGTCAGGGTTTACTTGTTGTCAGGGTTTACTTGTTGTCAGGGCTTACTTGTTGTCAGGGTTTACTTGTTGTCAGGGCTTACTTGTTGTTAGGGTTTACTTGTTGTCAGGGTTTACTTGTTGTCAGGGCTAACTTGTTGTCAGGGCTTACTTGTTGTCAGGGTTTACTTGTTGTCAGGGCTTACTTGTTGTCAGGGTTTACTTGTTGTCAGGGCTTACTTGTTGTCAGGGCTTACTTGTGTGTGTTTGTCATGATCAACAATGTCTTAACCAGGAAGTTTTATTATTATCAGTCATTACCACTTCTAGCAAGAAACCAGCTCTGTCTGACAACAAATCTTCAAAACAAACACGAGGGCAATCCAACACAAAGTTCTGCACCACACAGGAATGTGTAGACTAGCAACTATAGTGCAAGACACTGTATTCAGCGGACTACAGGAATTGCTGCAGTAACCAGGAATGTTCAATCACTAATATTCAAGGCCGCAGTGTCCAGAGATAACAGCTATTTCATTATCCCTGGTATATGCACACACGATTCCCTCCAACTTCCAGGCAAAGTGCTCTGGACTAACTTTGTGAATGAAGCTTGAGGCATCCCCTCTCAGGAAGCTCTCTATATATGGGCAATCTAAATCTTCTGTAATTGGTTGTTTTAAAAATAGATCCACTCCCGCAATGTCACAGTGACCCAGCGTTGCTAGGACTGTCCATGGTACTGTGACTTGCAACACTCAGGACAGTACATTTGCGCAACTTGACTTTCAGCAGTGAATTACACAAGTAGAATTTATGCACCGTTTTTAATTTGTTTGACTAGATTTTTAGACTCGGCTAAAATTTTCATTTACATAAAATTCAATGAAATTCCATGCAAACTGATGAAATGCAAGCTCCGAGTTGGCATAGTCTAGAGCACTGTATAATATCCCAGTTGCAGTTTGAAACTGGGAGATGCCCTCAATTATTACATTTACAACTACACACACCACTTACAAGTTATGGCTAACAAAAGCGGCAATAATTACTTTAAGCATTTAACTGAAACTTTACACTAGAAACGGTATATTACATATTGCAGTTGATTGAAAGTGTACAAATGCTTGCACGTGTATTTACTCCCAGTGCCTCGGCCGTTAGTACACAGGGTCTTATGAAGCACACAATAGAGCCTATGACAGACGGCTGACATAGATAATACTGCCACAACAGACTGCGTGAACAAGACACTTCCATGCTGTGGGGCTTGTAAGGGGCAGTGTATCTAGTCGCCACCAGAGGTCACCTCTGTCACAGCAGCAGCGCCATTCTAAAACACAGAGACAAAGAACTAGGGTTAATAAAAAATTTCAAAAGTCCCTTATAACATCACTGTGGATAGTCCACTGCATTCTCTCGGTGATTACACTTAGCATGATGAGAGAGGGAGAGGGGAGGGGGAGGGAGAGGGAGAGGAGAGAGAGGTGGGAGAGAGACAGATAAAGTTTTAAAAATCATTGTTTTTAATGAGTAGGGCAGATTCTATTGCAAACACTGCTGCTGACAGAATGCACAAACACGCAGACGCACGCACGCACACACATAAATATTATCATTTATGCTATTTTCTAGATGCAAATGTTGGGACTATAAGTACAGGTATAACAAATAGAAAGTACAATAACATAAACTGGCACTTTGCATCAAATAGAATACGGAGAAGTAAAAACGTTGATCAAGTGTTAGGTTGTCAATGGAATTAAGTGGCAAGGCATGCATATTGCTGCAACCTATTCATGCTACGAGCGCAAACTAATACTACTGTACTCAAATGATTAATACACGTTCATTCAGAAGGCACATTGTCTGAAAAGAAGTTTGAGTATATCTGCTGAAAAACCCATAATGTGGAGTGCTTTGCTAGAAGCGGTAACGAAGCGTGCTGACAAATTGTGCTGCCTGCCTCAATGGAAAGATGACAAAAATACTCAAACCAAAACAAAAACACCAAACTGCAAACTTAATTTAAACGCAGGCAATCTCTCAATTAAATATAATAATAATGTTAGCATCAATAAATGCAAAAACTAAAATATTCCATACAGAAATTTATTGTAATTAAACCATGAAAATATACCATTGGGTGATTCACTAATACAGATGGAATGAAGCATGTGACCTTTGCGTACGATGTACGAACACTGAAAAAGTAGACAGCAAGAATATAGAAGATAAGGTGCTGAAGCATGGTGACATTAGGCAGCGTCACTTGAGGTCTAGGTAAGCAGTCGTGGCTGTAGAAGCTGGTGCAACTTATAAACTAACACGTTACCGATGCCTTCTTTTCCTAGAGCTGAGAGGCCACGTCTTGAAGAGCGCTATGAGAACAATGTCACTGCCCCAGAGTCAGAATAATATGAGAGGTTAACACAGGCAAATAAACTTCCGATTTCCTTCATTAAAAGTACAAAGTCTGATAGTTTTCATCGTAAACTCTTGTTATATAGTATAAACTAAACATTCTAACAACTCGACTGCCGAGGTGTGTTTTAATGAACCACATTAAGAATATATATTTACACCATTAAAATTATATATTTAATTTGAATATTTTGGTCCAATTATCACATTTACATTGTATGCGGATGTCTCGAGGGGAACTAATTTTATGTGTGTTAATGATTTGCAAATCCTGTGACCCCATGAATGTCTGACCCCATGAATGACCGACCCCCAAGATTGTCTGACCCCATGAATGTCTGGCCCCATGAATGACTGACCCCATGAATGACCTACCCCACAAATGACCGACCCCATCAATGTCTGACCCCATCAATGACCAATCCCATGAATGTCTGACCCCATCAATGTCTGACCCCATGAATGACCAACCCCATCAATGTCTGACGCCATGAATGACCGACCCCACGAATGACCGACCCCATGTATGTCTGACCCCATGAATGTCTGACCCCATGAATGACCGACCCCACGAATGACCAACCCCACGAATGACCGACCCCATCAATGTCTGACCCCGATAAATTTTATCCACAGGTATTCATAATTGTTCACAGCTGTCCAGGAATGATAATGGTCAAATGTTATTTCTAGAAATTGTGGTTCATCAAAATAAATTTGGGCAGTGAAGATGTTAGAATTATCATAGTTTATACTACGTACCTGGTAAAAGGATTTCACGATATCAGACTGTATCTTTAAAGACTGTCCTGCTCCACTGGTGGCTGGTAGCAGTGAAATGTCTCTCTAGTGAACTAATCTTTCAGCTCTAGGTGAAGTGTGGCAACGGTGCTGCTCTTACACAATGCAACACAGCGTGTTGTAAGCGGCTGACGGCTGACAGCTGACTGAAGCTCAATGCAACACGCAAAAAGCAACAATAAACACCTTCCTACACCCACCTCCCCCTGGGCAGACTTCCCTGCTTTTCCCTCCTCCTCCACCTTCTCGTCTTTCTTCAACTGAACGACGGTGTTTCCCTCGCCATCCCGCGTTAACACAACATTCTCATAGTCATGGAGAGAGCCTGAATCAGCCTCCTCCTTCAACTCCACCACTGTGTTCCCATCTCCTCCCTCCTTCAACTCCACCACTGTGTTCCCGTCTCCTCCCTCCTTCAACTCCACCACTGTATTCCCATCTCCGCCCTTCTTCAACTCCACCACTGTATTCCCATCTCCGCCCTTCTTCAACTCCACCACTGTATTCCCATCTCCGCCCTTCTTCAACTCCACCACTGTATTCCCATCTCCGCCCTCCTTCAACTCCACCACTGTATTCCCATCTCCGCCCTCCTTCAACTCCACCACTGTATTCCCGTCCCCGTCCTGTGTGAGGACAACATTTTCGTAGTCATGCAGTGACCCCGAGTCCTCACGCTCGCCCGCTTTCTCCAACGAGTCGCTTGTTAGCACAACGATCTTATTGTCACCAGATGTGTTACTGTCTTTAACGGCTGAATCGTGTTGTGACTGAGACGGTGCATCATGGTCACTATCAACCTCCTTCTTCAAGTCTTGTTTCTCATCTGAATCTATGGCAGCTGCTTCAATGTTATCGTCCAGTAATTCCTCCTTCTTTGTCGACTGTGTTCAAGAGAAATGGCAAGCAATGGAAATGACACAACTATCTATTCTGCACACAAACCCCCCCATGTCACACTGCCCCAGTCTATGCAGTCAACAGTACAGGCCATTCACAAGGCTCTCATGCACGTGTCAACATGTCATGCACACACTTTCATGTTAACAAACCTGTTAATGTGTAAGTAGTTACGCAGTCACATAATATATTACTACAGCTATGGTAAGTTGCTGAAATAAAACTATTAATAAAATAAAAGTTATATAAATGACATACACATATATATTGTATCTTTCTATGATTATATAGCATTGTCAATTGATGCCATGATGTGCATAAAACGGTTTGCGCCAACTTCAATGCAAACAAAATAACACAGAGATTAAGAAAGTTCCAAGATTACGATTGTTGACCCATCAAATGTTGAATTAAACTGGCTCTGAAACAACTACTGTATTTGAGAGTAGTTCCTTTTTATATCCTGACCAGTATTATGAAGTGAAATTTTTTAATCTTTGTTAACTAGTTGTATGTTGTTTTGGTCACACAAAATGCCAACTATGTCTATGTGTATATATGTGAGTGTGCACAATACACTGCACATACAGGCACACACTCGTGTACTCACATACACGTACATATATATGTGAGTGTGCACATACAGGCACACACTCGTGTACTCACATACACATATATAATATATGTGCACACTCACATATTATGTGAGTGTGCACAAACTTGACAGATGTTACCAACATGGCTGGTTTCTGTAGTATTTGGGTATGCATAGCAGGTTATAATGTAAACAAGGGGCAGTACACATATGGGTTACAAAGCGGGTCATAATGCAAACAAGGGGCAGTACACCCGTGGGTTACATAGCGGGTCATAATACAAACAAGGGGCACTACACCCATGGGTTACATAGCAGGTCATAATGTAAAACAAGGGGCACTACACTCATGGGTTACATAGCGGATGATAATGCAAACTAGGGGCAGTACACCCATGGGTTACATAGCGGGTGATAATGCAAACAAGGGGCAGTACACTCGTGGGTTACATAGCGGGTGATAATGCAAACAAGGGGCAGTACACCCGTGGGTTACATAGCAGGTCATAATGCAAACAAGGGGCAGTACACTCGAGGGTTACATAGCAGGTCATAATGCAAACAAGGGGCAGTACACTCGAGGGTTACATAGCAGGTCATAATGCAAACAAGGGGCAGTACACTCATGGGTTACATAGCGGGTCATAATGCAAACAAGGGGCAGTACACTCGAGGGTTACATAGCAGGTCATAATGCAAACAAGGGGCAGTACACTCGAGGGTTACATAGCAGGTCATAATGCAAACAAGGGGCAGTACACTCATGGGTTACATAGCGGGTGATAATGCAAACAAGGGGCAGTACACCCGTGGGTTACATAGCAGGTCATAATGCAAACAAGGGGCAGTACACTCGTGGGTTACATAGCGGGTGATAATGCAAACAAGGGGCAGTACACCCGTGGGTTACATAGCAGGTCATAATGCAAACAAGGGGCAGTACACTCGAGGGTTACATAGCAGGTCATAATGCAAACAAGGGGCAGTACACTCGAGGGTTACATAGCAGGTCATAATGCAAACAAGGGGCAGTACACTCATGGGTTACATAGCGGGTCATAATGCAAACAAGGGGCAGTACACTCGAGGGTTACATAGCAGGTCATAATGCAAACAAGGGGCAGTACACTCGAGGGTTACATAGCAGGTCATAATGCAAATAAGGGGCAGTACACTCATGGGTTACATAGCGGGTGATAATGCAAACAAGGGGCAGTACACCCGTGGGTTACATAGCAGGTCATAATGCAAACAAGGGGCAGTACAGTCGTGGGTTACATAGCGGGTAATAATGCAAACAAGGGGCAGTACACCCGTGGGTTACATAGCAGGTCATAATGCAAACAAGGGGCAGTACACTCTTGGGTTACATAGCAGGTCATAATGCAAACAAGGGGCACTACACTCGTGGGTTACATAGCGGGTCGTAATGTAAAACAAGGGGCAGTACACCCGTGGGTTACGTAGCAGGTCATAATGTAAAACAAGGAGCACTACACTCGTGGGTTACACAGCGGGTCATAATGCAAACAAGGGGCACTACACCCATGGGTTACATTGCAGGTCATAATGCAAACAAGGGGCACCACACTCGTGGGTTACATAGCGGGTCATAATGCAAACAAGGGGCACTACACTCGTGGGTTACATAGCGGGTCATAATGCAAACAAGGGGCACTACACCCGTGGGTTACATAGCGGGTCATAATGCAAACAAGGGGCAGTACACATGTGGGTTACATAGCGGGTCATAATGTAAAACAAGGGGCAGTACACCCATGGGTTACATAGCGGGTCGTAATGTAAAACAAGGAGCACTACACTCGTGGGTTACATAGCAGGTCATAATGCAAACAAGGGGCAGTACACTCATGGGTTACATAGCGGGTCATAATGCAAACAAGGGGCAGTACACTCGAGGGTTACATAGCAGGTCATAATGCAAACAAGGGGCAGTACACTCGAGGGTTACATAGCAGGTCATAATGCAAACAAGGGGCAGTACACTCATGGGTTACATAGCGGGTGATAATGCAAACAAGGGGCAGTACACCCGTGGGTTACATAGCAGGTCATAATGCAAACAAGGGGCAGTACACTCGTGGGTTACATAGCGGGTAATAATGCAAACAAGGGGCAGTACACCCGTGGGTTACATAGCAGGTCATAATGCAAACAAGGGGCAGTACACTCTTGGGTTACATAGCAGGTCATAATGCAAACAAGGGGCACTACACTCGTGGGTTACATAGCGGGTCGTAATGTAAAACAAGGGGCAGTACACCCGTGGGTTACGTAGCAGGTCATAATGTAAAACAAGGAGCACTACACTCGTGGGTTACAATGCAAACAAGGGGCACTACACCCATGGGTTACATTGCAGGTCATAATGCAAACAAGGGGCACTACACTCGTGGGTTACATAGCGGGTCATAATGCAAACAAGGGGCACTACACTCGTGGGTTACATAGCGGGTCATAATGCAAACAAGGGGCACTACACCCGTGGGTTACATAGCGGGTCATAATGCAAACAAGGGGCAGTACACATGTGGGTTACATAGCGGGTCATAATGTAAAACAAGGGGCAGTACACCCATGGGTTACATAGCGGGTCGTAATGTAAAACAAGGAGCACTACACTCGTGGGTTACACAGCGGGTCATAATGCAAACAAGGGGCACTACACCCATGGGTTACATTGCAGGTCATAATGCAAACAAGGGGCACTACACTCGTGGGTTACATAGCGGGTCATAATGCAAACAAGGGGCACTACACTCGTGGGTTACATAGCGGGTCATAATGCAAACAAGGGGCACTACACTCGTGGGTTACATAGCGGGTCATAATGCAAACAAGGGGCAGTACACATGTGGGTTACATAGCGGGTCGTAATGTAAAACAAGGAGCAGTACACCCATGGGTTACATAGCGGGTCGTAATGTAAAACAAGGGGCAGTACACCCGTGGGTTACATAGCGGGTCATAATGCAAACAAGGGGCAGTACACATGTGGGTTACATAGCGGGTCATAATGTAAAACAAGGGGCAGTACACCCATGGGTTACATAGCGGGTCGTAATATAAAACAAGGGGCAGTACACCCGTGGGTTACATAGCAGGTCATAATGCAAACAAGGGGCAGTACACCCATGGGTTACATAGCGGGTCATAATGCAAACAAGGGGCAGTACACTCGTGGGTTACATAGCGGGTCATAATGCAAACAAGGGGCAGTACTCTCTTGGTTTACAAAGCGGGTCATAATGCAAACAAGGGGCAGTACACCCGTGGGTTACATAGCGGGCCATAATGCAAACAAGGGGCAGTACACTCGTGGGTTACAAAGCGGGTCATAATGCAAACAAGGGGCAGTACACCCGTGGGTTACATAGCGGGTCATAATGCAAACAAGGGGCAGTACACTCGTGGGTTACATAGCTGGTCATAATGCAAACAAGGGGCAGTACACCCGTGGGTTACATAGCGGGTCATAATGCAAACAAGGGGCAGTACACTCGTGGGTTACATAGCGGGTCATAATGCAAACAAGGGGCAGTACACTCGTGGGTTACATAGCAGGTCATAATGTAAACTAGGGGCAGTACACATGTGGGTTACATAGCGGGTCATAATGCAAACAAGGGGCAGTACACTCGTGGGTTACTTTGAGGGTCATAATGTAAAAAAGGGGCAGTACAATTGTGGGTTACATAGTGGGTCATAATGCAAACAATGGGCAGTACACTAGTGAGTTACATACATAACATGAATCACCTGCAATCGATCACTCTATGAGTTACAACAACATCAATCAAGTGGATAGTGTTGGATAGTGAACTGCCAGGCGCCTGTCATGGGCCAAGCATCTCTTAGCCTGTGTCATGCACCAAACCATTCCAGATGCAACTACCATGCTGAAACAATGTTGCAACATCTACCATGTTCATATTTTCTTTGTTTATATCTATGTCAAAGGTGTCTTCTTCGTAGTCACCGTCCTTCATCCCTGCATCCTCAGGCAGCTACAAAACACAGACAGTCATTGTGCACAGGAAAGGTCTACGTGATGGTGACCACATCTCGAGACATAATTATTATGAATACCGGTACTCTCTTGAATACCATTAAATAAATGTCTAGGTTCATGCTAACCATTTCACAAATCACCAGTGGCTAAAAATACTAAGTTTGGCAAACAAATTTGAAGACTTTGTAGCTTCTGCAAATGTTGCTGGAGAAAAGTAAGTTGGCAAAGATAAAACAATCACATTAGTCATATGGCTAAACATGTTAGAAACATTAATCGAGAGTGACCAAAGAATCTAGCCAAATTGAGCAGGATGTCATTCATTGTAAATGAGTGATATCAATGCACGCCCGTTATGCAATATAACTTATAAGAGAGTTACTGCACTCTATGTCTGGCAGTATCACTACTAGCTGACTGCAACGTTTCTTACCACAAGCACTAACATTTATTAGAGCAACAAGAACCAAAAATTATTTATATATCAAATGATACACTCTAAAGAGAACCAATGGATGCACTCTCTAGGAACCACTCAATATAAAATGATACACTCTAAAGAGAACCAATGGATGCACTCTCTAGGAACCACTCAACAAGCTACAGGCAAGTTAGTAACATGACTTCAGGAAAAGCCAGCTTAAGGAGACACGGCAGATGAAGTGGCTTTTTTAATTACCCAAAATGTGTTTCCACCATATTCTGATAGCTTTGTATGTTTATTATCCATAAAGTTTACTTTTATAACAATTACATACCTCTAAATGACTCTTATTCATGGGTAAAGCATATCTATTTCATGTAATAAATAATTTATTTTTATTTTTGACAGGCATTTAAAAAAAACATGTTTTTCACATCTGAAGAAGGAGGTCCGACTGGCAGAACACATTATCAAAATAATCAAAACTTTGAAAGTTATATAACTATTTGTTGCCAAAAATAAGTATCTTTTTTGGAAGTAAATTTTTTTCTCTAAAAAGCAGAAAAAAAAATGTTCTAATGTTTTCTGCTAGCTATGTAACAGAGTGTATACTGAAGATGGTTCTGCAAGAATTATAATGATATTTTTGTTCAATAAAAATTGTGGCTATTTTGTTTGTTACCATGGAAATGGGGTGTCTGGCAGAAAAAAGTTCCAATATATTTTTAAGACCCATTCTACAGCTTAGGCAGAACAAATTGCATTGACTATGCAAATCAAAAATAAATCCTATCGACCTGCCGTGTTTCACTTAAACTCACTCAAATCACTCTTAAGACTGAAATTTGCTAATTTTAGCCATTTCTTAACATCGATTTTATAAACTGATATATATATATATATATACCTGTATGTATATATACATATATATATATATATATATATGTTTGAACACATGCATTGGGGGCACATAACTAACTCACTGTGCTTGGGGGGCACATAACTAACCCTCTGTGGTTGGGGGAACATAACTAACCCTCTGTGCTTGGGGGGGCACATAACTAACTCACTGTGCTTGGGTGACACATAACTAACGCTCTGTGCTTGGGGGGCACATAACTAACCCACTGTACTCTGGGGGGGCAGGTAACCAACCTGCTGTGTTTTGACCAGGCATAATGTGAGGGCAAAGATCTCCAGAGACATACCGATTATGATGACACAACTGACGACTTTTGTGAGTGGAACAAAAACAGTGCCATGTGTACTGACTGCCCCTTTCTGTGTCGCCAAACAGAGGCACTGTTGTCGTCACAAAGCCACTGTTGTTATCAAATGATCGGTTATCTCTGCTTCCCTGGTAAGGCTGTTACTTGTTAGCAAGTAGCAGGTGGGTCACCACCACATCTGTATGTGTGACTGCAGTACCTGTGCCAGGCTTGGCATAACACATGTGTACGTGTGAATGCAGTACCAGTGCCAGGCTTGGCATAACACATGTGTATGTGTGACTGCAGTACCAGTGCCAGGCATAACACGTGTATGTGTGACTGCAGTACCAATGCCAGGCTTGGCATAACACGTGTATGTGTGAATGTAGTACCAGTGCCAGGCTTGGCATAACACATGTGTATATGTGAATGCAGTACCAGTGCCAGGCATAACACGTGTATGTGTGAATGTAGTACCAGTGCCAGGCTTGGCATAACACGTGTATGTGTGAATGCAGTACCAGTGCCAGGCTTGGTATAACACATGTGTATGTGTGAATGCAGTACCAGTGCCAGGCTTGGCATAACACACTTTCTAAAGCTATCAGGCAACTGAGAGAGCTGACACTGTTATTCGTTTATAAGTTACTTCCAATCTTTGTTTGTTCATGGGAAAACTGTGATTATAAGAATGCATGAGTCGAGCAATAAATAGTTGCCATGATGGAAGGTACATAAAGTGAGGTGAGTGTTGGATGCAAAGACAGGTGAATGGAGATGAGAAAGCACAGGTCTACATTTACACACACCTTCCTGGTTTGGTTGTAGAGTGTTAGTACAGAGAATACAAACATCACCTGCTGCAGCTTCTTTGATTCATAGAAACCACACTATCATCAACAGAAACTCAGCTTATGTATGAGTGTCATAATATATATATATATATATATATATATATATATATATATATATATATATATATATATATATATATATATATATGCACATATATATGCACATATATAAAATATAAACATATACATACATATACACAAATGTATATATATATATATATAAATATATATATATATATATATTGAGTGACACAAGAAAGCCAAGTTGATGACACTGATATGTCACTAGGATGCAGCAATATCAATGGTCATACAGAGGACAATATCAACACACACCAGCAATACATGCTGTAAGACGCACTGTTTAAGCACAAACGTCCACCAACTGTAGGGCAATACATGCTAAAACATACACTCTGCCATTGGAGAACCACTTGTCCTATTACTCAGTTGACCAACTGTACACAATTGACACCACTGAAGCAGCTGAAAACAAGTGACATAATACTGATGTGGTTAGGGTGTGACAGATGTGATGTATTTCATGTCATTGTCCAGCCAAGTTCTGCAAGCTGTGTAGCGTGAATGTTGTGGTAATCACATAGCATTCCATCACAGGAAAACATATATACACTGTAGTAGGAAGATAAAATGCTAATAACATGTCTGAACATACATAATATCATGCACTATCCTTGACAGAGGCACATGATAAAACTATATTTGAGATGCACTCACAAATGCCCAAATAAATTAGACCTAATTTGCTACAGATTAAAATCACTTTGGATTTAATTAATACTGAATTTATTCTCGTTATTATAGATATCCAAATGGATTTATTCTCCTTATTGTAGATATCCAAATGATTTTATTCTCCTTATTACAGATATCCAAATGGTTTTATTCTCCTCATTGTAGATATCTAAATGGTTTTATTCTCCTTATTGTAGATATCCAAATGGTTTTATTCTCCTTATTACAAATAACCAAATGGTTTTATTCTATGTGCATCAGGAAGACACAACAAAAATGATTGCACATTACAAGGGAGGAACTGATGGTCATCCACTCAAATCACAAATCTTTAGTTGGAAAACAAAAGGTAGAGCTCTAGTACAAGTAATAAACACTCATGGGTATTAATGAGGTCTATGAATCAATCCATAGCCCATCAGGTAAAGTCAAAAGATATTCACATGTTTATTTTGCTATAATTTTATATCATCTAGGTGATCCATGTTTTAAGTTCTGTTGATTAAAGGTTATGACACTATGTAACTTGCCAGTTCGCTTATGTTGCATTGCCGTGTTGCAAATGATTTGCCGCTAGAGGGATTGTGCAGTGACAAAATCTGTATGCATCAACTTGTTAAGTCTAGAGAATGATTAGATTTGCTCTCTAACACAAAAATACATATTTTTTAAAGCATACACCATAACATTGCTTTAGTGTTGGTATCTTACATCACGTCAACTTGTGTTTCTACCAGAATTAAGTTGAGGCTTCATTTTAATCTAATCTGCTAAGCAGGTTATAAAAAACTATTACTCAGTATATCTTGTAATTTAATGCACACACGTTTTATTGCTGGACTGATAACAACGTGTCAACATTCATAAGAATACAGAGCTGTCTAACAACTAGCAACTACATTCTGAGAGATGACATATTGAAAGAGAAACAGTTAGCCACATTGTTTGACCTACCTCTGTGAACTTTATTTCTGCCACCGACACCTTCTTCTCTGGCGCAAGCTTCAGGAACTCATCCAATGCATTGTCTTCATTGGCATCAAGGAAGCCATCATAGTCCTAAAAGTAGACAAAATGAAATCATGTTTGTGCCATGTGTTTGTGTGTTCAGAAGGAGGTTGGCTATGTACGCAGCTGCAAACAAGGCATCGATGCATGTCATTATGTAAAGCGATGATCAGACAAAAGACAATCATGGGTGAAATAGTGCCATTTGGTTATTGCCGTTATGTTTATGCATGTACAGGTTGTTGATAGTTCGGTGATTTATGTAAAAATTAATAATGCAATGCTGGTAACTAATTGATCGATGTGCCAATGTTACTGTAACAATGTTATTATATTAGGTCCCATTAACATTAATCCTAGAATATAGTTATCAATGTACATAGACCATGCAATAATAGGAATGCCTTTCAAATAACTATAGCAGGGGTGAGATTTAGCCAGTCATGGAAGGTCGGGCTACCAACCTTGCAAAGTGAAGTAGCCCGACAGCTTCTTATGTAGCCCACTTGCTAATCAATACTTTGATGATAGAAAGTAAATACTTTGAAGATAGAATGTATGAATGACATCAATGACAAATAAAAAACATCGAAAACAGTTTAATTTATTTTCAAGGCAGAATCAATACAATGTGATACATACTGAATAAAATACATTATACAATTGTACACATGACATGTTGTTTTGCTTTCATAACATTGTACATCGACAGTCTATGTGAAAAGTCTCCAAGCGTCACAGGACATGAGATCCTGTGAACTGAACAGTTTTGCTGATTTTTTACGTAACCTGATTTTACCCTAGCCTAGAGAAATTTTAGCCAGGTTCCCGATTAATTCACCAGAAGCGCTCCGCGCGCCATGTAGGTATATCTAGCTATAATTGAGATAGCGTATGTTTTTAAGTATGTTTATATGTGGTTATGTTCACGTTTTCCTCCTACACGTCTTGCACCTCGGGTGCCAAACTTTCAGGGATTAATCTACGACCCCACGAATGAAACGTGACGCCTTTGTTTTATCGAAATACCCCATATATCAAGGGTTCTTATTGGTTTTTACAGTAAATCAAATGTTCGCTGGGTAAAACGTTAACGTCCAACAATCGCAGAAACCATGCGTGCCGCGGCGAATAATTCGGTACGTAAACTGTTTGAGAGTATGTAGCGCCATATGGGCGGTTTATATTAATTATAGTCGAAATTACGCATTACGTATTGGTCCGAGGTCGCAGAAAGAGGGCAAATACACAATACAAAGACAGTAGAAAGCAGATATTCTACTATTCTACAACCAACACAAGTATCTAAATTCACGCGACCTTCGACATTTTGAACGAGCAACGAGCATTGCATCACATGCGTGACGCGGTTGTTTCTGGCAATATGTTCGAGCATATTGATGGCATATTGGCCTGAGGAATTTGGTAAACATTGCTATCATGACTGTCACGTATGAACTACCATGTTATCCCGTCCTGGGGATGGGCATTTTTGCTAGTATATATAAAAGTGGCGCCACGCGGCACCAAGACCATTAACATGACCGGTTATTATTTCAGTGTAGAATGACCGTTCAGTTACACGTTGAGTGTCAATGTGGTTGATTAAAAATACAATGAATGCTCCCTATTGATATCGCTTCGGCTACGGTTTGGCAACATTTCTTGCAATGTCAAACGTCTCACAAAAACACCATTTATGGTTAACATATAGCCAGGAAAACACTTCTGAGATGTTTATTAACATTCTGTTTATTTTTGCAGGATCTAAAATAATGCAGCTCCGTAAATATTTCGAGTCGCCATGCGGGTTACTGTAGTCAAAAATTGAAGTCGCCTGAACGCATTTTTGGGCGCCATTGGCGACCGGGCGTAAGCTAAATCTCACCCCTGCTATAGGGGTAACTTTTGAGCAAGAATGTGATGAAAAGACTATACTAGTACATAGCTATACTTGTGTATTGTGATGGGATTAGGACTAAATGGCAGCAGTAGCAAGTGCACATTCCACAGGGTATAGCTTTCTTACTTCCATGTTTACATGACACTAAACATACATTCCACAGGGTATAGCTTTCTTACTTCCATGTTTACATGACACTAAACATACATTCCACAGGGCATCGCTTTCTTACTTCCATGTTTACATGACACTAAACATACATTCCACAGGGCATCGCTTTCTTACTTCCATGTTTACATGACACTAAACATACATTCCACAGGGCATCGCTTTCTTACTTCCATGTTTACATGACACTAAACATACATTCCACAGGGCATCGCTTTCTTACTTCCATGTTTACATGACACTAAACATACATTCCACAGGGCATCGCTTTCTTACTTTCATGTTTACATGACACTAAACATACATAATATCAATACGTTCATTTTCTGTAACCATAACTTTTACCATATAGGCACCATAGAAGTTAATTATTACTAATAGTACTCAACAAAAATGTCTCGGCTTGATTTTGTAATTCACACAGCAATAAATAAACACACAGAGATACACACCCCACAATATTGTTTCTCGGAGAAGACCTGGGGCGGAAGTGGTACCCTCTGACCTTCTTTCGTTACGCTGTGTTCGCGCATGAATGCCTTCTCATTCTCTTGTGATTGGTCAGAAATATCAATCTGCTCAAAGTCAATCTTTCGACTCTCCAATATTCTCACAATATAGTCTTGCTTCATCTTCATCTGCAAACACATAATCATCATATCACTCATTAATGCCTCTTATTTTTTAGTTAAAGTGCCTATGATGCAGTTTTTGCTACTTTTGTTCATATACAGAGTAAGCTGAGTAACAAATCTAAAACTAATTAATGTGCTCATTTTTGACAAATTAGAAATATAAATAGTTATATTTTAGAAAAGTTTGTAATTATTTTAAGTGAGAGGGAAACTGGAAATTATGTCAGCGGGATCAGGAATGAGTTACACACAATTGTTTGCAATGCTATGCAAGCTTTCTACGATTGTTCCAAGTTACATAATCTTCATCAAACGCTTCATGAAAGTGTGCCTCCTGGGAGATGTACCCCCACTGACGTCACAAAATGGCATGACCTGATTAGAAGAAACAGCTGCGAGATCGCTATGAATTAACAACAAGACAACAATAATACATTTATTTCCAATTATATGCAGTGTACATGCATTGCTAATGCAAACATTTGTATACAGTACTCGTCTAAACCATGTATATAAAATGATATATAGATAAAAGTTATAATCATATAGTTCTATAATATTGTGCTGGAAATGGAGATAATTGAAGTGTAAATTTATGTGCACTCTCCCCTATTTTTATCACATCAAATGGAGAATATATCATCTGTATGTGTAAAGTTGTGGATTGCATAGCTGTGAAGGTATTTTATTTGGCTAAAAATTGCTTTTTCAAAAAGAATTAAAACTTGAAGCAACTGTGTCATAGGCACTTGAATAATTCATGAAAAAATTCATGATAACATTACTTTTTCTCTGAAACAAAAAATTATTATAAATTATTTGCAGACATTCACTTGTGAAATTGACATTTTGATAAAGGTATTTTTCATGTAATTAATATTTATACTGGTATTTTTGTCCTCTTCACACAAACTGGAGCATTAGAGTCCAGACAAGACGTCTCCTTCTGCTGATTTTTTCATCTCCTTCCAGTTGGTTGGTTCTCTGCTAAACTTTTATAAAAAATATTTCTTTCCCGACATACTTCCAACATACTAATGCAAGCAGTATGAGAACAACATGCATCTTTCCTCCAGACACTGACCACATGGGTATCCGCAAGCAGAAACAGCGTCAGGATACAGCCATTACGCATTAGTCATTACAGGTTAGGGCAGTCAAATGAAGCCTCATAAAATAAAGATGTAAGTGCATTTTCTATTGACAAGACATTTCATATAGTGCCCCATGTGAATTAGAACCGGAAGTGTGTGTGTCAAAAATCGGCAACTTACGTATGAGTCCGAGACTTGACAGATGACAGAAATATATGACAAGTGACAGCTAGACTGTGGCTGTGTTGTGCTTACGGTATTGACTGAGCTAGACCCGTGTC
This sequence comes from Lamellibrachia columna, assembly GCA_963662155.1. Lineage (NCBI taxonomy): Eukaryota > Metazoa > Annelida > Polychaeta > Sabellida > Siboglinidae > Lamellibrachia > Lamellibrachia columna. The sequence goes on along the minus strand of OY759270.1, from coordinate 2,624,837 downwards.
AAACGCACCTTTCGCTAACTAACAAATATCCTAGTAATACCATAACAAGCATTGCAGATTTATCAGTCTGGCCTAATGACCCGTGTTAGTGCCACGGCAGTGTGCAGTCTGACGGGTGTCTCAAAGACAAAGTTGATATTACCAACCTCGATATTTCCAGAACATCTGGAAACGTAGACTTTCACCACCATGACTGCTTCAAACAGCACAGTCGCTGAAACTTGTAACTAATGGCGATGCAATCACTGTAACTGTAATCAACGTGTTTGCAGCAGTTACCTTAACAAACCATAAACACTACAGCCAACTTTGGTGTTCGCGAAAGGCGACGACGGCGCAGTTTCCGGTTGTGCTACACACGTCCTGATGACGTAGCGACATTCCGCGTCTTGTTGCTTGGTACACAAAACAAATTCAGCGTGATGCGAACATTCTCTCTTAGAAATTCATGTCGCTTAGAATAGATGTGAACTACAACGCGGTGCGTGTAGCTTGTACGGGGATTTTCTCAAGTACTCAGACATAAGGATTAGTGTTTGACGGCGTAAGAGTGTGTATATCGAGTGGTATTCCCGCAAAATACGACCGAGACTCCGATATCTCTAAAACTATACTAGTAAGTTGAGTAGAGACTTAGAGAAGGTACTTAATTGACATCCTTACAATATACTGAGCAGACAAACCGCAAAGTGAATATTGCGTCTGTTGTTTAAGAGCTTTGTCTGATATGAAGAGAAAATGAAAATTAACGAAGTCGAAGATACATCACAGACACAGTCACAGAAGCCAGATCAGAAGGTATGTCATGCAGCTTAACTAAGGCTAAGCCGTAACTGTATTGTATTTTTTTTATTCTTTGGAAATAATATTAATCATGTTGTCAACTGTAAATTCTAGTATTAGGTATACCAGGGCCAGGGGGAGGGTTCACCAAACTACTGCGGGCATGGTAGCCAGCTCGGTGGTTAGAATCATAATAGAAAACCGGGGGCGTCAATCTAAAAGATCGGGGTTCGTTCACATATACCAGCTGCTGTTTAGAAACTTAGGCAGTTTCATTTATTCCACTTTGCCTAAAACCTAAAACCCCTCTTCTGTTCTACGGACTGGTGTCTAAACCATCCCCACTGGAAGTAAAAGACACACACACAGTAAATGTGTAACCTTCCATGGACTTACAGAGCTGGTTATCTGATCTGTAAAACTCACTAAACAAAATCCTACATTAGCATTGAATAAGGGCTGTATCAGTTCCAGACAGTCGTACTCAGGATGCGATTCACTATCAATCATCATTACCATGTGGTGTCATCTCCTCTCAGGAGGCTGACTATCACGGATCGCCACTGATGATGCTGTTCTGACCAGATCTTCATGCTTCCTTTCCCCCGTCCATGCCTTGATGTTGTCTGTCCATGTGGTTCTTGGTCTTCCCCTGCCGCTTGACTTCCACCATTCCCTTCACCATTCCCTCCAGTATTTCCCATTGAATTCTTTCCTGTCTTATCATGTGCCACCCACAATTTTAGTTTGTGTTTTTTTTGTAAAGTTATATTTTATTCCAGCCCGCATTAGAACTTCTATGTTCGTAACATGCTCTGCAGCTCAATCCAACTAAATGTGTTGTGGCTGAGCATACATAGTCTGCTACATCTAGCTAAATGTGTTGTGGCTGAGCATACACAGTCTGCTACATCTCAAATGTTTTTCCCATTGTACGTGAAAACTAAGCACTTTCTGACATAGCAGCTCGTTTGACTGAATAATTTTTGCTAGTCGTGTATATATATCCACTCATCCACTGCATATGGAGACTTGACCGGGATATCTCACTTGAGAGCAAATTCTGAGAAAACCACCCGTGTGACATTCTTGGTTGTAGTGGCAAATGATTAGTTTGTATTAAATGGTTTAGGTGCGTAGTCCTAGAACCATGACTTTTTTATCTATAAGCATTACTCTCACAGGGAGTCTCTAGTAGTTTCTCTGTGTTAATAATGACCACACCATCTGCACAATTAATCAGTCACATTGTGGAAGCTTATTGTGTCTTGCTCATGCTCTGCTTCAGTGCACAATTCCCATCTTTAATGATAAGACTTATTGTGTCTTGCTCATGCTCTGCTTCAGTGCACAATTCCCATCTTTAATGATAAGACTTATTGTGTCTTGCTCATGCTCTGCTTCAGTGCACAATTCCCATCTTTAATGATAAGACTTATTGTGTCTTGCTCATGCTCTGCTTCAGTGCACAATTCCCATCTTTAATGATAAGACTTATTGTGTCTTGCTCATGCTCTGCTTCAGTGCACAATTCCCATCTTTAATAATAAGATTTATTGTCTCTTGTGATACAGTTCAATTGTTTATAAATGTATAGTGTACATATCAGAGTAAAAAGTAAATGATTCACTAGTTAAAATGTTGAACTGTACCGCCGTGAACCACAGTTGAGATAAGTCACTGATATAAGCTAAACATAATAATGAAAACAATAATAATACAATCTGTCTTTTTTTAATTGCAATATCAGGGATTGGATCCAAGCTACTGAATCCTTACTAATTTTTTTGGGTCAATGCTTTTAATAGCAGATTTTTTATCTACAAGTTTCCTATTAGAAAGCAATCACTCAAAAATCAAATTGTAATGGTACCAGTCCAACGGTCATTGAGATGTGCTTTAAAAACAACATCCGGTGTTACTATTGATATTAGCTGTTGTGGCGACCAGATCCATAGTGATCATATGTATTATATCATTGTTTAATTACTCATAATTACTTGTCTGATATAAACATATTTTGGTTCTCTGGCTCATTCTTTAGCCAAGTAGTATATTTCCAATAAACAGGCATATGCATATGTGCCTGCATTGCAAGTAATTAGTCAGGTAACACGTTCTTTCTGTGTGTCTAATGCATCTGCTCCAGTATTGATTAGTAGATTGTGTCTCAAAGAGGTAGGTGGATGTGCAGTGACGTCTTCATTCTTACAGGTGTGACAGGCACAACTAGAGTGTAGAGTGCACTCTGCAGTGGCTTGGACTGTACCATATGCAATCTCGTTGCCTAGCAATGCAGCTCATTAATTAGCAAAGATGTTTCTTTCATCTCTGTTGTTATAAACATGCGTGGACATGCGTTGTACAAATTTAAAGTGGATGAAGGTACTAGGATTAGACTTTGAGCAGATTTGATAGTCATTAATTTATAATTATGTATCCAAACAAAATCAATACAATCGAAATAGAAACAAAACACTTAGCTATTATGGCAAACAGCAGGCTAATTGGGCTGTACATACTACTGTACCTGTGTTTATGGTCCTATGGGCCTGTCGTACTTCCATTTAACAGTTGTCGTGATTTGTGTGTTAGCGCAGGCTGAGACAGCCACGACACTGACAGTGGCTAGTTACCCGAGGGTCAGGATATTGTTAATCATTTAGGATGGCAAGTAATTTGAGAAAAACTTGTGCTATGATAATAATGTATGGACAACATGCCTCACCCTGGGTAAAAGATATTTGGTTGACTGTTTACCGGAATGTAAAAATCCAGTTCATCGCATATAATTAAGAAATTATTGAGTAATAAGTAGATCTGTTTAGCATAACTTATATGGCAAATCATTGCTGTGGTAACATTTCATGTTGAGAAATCTTTTTCGAATGTTGCAGAAAATCTTGTTATGGTGAACTTGACATATTGTAATGGTGAAGTTGACATCATGTAATTGTGAAATTGAGATATTGTTTTGTTGAACATGACATCTTGCAAAACATTTTGTTGAGCAAAGTTCACATACTAAATCCTCAAGTGAAACATACATTTTTTATGTCCTGTTATTATATTTGTTAACATGTTTGTTTGACTAGCATCCCTCATTCCAGCCTTTTTTGTGAAATACCCCTTAGTGAAGAGGTAGGAGAGACGTGATCAGAACTCTTTGACTATCTTTGTTTAGATACTTTGTGTGACAACTCTGATGTTTTTATGCACACACGCTCTGTGACAATGTTGCAGTGATGACTTGTGACATCCCCTGTGACTGACGTTTACAAGACATCAGCCAAGTGCCTCCAATCACTAACACAGTGACACACTGCAATGTCATCATCACTAACATCAATGAGGTCACGTAGGAGAAGTAGGTCATCGAGTGGGTCGCATCGCTACAGTCGGTCTCGGACGTACTCGCGTAGTGACAGCGATGGTCAGTACAGCAACGACACGTTCTACTCGGATGGTGATAACGTGTCAAGGCATTCGACAAAACCAGCAAAAGGCAAGCAACCAAAACACCCGTATGGTAGGTCCTAGTGCATGCAGCTTCCTTGCATGCTTTTATTTTGCTCTACTAGTCTGGTTTTTACTTTTCATTACTAACCGGAATATGCAAGTCTGTGGCTTGTCTCTTGGTATGGTGTGGTTTGTCTCTTGATGTGGTTTGGTTTGTCTCTTCATGTGGTGGTTTGTCTCTTCATGTGGTTTGGTTTGTCTCTTCATGTTGTGGTTTGTCTCTTGATGTGATTTGGTTTGTCTCTTGATGTGATTTGGTTTGTCTCTTGATGTGATTTGGTTTGTCTCTTGATGTGATTTGGTTTGTCTCTTCATGTGGTGGTTTGTCTCTTCATGTGGTGGTTTGTCTCTTGATGTGGTGGTTTGTCTCTTCATGTGGTTTGGTTTGTCTCTTCATGTGGTGGTTTGTCTCTTCATGTGGTTTGGTTTGTCTCTTCATGTGGTGGTTTGTCTCTTCATGTGGTGGTTTGTCTCTTCATGTGGTTTGGTTTGTCACTTCATGTGGTGGTTTGTCTCTTCATGTGGTTTGGTTTGTACCTTGATGTGGTGTGGTTTGTCTCTTGATGTGATGTGGTTTATCTCTACCTAGTATCCAGTATGAAATGACATTTGTACACATTTGTTATTTAGTTTTGGTGAAATCATCGAACAAACTATTAAATAATTTGTTATCGGTTTCTTAATAGTGCAGTCCATGCAGTCAAAATTCTGCAAAAAAGTACACAATTGGTTCAGCTCTCTCTGCTATAGCATAAAGGACACATGCGGTTCAGCTCTCTATGTTATGACATAAAGGACACAGGCGGTTCAGCCCCCTATGCTATGACATAGAGGACACGGGCGGTTCAAAGTCAATTATTTAGATGATTTTAACAAAAGTACTCAATCTTTTATTAAACCAACTGCGCATATTACTTAAACTATTCACATATTACTTGAACTATTCATATATTACTTAAACTGTTCATATATTACTTAAACTATTCACATATTACTTAAACTATTCACATATTACTTAAACTATTCACATATTACTTAAACTATTCACATATTACTTAAACTATTCACATATTACTTAAACTATTCACATATTACATGAACTATTCACATGCTATTTGAACATCAAACATTTTTACTCACGATGGGTTTAATCAATTGAGGAGGAAGTTTTCAGATAGAAAACAGCTTTGATGTAACCAGAACATACACTGACCTGCCATTAGTTAAACAGAGTTCATGCAAGATGGCCGTCAACATCACTATAGTGTCTATGTTCAAGTATAATGCACAATTTCGCGTGCCTTATCTCACTGTTGTGTTTTCCTTACTATTGAACTTTTCCTGTTCTTTTGCATGCTTCATTTGTGTTGTCCAGTAATTTGTTCAGTAGCTTTGTATTGTGCATTAATTTGTTTTGTACACCAGTTTGCATTGTCTTGTAGTTTGTAGTATCCTGTAGTTTGTAATGTCCTATAATTTGCATTGTACAATAGTTTGTATTGTATGTGAAGTAGTTTGTATGTAAGTTAAGAAAAAGTAGTCACCTTTGAGAGACCAGCCGAGAAGACATGAAGCATTGGCCAACCTGGCTCCTCTGTAAAAAATATATAGAAAGATATCACATGTCAACAAGTTGCCAGGCATTTCTTGTGCGCACTCAGGAATGCGTGTGTCAGTGCACTGCTGTATAAATGGGCATGTCATATAGCATTTGTCATGCACTGCCATCATACCGTGGTTGCTGTTGTAACAGTCGAATCTCGGCTTACTGCCAGTGGCAAGTGTCCCTGTGCTGGGAATTCCTTTGGACGGGAGAAAGTTACAACTGTGTGTCCTGATCTCGGCAGGATTTCTTGGATAAAATGACACTGTCTCAATGGGATAATGTGTGTTGTGATCAATGTAAAGTTATCCAGCAAGGACGCAGTGATAAATGCTGAATTATGCTGGACAAACACGTCATCTGCTGTGACCGTACTCTGTGTTAACTTAGGTGTTGCTAAGTGAAATGTGAAGATACAATGGCGAGGAGGAGTGACTCACCATAAAGACTCAAGTCTAAAGCTAAGTGCAGGGAGAGATAGCAGCAAACTCAAGGGCAAATGGAGGAATCTCAGAACAGGGAGGAATCTCAGAACAGGGAGGAGTCTCAGAACAGGGAGGACTCTCAGAACAGGGAGGAGTCTCAGAACAGGGAGGAATCTCAGAAAAGGATGGAATTTCAGAACAGGGAGGACTCTCAGAACATGGAGGAGTCTCAGAACAGGGAGGACTCTCAGAACAGGGAGGACTCTCAGAACATGGAGGAGTCTCAGAAAAGGATGGAATCTCAGAACAGGGAGGAATCTCAGAAAAGGATGGAATTTCAGAACAGGGAGGACTCACAGAACAGGGAGGAGTCTCAGAAAAGGATGGAATCTCAGAACAGGGAGGAATCCCAGAACATGATGGAATCTGGGAACAGGATGGAATCACAGAGCAAGATGGAATCTCAGAACACAATGGAGGCTCAGAACAGGGAAGAAACTTGCAACATGATGGAGCCTCTCAACAGGGAAGAACCTCTGAAGAGGGAAGAACCTCTGAAGAGGGAAGAACCTCTGAAGAGGGAAGAACCTCAGAAAAGGGATGGACCTCCAAAGAGGGAAGAACCTCAGAAGAAGTATGAACCTCCGAAGAGGGAAGGACTTCAGAAAAGGGAAGAACCTCGGAAGAGTGAAGAACCTTGGAAGAGGGAAGAACCTCAGAAGATGGAGGAACCTCAGAAGAGGGAAGAACCTCAGAAGAGGGAAGAACCTCCGAAGAGAGATGATCGTCGGAACATAGAAGAATCTGAGAACATGGAGAAAACTCAACACATGGAAAAAAATCAGCAAAGAGAAAAAAATCACCACAGCAAGAATCCTCACCACAGTCAGGATCCTCACCATGGTCAGGATCCTAAGCACAGTCGGGATCTGCAACATAGTCAGCATCTGCAATACAGTCAGGATTCTCAACAAAGTCAGGATCCCCACCACAGTCAGGATCATCACCACAGCAAGGATCATCACCACAGCAAGGATCATCACCACAGTCATGATCCTCACCACAGTCAGGATCATCACCGCACCAAGGATCCTCACCGCAGTCAAGATCATCCCTACGGTCAGGATCATCACAACAGTCAGGATCCTCACCACAGTCAAGATCCTCACCACAGTCAAGATCCTCACCACAGTCAAGATCATCACTACAGTCAGGATCCTCATCACAGCAAGGATCCTCACCACAGTCAGGATCCTCACTGCAGTCAAGATCACCACCACAGTCAGGATCCTCACCGCAGTCAGGATGATCACGACAGTGAATGTAGTTATCACAGTTCGAGAGTTGTGAATGGTGAAATGAGGCATGCATCATGGAGACATGGCGGTGACCTTACATGGTTGCAGAAGTTAACACTAACTTACTCGTCACAGCGACTTCCTAAGATGAGATACTATGAAGGTATGTTTCCACAAGTCCACACCAACAGAAGTGGCTCCTTCTTCTTTTGACTCACACTGTGGCTGTGTATTCAGCTCAGTTTGGTGCCAGAAAAATGCCATATTAATTGAAGCCTTTTAGCCATGTTTACATTTGCAAGCAGAACTTTCTGACTGTGCAAACAAAGGTGGGAGCTGTTATGTAGCTCTATGTTCTCATGTCTTAATGCACAAAACTCGGGTTGCTGGGCAGCTATGTGCCTATTGTTGTAACCATCAAAAGTTTACTCCACACAATCGGCAACTGAAAGGCATGCCAGTATTTGAGTAGTATTTTAAGCAAACACCCATTTGTATTACAGGTCTGTAGACAAATGTTGTAGTTAAAATATTACAACAAAAACATATAGTTTGAGCAGGGTTGTTTGATTTAAATCATTTGATTTAAATCAATGATTTAAATCATTGATTTAAATCATTGATTTAAATCGCTCCAATAAAAAAGCATTGATTTATGATTTTTTTTTTACTTCCGGTTTTATAATCGCTAATTTGTATGAATTTAACACAAATAATTGTTTACAAGCATCGAGATCAATAAAGTTTTGTATGTTTTTAATACAAAACACAAAGTGCGCACACTTGTGTAGCTGTATTGTCACCAGATAGCCTGATAGTCAGATATTTTATGACATTGTGTATGTTTGAGCTATTCCCTTTCTGAATGCAGTGAAGCCACACAAACTTGTCTTCCAGAGGAAGTATCTTTTCAACACAGAAGCCCTGAGTTAAAGTCCACTTATAGCTTGTGCTAGTTGTTACCAATTCAGTATGTTGACTCAGTTGTTTAATAACTGTACCAGTTTGTATTCTCTTTAGAGACCCTTAGAGTACACAGAGCCCTGGACAGGTGCTAATCCACCCTATAAGCAAACAATAATTAACACTGCTACAGCCACAGACACACAGCATGCTTTCCTTTCCAAGGCAGATTATGCAACTACAGGAGGTGAGGCCTTGTGGACATTGCCTAATGTCTTTATATAAGCAAAAATCATGTACCCTCTGTTAAGACAAGAACCCAAATCGATTTGAATATAACATGTTTGAAAGAGTTTACAAATTTAAACATCTATATAAATATCTATATACCAGATTTGAAATAAAAAATAAAAAAATTCCGATTTTTTATATATTTTTTTAATAAAAATCATGATTTTTTTCAACCCTGAGTTTGAGTCTAAATTACTAGCATTATACAATCTGGTATAATTGATCATGTAATTTGTTGATTTTATCATGTTTTCATTTTTGTACCAGGTATGGCGATAACATTTATGACATTATATTTTGTTAATCAATGTTACAAAACTACACGCATATAAATGTACCACCATGAAGTAAACATCTTGTGCTAATAAAACACAAGTCACATGAATCACATTGCTTGCTCGATCTAACCAGGCGAGGGTGGCTAGTTTGCTTTGTTACTGTGTTGAATGCATCATATTTATTTCTGACCCGCATGGGGTAGGGTAATTATTGCTTTATTATTTGCAGCACAAAAAACAAACAAGAAAAGGGGCGCAGTGAACAAGAAGACAGCGGTGATGACCCCCCGTAGTGTCGACCCCCTCAAGCAACGCATACAGTCGGCACGGAGGAAGAAAGTCAGTGAGATAAAGAACGAACTCGAAGATGTATGTATGACACTGTCAACATGTCTGCCATGAGGTGTTGAATGGGCTGTTGACATATTATGCACCCCCACGGGAATATCCATGCACATATCAATGGGCGTGCTTTGTAGAAATGACTGCTTTGTAAAGAGGTGGATGTATGTTTGTTTCCTGTTTGGTGTTATGTTTACAACAGTTCCTGTCATGGGATTCAAGGATAAGATGGCTGGCCAAAAAACAACATATAGTCATAAGATCAGTTCTTCTTTCAAAAACTGTGTTCATAATTTTTTTGTAGGTCTGCATGTTTTGCGGTACTTATATTTACTTAACTGCCCCACTTTCTTTGATGTGTATTTTATATGTAATTATGTTGTGTTTCAGGTAATATTTTATAGCATTAATTTTATTTCATTACTATTGGTTTTGTGTGTTATATACAATATCATTGCCATTTCATTGTTATTATTTCTACATTATTGACATAATTTGAAATACAGGAGATTATAATTAATTTGTTATTTTAGATTGACATTTCATCTTCATTTATTTTGTTCTTTAATTATTATATTTAAAGCAACATCAGACAACTTGAGTTGCTTATAACTTTTAACAATGTTAATCTAATGTGAACCACACATAAACTGTAACTACATGAGGACATTGTGATCCTTAATAACAATGTTAATCTAATGTGAACCACACATAAACTGTAACTATATGAGGACATTGTGATCCTTAATAACAATGTTAATCTAATGTGAACCACACATAAACTGTAACTATATGAGGACATTGTGATCCTTAATAACAATGTTAATCTAATGTGAACCACACATAAACTGTAACTATATGAGGACATTGTGATCCTTAATAACAATGTTAATCTAATGTGAACCACACATAAACTGTAACTATATGAGGACATTGTGATCCTTAATAACAATGTTAATCTAATGTGAACCACACATAAACTGTAACTATATGAGGACATTGTGATCCTTAATAACAATGTTAATCTAATGTGAACCACACATAAACTGTAACTACATGAGGACATTGTGATCCTTAATAACAATGTTAACCTAATGTGAACCACACATAAACTGTAACTATATGAGGACATTGTGATCCTTAATAACAATGTTAATCTAATGTGAACCACACATAAACTGTAACTATATGAGGACATTGTGATCCTTGTAGGTGAAGCTGCAGCTGCAGGAAGTCCAACAAGAGAACAAGATCCTGAAGAAGCAACAACGTCTCCAGGACAAGGCCATTGTCAAGTTCCAGGCGACAGAGAATGACTTTCCCCAGCTCATTCGCAGACACTCCGCGGAGCTCCGGGCAGCCCGAGAGCAGCTCCGCGTGCAGAAGGAGCGCAATCGCGCGCTGGAGCACAAGCTCCATGACAAGAATGATGAGTACGAGCACATGAAAAAACAACTCGGCAGGATGAAGGCCCTGGTGGAGGAGAAGAACCTCGGGGAGAGGGACGAGTTGAGTCGCAACCTCACAAGGGCTGAGGCGGAGGTGGAGGAGATCAAGGATAAGAACAAGGTGAGACGGAGGTTCTGTTAGGAGGGCGGGGTGAAGAGACAGGGGTTCTGTTAGGAGGGCTGGGTGAAGAGACGGGGGTTCTGTTAGGAGGGTGGGGTGAAGAGACGGGGGTTCTGTTAGGAGGGCTGGGTGAAGAGACAGGGGTTCTGTTAGGAGGGCTGGGTGAAGAGACAGGGGTTCTGTTAGGAGGGCGGGGTGAAGAGACAGGGGTTCTGTTAGGAGGGCTGGGTGAAGAGACGGGGGTTCTGTTAGGAGGGTGGGGTGAAGAGACGGGCGTTCTGTTAGGAGGTCTGGGTGAAGAGACAAGGGTTCTGTTAGGAGGTCTGGGTGAAGAGACAAGGGTTCTGTTAGGAGGGCTGGGTGAAGAGACGGGTTCTGTTAGGAGGGTGGGATGAAGAGATGGGGGTTCTGTTAGGAGGGTGGGGTGAAGAGACGGGGGTTCTGTTAGGAGGGTGGGGTGAAGAGACGGGTTCTGTTAGGAGGGCGGGGTGAAGAGACGGGGGTTCTGTTAGGAGGGCGGGGTGAAGAGACGGGGGTTCTGTTAGGAGGGTGGGGTGAAGAGACAGGGGTTCTGTTAGGAGGGTGGGGTGAAGAGACAGGGGTTCTGTTAGGAGGGTGGGGTGAAGAGACAGGGGTTCTGTTAGGAGGGCTGGGTGAAGAGACGGGGGTTCTGTTAGGAGGGCTGGGTGAAGAGACGGGGGTTCTGTTAGGAGGGCTGGGTGAAGAGACAGGGGTTCTGTTAGGAGGGCTGGGTGAAGAGACGTGGGTTCTGTTAGGAGGTCAGGGTGAAGAGATGGGGGTTATGTTATATAATTTGTCTTAAGAAAATCTTAAATTTGATTTTCTATAAGATACATATTAAACTGGATAAAAACATAATATAAGATTTTGTTTTCAATCAAGAACAAATTAACACATTAGCTAGCTGAGGTCAATATAATGACGTATTCTGATTAGGAATATACACCTGTAGTTCTTGGTAAGAGCCACAGAAATGTAAGAGACTCAGCCAGTGCCTTGTTGCTAGACGATATCTCATTTTAGGAGTTGCAAAAACATGTTGAAAACCTGAAGAAGAATCATCGCCATGAGATCGGCATCGAGCGGGCGCGGCACAAGGAGACAAAGCAGCAACTGTCGGAGGTGACAAGGACAGTTGACACAGTCCAAGGACAGTTGAAGGTAAGGCGAGGTGTGCATCATCTGTCACTCTTAGATATCTCATCCTTCTTCTTCAGGTGCCATGTTTGGTAATGTTGGTGACAACGGCCCTCCACACAACTCTGTTATTTGTAGTTGTTAGCAGCGGGATGTCATTGGCTGGTCTTTCAAGCCATACATGTCCTAGAAATTGCAACTGTCTTTGCTGGTCCTTGTACAACCTGCTCCTAGTAGAACCTGCTCCTAGTAGAACCTGCTCTTAGTAGAACCTGCTATTTGTAGAACCTGCTCCTAGTAGAACCTGCTCTTAGTAGAACCTGCTCCTTGTAGAACCTGCTCCTTGTAGAACCTGCTCCTAGTAGAACCTGCTCCTAGTAGAACCTGCTCCTAGTAGAACCTGCTACTTGTAGAACCTGCTACTTGTACAACTTGCTCCTTGTAGAACCTGCTTCTAGTAAAACCTGCTCCTTGTAGAACCTGCTCCTTGTAGAACCTGCTCCTAGTAGAACCTGCTCCTAGTAGAACCTGCTCCTAGTAGAACCTGCTCCTAGTAGAACCTGCTACTTGTAGAACCTGCTACTTGTACAACTTGCTCCTTGTAGAACCTGCTCCTTGTAGAACCTGCTCCTAGTAGAACCTGCTCCTAGTAGAACCTGCTCCATGTAGAACCTGCTCCTTGTAGAACCTGCTCCTTGTAGAACCTGCTCCTAGTAGAACCTGCTCCTTGTAGAACCTGCTCCTTGTAGAACTTGCTTCTAGTAGAACCTGCTACTTGTAGAACCTGCTACTTGTAGAACCTGCTACTTGTAGAACCTGCTACTTGTAGAGCCTGCTCCTTGTAGAACCTGCCCCTAGAAGAACCTGCTCCTAGTAGAACCTGTTCCTTGTAGAACCTGCTCCTGGTGGAACGTGCTACTGGTACATAGCTGTTATGAATTCCGTGTTTTAAGACCTCAGAAGTAGAAATGGTGTATTTCAGTGAAATATATACTGACAAACAAAGACACTCTTACATTATAGAACACTTTCAAAAACACTTTTTATAAAATGTTGGCGTGACCATTTGTATATTCATTTATTAGTTTTTATTACATTTAATTTTTTTATTACATATTTTTTATGGTAGGACTACTTTTTATTAACATTTTAATAGTACTTAGAGTTATGATTACACTTTTTTAATAGAACTTAGAGTTATGATTACACCTTTATGTATTTACATACATAATTCTCCATCCATCGCAATCTTCTACCATTCTCTCCCAATCTCGGCTGTTCATCTCTGTCCTTTCAAGATCTCTCTTAGCATTGTCCCTCCATCTTAGCACTGTCCCTCCATCTTAGCACTGTCCCTCCATCTTAGCACTGTCCCTCCATCTTAGCACTGGCCCTCCATCTTATCACTGTCCCTCCATCTTAGCACTGTCCCTCCATCTTAGCATTGTCCCTCCATCTTAGCACTGTCCCTCCATCTTAGCACTGTCCCTCCATCTTAGCACTGTCCCTCCATCTTAGCACTCTTTCTCCATCTTAGCACTGTCCCTCCATCTTAGCACTGGCCCTCCATCTTAGCACTGTCCCTCCATCTTAGCACTGTCCCTCCATCTTAGCACTGTCCCTCCATCTTAGCACTGTCCCTCCATCTTAGCACTGTCTCTCCATCTTAGCACTGGCCCTCCATCTTAGCACTGTCCCTCCATCTTAGCACTGTCCCTCCATCTTAGCACTGTCCCTCCATCTTAGCACTGTCCCTCCATCTTAGCACTGTCTCTCCATCTTAGCACTGTCACTCCATCTTATCACTCTTTCTCCATCTTAATACTGTCCCTCCATCTTAGCATTGTCCCTCCATCTTAGCACTGGCCCTCCATCTTAGCACTGTCCCTCCATCTTAGCACTGTCCCTCCATCTTAGCACTGTCCCTCCATCTTAGCACTGTCCCTCCATCTTAGCACTGTCCCTCCATCTTAGCACTGTCCCTCCATCTTAGCACTGTCCCTCCATCTTAGCACTGTCCCTCCATCTTAGCCCTTTCCCTCCATCTTAGCACTGTCCCTCCATCTTAGCACTGGCCCTCCATCTTAGCACTGTCCCTCCATCTTAGCACTGTCCCTCCATCTTAATTCTGTTTTCCATGCTCTCATTGAGCAGGTGCTAAATAAATACTTTTATTATTAAATGAAGACGTCTTTCCCTGTTTTAGGAGAAGGAGAAAGAGTTGGACATCAAGAACATCTACAGTAATCGCGTCATGAAGCCACCCCACAAGCTCAACTCGTCGGTGTCTTCCAGCCCCGCGGTACCCCAATACCGCACCCGCAAACACAGCGACCCCACGCTCAACACCTCACGCAACCGAGCCAAGCAATACGAGCGACAGCGGCGTGAGGAGCATCGATTGCGAGAGGTTAGTGTCGGCATAACTTGTGACATCACGCTGGAGGAAGCATTTGTTATTACCTATGTGAACGTATTCATGGAACATCATTTGTTATTACCTATGTGAACGTATTCATGGAACATCATTTGTTATTACCTATGTGAACGTATTCATGGAACATCATTTGTTATTACCTATGTGAATGTATTCATGGAACATCATTTGTTATTACCTATGTGAACGTATTCATGGAACATCATTCATTGCGCATCTTTGATCAGGCATGCATTTAAAACTAATAGTCGTATAAATCCATGTAATATTTTTTATTGGATTATCGGTCACCTTGAAAAACCCTGTAAAAGATGGAATTTTAGTAGTACAGGTGACACGTGGTTGACATAAAACATGCCCTGTTTGTCATGTGTTTGTTTGATATGGAAGTTATCTGTCCAATCCTGCAGACCAGCCCTCAATGTTGCTATGTTTGATGTTCCATGAGTACAGCTTTGCACTAAATGCAACAATTTCATGATTAACAGCTCTTCGGCCTCATCTAACAAAAACTTGCCAAGCTTACAGTACTTCAATTTACTTGTCAAGCTACAGTACTTCAATTTACTTGTCAAGCTACAGTACTTCAATTTACTTGCCAAGCTACAGTACTTCAATTTACTTGTCAAGCTACAGTACTTCAATTTACTTGCCAAGCTACAGTACTTCAATTTACTTGTCAAGCTACAGTACTTCAATTTACTTGCCAAGCTACAGTACTTCAATTTACTTGCCAAGCTACAGTACTTCAATTTACTTGCCAAGCTACAGTACTTCAATTTACTTGTCAAGCTACAGTACTTCAATTTACTTGTCAAGCTACAGTACTTCAATTTACTTGTCAAGCTACAGTACTTCAATTTACTTGCCAAGCTACAGTACTTCAATTTACTTGTCAAGCTACAGTACTTCAATTTACTTGTCAAGCTACAGTACTTCAATTTACTTGCCAAGCTACAGTACTTCAATTTACTTGCCAAGCTACAGTACTTCAATTTACTTGCCAAGCTACAGTACTTCAATTTACTTGTCAAGCTACAGTACTTCAATTTACTTGTCAAGCTACAGTACTTCAATTTACTTGTCAAGCTACAGTACTTCAATTTACTTGCCAAGCTACAGTACTTCAATTTACTTGCCAAGCTACAGTACTTCAATTTCACCTGAGTGTGCGATATTAGCTTACTGCAGTTCTAACGTATATGTTTAGCTTACAGCAGTATAAGCATTGCCAGTTTAATGTATTAATTTTTTTAAATTTACTAATATCCATGATACCACATCAACTAACTGCTGAGATCAACCACCGAATAATATCCAAAAGGGTGGTTTGTAATATTTGTAACAATTTAAAAATGTAAATGGGGTTTAAAATGGTTCAGTTGCATTTTTGTGTTTTGGCATGGAGCATTTTTGGCCCAATATAATTGCCAGATTTCTCTTCAAGAAAATACTTTTGATAAATGAAATATTATGCTTGTTCGACTTTGCTAACTGTGCTGGAGTCGTTCCATTCATTGCATTGGCAAAATGCAAAGTACTTCCAATTGGTTTTGTTTGTGGGTAGGGGTATCACTGGGTGGGGGTATCAGTGGGTGGGGGTATCAGTGGGTGGGGTATCAGTGGGTGGGGTATCAGTGGGTGGGGGTATCAGTGGGTGGGGGTATCAGTGGGTGGGGGTATCACTGGGTGGGGGTATCAGTGGGAGGGGGTATCGGTGGGAGGGGGTGTCAGTGGGTGCGGTATAATCAGTGGGTGGGGGTATCAGTAGGTGGGGGTATCAGTGGGAGGCGGTATCAGTGGGTGGGGGTATCAGTGGGTGGGGTATCAGTGGGTGGGGGTATCAGTGGGTGGGGGTATTAGTGGGAGGCGGTATCAGTGGGTGGGGTATCAGTGGGAGGGGGTATCAGTGGGTGGGGGTATCAGTGGGAGGGGGTATCAGTGGGAGGGGGTATCAGTGGGTGGGGGTATCAGTGGGAGGGGGTATCAGTGGGAGGGGGTATCAGTGGGTGGGGGTATCAGTGGGAGGCTGTATCAGTGGGAGGGGGTATCAGTGGGTGGGGTATCAGTGGGAGGCGGTATCAGTGGGAGGGGGTATCAGTGGGAGGGGGTATCAGTGGGAGGGGGTATCAGTGGGTGGGGGTATCAGTGGGTGGGGGTATCAGTGGGTGGGGTATCAGTGGGTGGGGGTATCAGTTGGAGGGGGTATCAGTGGGTGGGGGTTTCAGTGGGTGGGGTATCAGTGGGTGGGGGTATCAGTGGGAAGGATTATCAATGATATCCAATTTTTTTATTTGAATTTTTGGCCAAATCCCATTGTGTGATCTTTGGCTGTCCTGTTCCTCTCTAACCCTGTCTCTGTCTGCTCGACCCCAGGACGACATATTTGATGGTGACAGTGATGACCAGGTAACTCATACTGCATGTCTTCATACAGTCTAACATCCTTATAGTTTGGTTCACTGTTCTGCATGCTTCCTCTTTATTTCTGGTGTATGCTTTCTCCTTATTTTTTATTGTTTGTTGTTTTTATCGTTTTAAAACAGATAATTGCTGCATTGCATATGAAGATTTTATAAAATTATGTATGTAAATTATTTTGAAAAAAGATCCAATTTTATACTCAGCTGTACTGACATTTTTATTAAACCCCTTTACTAATGTAAATCAATACATTTTTAGGAATAAAAAGCATGTATATATGTATATATTATATATTTAAAGAGTAAACTGTATGTAAACTGATTTTCATTGGTTTCATTGGAATGACAGTTTTATGGAGCAATATAACAATATAACAATATACCATTGAATTTATTAGTATTTATATTATCTCGGTTGGTTAAAGATAATGTCCCCTGAACATACAAAACACGCTACTGTTGTCATCTCCCACCTCTTAATAGTTTCCACAATTTGGCAATTAATTAAAATATGTTAGGTTTTATTGTTTTATAAAATTCCTGATAGTAAATATATTGCAGCAATAAAGTTTAAAACATGAAGTATAGCATTGTTAATTTAGATATACTTTGAGATTGAAGCATTCAGAGAATTTGGGCATTACGATTCTATGAAAATCCCCATTGCTACAAGCTCCGTATCAGTCAACCAGTCGTACGTTCCCTTTAAAATGTCTGCATGTGCTTATAGCCACTTGTTATGTTATGAACCATTGTCATGTGGCATGCTTTAGACTGTTGTATTATACTCTTTCTACTTGTTTCTTGATGAATTTGATATCATTGAATGCTTCTGTATGCATAGAAGGAGGTATTCGTTGATAGCAGCCTTGCAGAGATGCATTGCTAGATTGGATGTAGCTAGATAGATCTATCATTGGAATGCACATATTACGTGCATGCACACAATGACGTGCATGACAATGGAACAAATGGCTTTGCTTGAATGTCTTCATGTGTGCCTTTCTTTAAGCATGCATGCATGTCACAACACTGCACATGCATGCACACCTCTCCACTCGCTCCGGACAAACAACTGTGGACGTCATCGACAATGAATTCGCTCAAATGTGTTTGCAGAGGAACAGACATGCCCCACCAGACAGGCAGACAGACAGTCAGACTGCCCGATCAGGCTTGGCACAGTGGACCAAACCCTCATCCCCAAAACAACAACTTTATCAGCTGCATCACCATCAGCCCAAACTTCAAACCATCAACACAGCAGACCTCGTTCCCAGTCCCAGACGTAATCGTCCATCCCCAGAGAAACTCAATTTCCAGTTCTCCAACTTCACCCCTTGGCAATCTGAAGACACCCCTGGGTACCCTCAAGACGTCTCCGCACTCCCTCACAACTTCCCTGAGCGATCTTCCAACCCCCACAACCCAGGAAATGTAGAGTCGAACCAAAATCCTGCAACCGAAACAAAACCCAGTAATCCACATCCAACATTTGACACACACTATCAGTACAAACCCAGTGCCTCGACCCTCACAATGACACCACCAGCATCGACAGTTCAGTCGTCTGGTGACAAACCTACACCACAGGCTGCTGCTTCATCCGTGTCAACGACGGTAACTGCTTGCTTCTCTCTCAACACATCTAACACGTGTTGTGTGTCCCCACGCGACCACCGTGGTTGTGTCCTGCACTACTTGAGGATATGATGCGTGTACCTGCATGTTTTATTATTTTATTAACACTCTGTAATGCTTTGCACCAGTTTTGCACTTTGCACAACTTTGTACCGCTTTGCACTTTAGTTTTCTGTGTTTATGTCTGTCTCCACACTTGTTCCTCCTTGCTAAATGTCTTGCATGCATGTTTGTACAAGGTTACCGATGGTTACGGAACTAGATTGACTTGGGTGAAGTGATGTGATTTGATACTAGTTCAGCAAGTCTCAGTACAACAGTGCAGGACTGATTGTTCTGAACAGATAATAAAGCATCAAATCTGGCACGGTGTACTTCAGTATTTCATGTCCAGTATTAGAAGAGGAACAAGTTGGAAGTTTAAATGTGAGGTCTGTGTTAAAGGGGTGTTTAAAATATACTCTCAATAATGAATTTTTGTAGCCACCTTGTTTCGGGTCTGGTCTGTCACTCGGGGAACTGTGCCCCTTAATTCACACTGCCATCTGGTGGTCCAACAGACAACCCATCTATCTGGTAATGATTGCAGTAGAGAAATGTTGTGACAAATAGCTGTGTTCAAGTGTCTTGCTCTCTTGTAAAAGCATATTACTGAATGGTGCATAGATTGAATACAACAGCCAAGGGCACTTGTCACGTTTCAAAGGTTTTCTAGTTAGCCAAAAAGATGTTGATAACAAACTTGGTTTGTAGAATGTGACATAATAACCAATTGGGGGGGGGGTAAATTCAGCAAGAAACAACGGTAGTTTTGGACACCAAAAGAAACAGTCATGATTGAGCAGCACAGCTGGACATGGAACATGCTTGCCATGTGTTATGCTTTATTATCAAAGTCAACAGTTTTGCCCCAATCTTGTAACTTATGATGAGATGTTGATAATACACAAGACAACTAGTTTGAAATAGATGTTTCAAATATTTCAGTTTCTCATGAATCATAAGGTCCCAGTGTTATACTACATGTTTGAAATAAGCATTCCTGACTTGATATCTACAGAACTATTTCACATTTCATAATAACAACTTCAAGAATATAAACATTTAAATATATATTGGCATACCTATCTTAAATGGAAGTGCTTACATTCTGTTTAAAATAATTCTGTTTCACTGATCTTTCATCACACCTTTTTCAAAACAGTGTCTTTGTAAGTATCTAGCATGTCAATATAGTATCGTATTATAAGTTATAATTTCAGACTTAGTATTAGACCACATACAAGATATTTTTGTGTAGCAATCATAGCAAAAATGTATTCAGCAATAATCTTTGTTCACTTACTGTTAGTTCAGTAATATTGTTTTCATTAATTTCTGTCATTTTTAGACATCTCGTTCTGTTTTTCTTTGTGTGTGGTGAAAAGGTTATATTTTCTTTTATAATTTGAACCTGCATTTTTTTCCAACCCATATTTGGAGATTTATGATTATGTGTAAGTAGAGCAAAACAAAATGGCTGCTTTAAAAAAATTAGTAAATAGTGAACTGTTGAGATGGATGGGAGAAAATGGAAACTGTTGAGATGGATTAGTACCCTGCATGGACCGGGCTTTGGGTCCAGGCCCGGCCCGGCCCGGCTCGCAGCCCGTGGGCTGGGCCTCTACATAATTTTGCGGGCTGGGCCAGGCCTAGGCCTACATATTGCAGGCCTGGGCTGAAAATTTTTTAAACACATCGGGCTTGGGCCGGGCCTGGGCCTTGTGTGAGCGGGCCGGGCTTGGGCCGGGCCTGGACATAATAAAAATATACAAAACCCAGATTATTAATTTTATTATTAATAAAAACTGATTATAAATTGTAATTCCGGTTAATGAATGCTTAAAATTATTTCTTTAGTATTATATAGTTGCAAATTGAGACCTTGCATGGAAGTATGAATGACACTAGTGCTTTATACATCGGAATGCAGTTTAACCTCTTTTCAACAATGGGACTTCCTATGGTATCATTTTAATAATTTGCATTCTTTTAATAGAGACATTTCATACAAAATATATGCATAGTCGCATGCCCATATATTTGTATTGTAATTCTTTAAACATGTACTGACTTTCCAAGACACTGTGACTGGAGTAGTGGCACTTGTTTCACTGGTTTCATCACAGTTAATACATGTTTCCCATCATTCTTCTTCAGCTCAAACTTAACTTCCTATCCCTTAATCTGTGATGTTTAGACTCTGTAAACCGCATATCTTTGGCATGAATGTATCCTTTTGCATAGTTATAAGGCCCCATACCAGGCCACTTAAGTTCACCTGGCTGGAAGCAGCCAGCACCAAATGTTTACATTAGACATATTTGCAGAGGCAATCAAGCCATGATTAACCACCAACTTATTACCCTTTGACCCAACCAGTGGACATTCTATTGTTTAGGTCTTCCCTCCAAACATTGCCTGCCTAAATGACCAGTCCACTGGCCACTGCCCACTACCTAGTAGTGCCAGGAGCCAGTACCCACCCCAGTTGGTAATTGGCATTTTTCAGTTGTGTGAACTAGTGTCTACTATTTAGTGTCTACAATTTCCCCAGTACTGATTCATTCACACTTGTACTAATTCACATGTCTCAACCTGATCTGTCTCAGTCTAGTGACTGCAGGCCTGCTGGAAATGCCACTGGGTGTCAGTGCCAGTGAGTGACATAGTTGCAGCTAGTACTAGCTACTAGTTAGATACTAAACAACAACTGACATTAGTATTTCAGTAGTAAACATTATACATTGTTCATATATTGTTTTATTTTTATATTATTTAATAAAACAATAAGTCTGTTTTACAGTTTATTTGTGTTTCGTCTTTCTTATAAAATTATAGGTTTATCTTCTCTAAACTTAGCGGGCCGCGGGCTTACCTGTCTTTGGCCTACGGGTATGGGCCTGAAACTTGCGGGCCGGGCCAGGCCTAGGCCAAACATTCACGGTCTGGGTCAGGCCTGAGCCTAAATTTTAGTTTGCAGGCCTGGACCGGGCCGGGCTTGAAAAAGTTTTGCGGGCCTGGGCTGGGCCTGGACTCTAACTGCTAATTGCGGGCCGGGCTTGGGCTCAAATTATAGCCCCTAAGATGGATGGGAGAGAATGGAAACTGTTGAGATGGATTATATATGATTGTAATTTGTTGCAATATTATTTTTATTGAACTGTTTAACTTGCCCTGTGTAATGTCTTTATATATAATGTCATTATATATGATGACATTATATATAATGTCATATATAATGTCATTATATATAATGACATATATAGACATTATATATAAATGTCTTTATATATAATGTCATTATATATAATGTCGTTATATATAATGTCATTATATATAATGTCTTTATATATAATGTAATTTTATATATAATGTCATTATATATAATGTCTTTATATATAATGTCATTATATATAATGTCTTTATATATAATGTCTATATATGTCATTATATATAATGTCATTATATATAATGTCTTTATATATAATGTCATTATATATAATGTCTTTATATGTCTTTATATATAATGTCATTATATATGATGACATTATATATAATGTCATTATATATAATGACATATATAGACATTATATATAAAGACATTATATATAATGACATTATATATAAAGACATATATAATGTCATTATATATAATGTCTATATATAATGTCATTATATATAATGTCTTTATATATAATGTAATTTTATATATAATGTCATTATATATAATGTCATTATATATAATGTCTTTATATATAATGTCTATATATGTCATTATATATAATGTCATTATATATAATGTCTTTATATATAATGTCATTATATATAATGTCTTTATATATAATGTCTATATATAATGTCATTATATATAATGTCATTATATATAATGTCATTATATATAATGTCATTATATATAATGTCATTATATATAATGTCATTATATATGTCATTATATATAATGACATTATATATAATGTCATTATATATAATGTCATTATAGATAATGTCATTATAGATAATGTCATTATAGATAATGTCATTATATATAATGTCATTATATATAATGTCATTATATATAATGTCATTATATATGTCATTATATATAATGACATTATATATAATGTCATTATAGATAATGTCATTATAGATAATGTCATTATATATAATGTCATTATATATCCATTGAGGATGCATCATTTTGAATGTTTTGAACAGTCCCAAGGACTGGATACCATGCTATATAAGAACGTACCGTTATCATTCTGATTGATTCTTAAGTTATTCAAAAATTAAGGTATTAAAGTATATTACATGTAAGTTTTGCATATGCATGTTTTGGCGCAAAATATGCACATACATATACTGAATCATGCACATCATAGTTTCCTGCAGTTTACATGCATGTCTTACACATTTTCTAAAATGTTTCGATCTTACTAGCGTAAGAGACATTCCTTATGCTGCTGTGACAATCAGTGGTGCCACCTCAAGGAGCCTGAATAATCAAGGCTGGTCGAGATCCAATCAGTATACCCCAGTTTGACCAGCGAGGCCCCTTTGTGTGCTGTACATGTGGACTAGATAATAACAACATGTGCACATTTTGAGCGGGATCGTTTGTGGGATGTACAGATTTCTTACATATTTTTGTAAACAGTCACCACTTAAGGTTGGCACCTATGGCACATGAACATGCACGCACAGCATGCACAGCATGCACGCACACTATACATAATGTTGAGGTGTCTTCAGCGTTTGTCTCTGTTACTAGGAGGGAGACCTGCAGCGAGAGCAGGAAGCCCGGAGGAGAGAAGAGCTCTATGCGGAGCAGCAGGAGACAGATCGAAGGAGAGTGGAGCAGGAGGAACACAACAGAGAGCTGGAGCGACTCCGGGCACTGGGAGACACGGAGCAGGAGCAACGACTCCAGAGGGAGCATGAACAACAGGAGGAACAGCGACGGAGGGAGGAACAACAGAGGAGAGAAGACCAACAGAGAGAGGAGCGGGAGCGGCGGGAAAGACAGAGGCAGGAGGAAGAAGAGGAACAACAATGGAGGGAAGAACGGGAACAGCGCAAAAGGGAGGCAGAGGTGTACGAGCGGGAGAAAAGGGAGAGGGAGGAGCGGCTGGCACGGGAGAGGGAAGAGGAGGAGAAGAGGAGACGGGAGGTTGCTGCTCAGCAGGAGAACCAGGAGGAGCGTCAGAAGAAGGACCTGCTCCTGGCGCGGCTCAAGGAGATGGATGCCAACAAGGACGGGAGCGGCTCACGGCGTGGCTCCACCAACGAGTACTCATTCAGCAAGCCCATCGACAACATGCACCACGGGCTGCCCGCGTACGACTCGCCCGTGGGCCGCACCCGTGGACGCCACCTCGCCATGGACCAGAGCGACGATGATGTCGGTGGCTACCAACCGTCGTTTGAGCCCAAGAGTAAGCGGAGTGCGGGCAGTGGTGGTCCAGTTAGGCATGCCAAGAAGTCTGACCTCATGACGGAACTGTTCGGGGCCAGCACCACTGTGAAGACATCACCGGTCCAACAACCACCAGATGACAGCCTGTTTCTTACGACACTCAACAACAACAACACCAGCAGTACCGAGATGCGTCATCATGACACGTCTATGACGCTGTTTGGCGGCGGAAGCGCTTTCCTCGAAGATGACCATAACGAAGTACCGCCGCGGAACCAGACACTGTTGCCGCGTCGCGGTCGGCAACCAACGACAACAATTCACACTCGACCGACGATAAATGCTATTGATGACTTTGACGATGACATAGAAGAGGTAATTTTGTAGCAAGAGTGCAAAATATAGTGTAGCTATTTGTTGAATGATTTATGTGGAGAAAGACAAGATTTTATTGCAAAAATATAATCATTCTGTAGCAGGGAAGTAATTTATTCTGTTAAATGTTACGAGTTATTCCAGTGAGTGTTACATGTATAAAGTGAGTAAAAGTGTTTTGTGTGCCCCTGTAAGTCAGAGAGTAGATATTATGATAGAATAAATAATGTTCTGGTGTGGCCATACATTATCAACTATGTGAACTACATATGTAAAGGAGCTTACTTTTACCATACTGAATTAATTAATGAGAAACAAGAGCACAATTTGTATTTACAACATTTTATTCCTAGACTCTCACTGTTATACAAAAAAGTAGATAAAACAAGTACATTCAAGCATTTAAGTCTCGCCTGCATTTGAAAACACCACAATGACACCACTGGATATTGGTGGGTGACATGTGAAATGAGGTTACATTTATGTTGAAATATGTAACCATGACAACTCGCATGGGTAAAATGGCTCAGGTTAAGATGTTTGTATGACTTATAAGTTGCATACACGGTACAAGTATACAGACTGGAAATTTGCTAACATTTAGATATAAGATGTTCATAATTATTAAAAACGTAAATAACCAAACTACAAATTTAAGAATATTCTGTACGGACAGGTATTTAGAACTTAAAATTGTATTCTGTTTGTGAATTTGAATGCTGTACTGTGAGGCGTGCAGTAAGAGCGTAGCATATTGTATGCTCGTTGAAGGCACAGTTCACAACATCTACAATGTTCGGCAGTTTGCATGTATGCTGCCAGCATGCATTTTAGAAGTATATTGTATAAATTGTTGTGAACGTAATCACATATTTTTGTATGTTGCCCAAGTATCTTGTGCAGGGTTATCACATCCATGCATGCCGAATGCAGATATAAAGACTGTTCACTTTGGGGATAGATGTAATATTGTATGTTTTAATTAGGATGTGTTCTATGGATAACCTCATCAGAAACCATCCATTGACATCAATTAATGGGTTCCAAATTGTAGGTCTTTCAACATTCTCGATTGTCATATGTTTGCAGTATTTATTGTATTTGTTTGTCATTTCATGTCAAAATGACTGATTGGGCAGAAGCCAGAAATACTAAAATGCTGGGTAAATAGAGCAGTGTCTCAGATAGACATCTAAGTAGGAATAAAATCATTGGTCAAACACCTTATAATGTTTTACTAAGTTTTATGACATTGTAATAAACACTGCGATAGAAGACAGACATAAAGTCATCCACAGAAGCATATGAATGGTGTTGTGTTTGTTCCCTTCCTTCAGTGGCCTTCAAGGCTCAACACCTTAGCTCAGTGCAGCAACTTCCACTTCCTGCCATAACACTTAAGGGAACGTACAATGATTTCTATTAACATTTCTTACGGGACATATTCACACTGCATTTATTAGTGCTGATAACATTTTGGTTGGTTAAAAATAATATCTACGAAACGTGCTACTATCGTGATATTTAATATTTTAGAAAATACACAATTTGGCAACGAAATAAAATATGTTAGTTTTACGACATGTAGAGTGCACTTTATGTTTCCACCAGGTGATTTATTGATTTCTCCAATTCCAATGGTAAATACAGTGTAAATACACCACGGCAGAACAGATTAAAACAGATAATTTACTTTGTAAATTTTTATGTAAGTACTTTTGAGATCGAAAAATTCTGAGAATTGGGATGTTTTAATTATACAAAACTCCGACTAACTAAGCATCAGTTGACCAATGAAGTGTTGTACATTCCTTTAAGTGAACCTGTAGACACGTTTGTAGGCAACTGGGCCTCTCAGAGGTCAGTCCTCAGTGGTCAGACCTACGTCAACAGTTCCTTGGTGTGACTAACAACCGTCCGACACACGATGAGCCAGCAGGTTATGCTGATCATTCCTGTAACACATAAGCCCACCACTATCTAGACAGGCACTCAATTATACATATACAGCTGAGTGAACTAGGGAGTGAAAAAAATTGCTGAGGCTTCAACTTGACAGCAGCTCAAATTTGTTGAGCATTTGAAAGAACCCTTTTATATATTTTTTTGTTTCTTCATCTTGTTTCAGACCAATTTTGCCAGAAAAAAACAAACCTATCTAGTATTTTTTATTTAGTTTTGGTTGATATCATCGGACAAACCATTAAATTATTTTTTACCGTGTCAAGTCAAAATTATTTGCATGTTAGTCAATCTAACGATTATGTTTATGATCTTAACAAAAGTATGCAATCTTATTAAACCAACTGTGTTATTTAGTGTTCACACACTAATAACTACACACTTGAACATCAATAAACCTGATTTACGATCAACTGAGGAGGGAGAGTTAACTGAGACAATCTGAGTGCACACACCTGGAGTGCCTAAATCAACCGAGGAGGGAGAGTTAATTGATACAATCTGAGTGCACACACCTGGAGTGCCTAAATCAACTGAGGAGGGAGAATTAATTGATACAATCTGAGTGCACACACCTGGAATGCCTAAATCAACTGAGGAGGGAGAGTTAATTGATACAATCTGAGTGCACACACCTGGAATGCCTAAATCAACTGAGGAGGGAGAGTTAATTGATACAATCTGAGTGCACACACCTGGAATGCCTAAATCAACCGAGGAGGGAGAGTTAATTGAGACAATCTGAGTGCATGCACCTGGAGTGCCTAAATCAACCGAGGAGGGAGAGTTAACTGAGACAATCTGAGTGCACACACCTGGACTGCCAAAGGGGAATGAGATGAGAGACGAGACAGGATACAGCCAATCAGCCGACAGCTCCAGTAGCGGGACACCTCGGTACATGAAGACCAAGCTCAGTAAACATAATATCTGCAATCAAACGCACAATCACATTTCTAAATACAAAAAAGTGTGCCTAAGTTGTGTAGATAAAATAACAGTATAGTTGCTGGTGGTCAGGGCTGGGGTCAATTCCATTTAATCAATTCCAATTAAAATTCCTTTCAATTTAATTTAATCAATTCCAATTCAAATAATTTTTTTTCAATTCAAATTCCAGTTCAAATCTTTCAATTCCAATTCCGAATTAATTCTATGGGAGTTTTTTCAAAGCAAATGCATGGGATAATGGTAATATGTAATTGTAATAGACGTTTTTTTTCCTGTAATAGTAATAGAGGAACTTGTTTTCAAAAGTAATAGTAATAGATCCTAAAGTAATAGATAATAGCCTTATTACTTTTTCTATTACATCTATTGCTGCAAACTTACAAAATATCAGGTTTGTTTGCATGTTATTCCAACTGCTAGTAATTGTAAACAATGTACAGACAATGGCTGAGCCGTTATTCAAACAACATGAAAAGACCAGTAGGCTGATCATTTTATGGTTTCAGAAATACCTGCTCAATGAAACCATGCAGGAGTAGCAAGTCAATTACTATTTTTTGGGGTGCCTCATTGGGGTGGCTATGGCTTCACATATTCCTAGCACACACAAAGGCCATGGTTTCAGATATGTGCAGGCAGACAACAAGCGTTACCCTAGAGCAGGAGCTACACCCTGTATTGAACTCAAAGTAAGTTCATCACACCCCACCAGAACATCTGAGTTTTTTTTCAATTGCCACATGGTAACATTGCCACGCAGACCCTTTGTTCAAATTTGGACAAATGTTCTCACCTCAGATCTTAAAATGGTGTACAAATGTATGTTTAGCTGCTACAAAGACTTTGAGTTCATATACAATTCCAGGGTTGGATTGAGAACCACACTGGAAATAAAACCAGATTGCACCAGCGCAAGAAAGTGAGGTTCAATTCATTTTCTTCCAATTCAACGTACTTAAAATCTTTCAATTCAAATTCAAGTTCTCCTTGGTGAAAATCTTTTAATTCAAATTCAAGAATTGAATTGAATAATTCCAATTCATTTTTAATTCACCCCAGCCCTGTTGGTGGTGGTGAATTGGCATGTTGCTCTCAAACATAGAGGACACCATTTGCTTCGTCCCTGGAACTATAACTGGAATCTGACACAAGATGCTTAGGGAGAAGAGAGTACTTACCACTTGACTGAAGTACATTATTTGCAGCTCACAGTTCAAATAAAATGCAAAAAAACTGATTGTGTGTCAGTTTGTAGTGATTGAAAAGTAATACACTATTATTACTTTTGAATAAATCTCATCTATTACATATTATTTATAAATTATCATTACACCATTTCTGGTACTGAGATGGAGCAATGAGAATATCTGCAATTGCTATGATATTGGGAATTAATCATAACATCAGGTTAACCCACAGAATAATTGCAAAAAGCATCAGCTTTGATTGTTCTCCAGTGTCTCACCTGTAATAATCGACTTCCAACACGTAAAAAGAGATTTATTTTCACCAGCTTTTCTCTTCGCAACTTTTCTGAAAACACAGATTGTTGTTATGGCAGTTGAATTGTTAACATAATATTTCTCAATCATTCTTTCTTTAATTGCATTACTTCACAGAAATTTACATGTAAGCTTCTCTGTATGTTGGTCAGTGGCATCAAACCATGCTAACTATATATATTTCATTAGTTTTCATTTTCATTACTAAACCACTTTCAACATAGATGTTGACAAATCAGCTAGAACGATGAAAGAAGAATTATGAAGATTAATGAATGAACATTGCATAGCTCTTGCTAGTTCTGGACAGCCACATCAACAAAGAGCAAAGCATCATAAAACAAACTAAAAAACGTGTTAAGCGAACAAGGACCATTCTGAATCTTACTGTAGCTGTTCAAGTTTCCTGTCAGTTTATTGATTTTGCGTTCTGTCTTTGCATATTTGGCAAACTCGTCCACCATGTTGATGGAGCTTAGCTCTGTCTGTTTCTCAAGTAACTGTGATGACAGATCTTCTTCCTCTCGCGTCTTTGGAGACAATTGTGACAACAACTACAACACAATAGACCATGATAGATAATGTGACATTTCACAAGGAAATAGTGATCCTCATTTATTGAATTGATGCAACAAAATAGTTGAAACTTACATTTGCGATTAACAAAAGTTGCCATTAAATTTCTACAACAAATTGGCATCAGATATTTTTTGTAGAATGCAGGTAAAGCTTGTCTTATCATGAGCCACATGAGTTATCATCTTCAAACTAGCACTGAAACTAGCTAATTAACATCTTATATAATATTGGGTAATATTCATAATGCACTGGTGGTTGTAACAAATACTTCTATATGTGTTACCTAGCCCATGATAAAAAAATAGAAATTGAGGCGTGGAGTAGCAAATGATTGCATTAAAAACTACCTTTTGAACAGGAAGCAATTTGTAAATATTGACAGGTGTGTCTCGGAGCTATTAGATGTCACATATGGAGTTCCGCAGGGGTCTATTTTAGGTCAGAGATTAGTTGTCTTCTATGTTAATGATATCTGCAATGTATCAAAGTTAGTAAAATTCATACTTTTTGTAGATGATACGAATATATATTTTATGCTGGTAACAATTTATCAGAACTATGAGATATGTTAAACAGAGGACTTGCCAAATTGTGCGTATGGCTTGCTGTAACCCAATTATCACTAAACTGATCAAAAACCAATGATATGTTATTCAGGAACCGTCCGCCAGATGTTGACATTAATGTGTGCATAAATAATGAATGAATAATCAGAGTATGTGTAAAAAAAATTCTGGGACTATTTATTGATGACGATCTGAACTAGAAACATCACATTAAAGCTGCTTCCTCATTGGTTCGGCCCATCGCAAATCCAGTTAATTTATGTCTAAATGTGTAGTGTGTGACTAGTTTGTGTGTGCAGTCTGTTTAATAAAAAATGCCTATTTTTGTTCAAATCATCAAAATAATTGACTTCAGGCATTAGACCTGGTAAGGACCAAAATAGTGGATATCCAAAATGCCAACCATGGGCATGACTTCAATCCTCCTGCTGACCACATGACAGTTACAAAATTTCACCAAGGGTGAAAATCGTGATTTTTCAGCATTTCAATTTTTCACTTCACTTAATGCTTGAACAAGCATTAAGTAATTTAATAGTTTGTCTGATGATTTCACAAAAACTACATATAAAAGTTGCACAGATGAGCTAGCATGTTGCAGTGGATACTAGGCAGATTTTGTTTTTCTCAAAATTAATTTGACATGTGACTAGCAAAAAAATTATTGAGGAAGCACCTTTAATATGGTTAAAACAAAACTGTCAAAAGTTGCAGCAATCTTTTACAGAGCAAGTTGTCTAATTAATCATGACTGAATGTACATATTGTATTGTCTTATATGTTGTAGGCACTGTATGCATTAGCTATGGATTTGTAATTAATATTTATTTTAAGATATTGTATTTGCATCATACATAACTTTACTGGTCGGGGATGAACCGTAGATAAGTATCACACTTCTGTTCACTGTTCCCTTTCCACCAACACTCTATTGTTTATTTTTTACATGTTGCAAATGGTGTTGTATTTTGTAATAATAGAATTTGTACTGTTGGTTGTTGGAAATAAATTACTAATGATGATGGCTAATACATCTTGTAGTACAATTCTTCCAAAAGCATCGAACACATTAATAATATGTTCTAGGCGTAATACTAATAACACGTAAGTACTAATTTACACTTACTTTGGAGAAAAAACTGAAACGAATGCGACATTTTGACCTATCTACTGCGAACCTTATTCACTGGTAGTGGTAGGTCTGCAGGGACAGGTCGAAACATCGCATTTGTTTCAATTGTTGCTCCAAAGTGTAAATTATTACTTTCTAATTGATATTGGTGCCATGAACAATATATTTCATAATTAACATAGTTATACTGCAGACAGCTCATTATTGAGTTAACGTTTGAGTGGTTGTGGTGGTTTGTGCACATGTGGGGGTGGGAACTTTATGTAAAAACATACTGTTTAGGCATGTAATTTAGTGTTGATCAAAGTTGTTCGATGCAGTTTCCTTCACTAACCAGAGTTAGTTTCCTTGAGTCAGAGACAGAGTGAATGTGGTTTGGGGCTTTTATTAATGACTAATGACTGTCAGTGATTTAAGCTGGGCCTGGGATAGTGTTCCATATGCAAAAGCTTGGAGATAAATAATACATATAGCTATACATTTAGTGTAGGTTTGCGCAAGAAACGATGATAACAAAATGCTAGAAAACTGTCCATGTCTCATGAAAGTAAGATAATAAAAATGCTAGACCGGCAGTGTCATAGTAGTGTGGGCGATAATGCAATGCAACGGTTTTTATTTGACATTTAGAAGAAGATGACATTGAAACAAACGCCAAATTTACATTTGTCACTTTACGATACCAAGCTGTTTACTCACTCTGACTGCTATACGTGACAGAAACAGGGGCAACATTGCAAATAGCGCAACTAAAAAAAATACGACAAACAACAACACCGCCATGTTGCAAATGTCCTTGACCCCCGCGACAAGTGTCGTCCTCAGTTGGGACTCGGAATGGAGGCGGACGAAGTCCTGTTGTGTCTTGTGATGACTATTTTCTGTCATTTTAATTCCACGCGAGCTGTAATCATCATCATGTGATTTGAGAGTTAGTGTACATTCTTTGTAAATGTTATATTTTCTATATAGTCCAATCTAGCGGGGTAGTAAACAGTTACATGAACATGAAACAAAACAGTAGGCTTCTAGCTTTAAAAAGGGTTATCCATTTATATTTATAACCAAAATAATAGTATTATATGACATATGACACATGACATTGCCTAAATATCCCTGGTATCCCTATTTTAACTCATCACTATTATCTCAGTAGTGAATTAGGTAATGACTAATGTATGGATGTGACTTTGTTTACATTGTTAATAACTGTCTGTGGCATATATTTTAAACATGGATATTTACAGCTTTGTTGATCAGTTTATACCGTATGTATTTTGATTTGCTTACATTAAAAGATAACTTATTTATTTTTAGCCATTCACTTATTTTGGCTAATTCATTATTTATTAGCGTGTCTTTGTTAACTTCCTTAGTGAAAGTCTTAAATGACTGAAAGATACTAAAGAGTGCAGTCGGCTAAGGATTGAACCTTGAGGTACTCCAGTGCCGTGGACATTTGTAATGTTTTCGATAAGATGTCATTGAATTCAACGAATTGAGTCCGATTTGTTAGATAACTTTCAAGTAGTTTTAGAGCTGTCTTTTTTACACCACAGTGGCTTAATTTGTTCAACAATATTTGATGATTTATAGTGTCAAAGGCTTTCGATAAAAGAACAGAATCGAAAGGTGCAACTTCCCAGAGGACAGCAATGGGTCAATATGGCCTCTGTTTTGCAATAATTTATATCTCATATCTCAAAGAAATGCTAATACAGTGTATGCATGGTGCAGGTGTGATCTAGAGTGGCGAGGCTGACATGGCTGTCAACATCTTCCATGTCCAATTTGGCCTCAATGAAACTGAGCTGACTCAAGCCTTGGAATCATGTCAATACGACCTGGCTGAGAGACTGATCAGAGAGGCCACTAGTGCATCCTACCTCGACGAAGGTACACATTTTAACAACATTTAACAAGATTTGCCATCCAGGCAACCCAGATGGCAAGTGGACAAGGAAGCCATTGGCTTAATTGAGACTCGAACAATTTTCATCAACGTGTAACCTGCCCTCCTGACATATGTGTCAAACCTGCTTTTAAACATATTCACACTGCTAGCAGTTACACAATCCATACAATTTGTTCCATTCATTTATTGTGCTCTGTGAGAAAGAGTACTTCCTGATATCTAATCTGCACTGATCCTTTACTAATTTTACCTCTTGTACTCTAGTTTTTCTTGAGTGAAAAAAACATATTTCTATAAATATTTTCATACCCATTCAATATCTTAAATACTTCAATTTGATATCCTCTTAACCTCTTGTCTCTAGGGTTGTTAAACCACATTCTCTCAGACATTCTTCATAACTTAGGTCTCAGTTCTGGAATAATTTTAGTTGTTCTCCTCTGTATTCTTTAAATTGTATCTATATCCTTCTATATCTACTCTAAATGAGGCCTAACTATTGCTTTATACAGAGGAATAATTAGCTTTTTTCCTTGTATGTTATATTTATCCTAATCAACCCAAGAATTTGATTACTCTGTGAAGCTGCAATACCACACTGCTCTGAAACTTTCATATCATCACTTATTGTTATTTGTTTTATAGTAGTACGTAGAACGGTATCTCCCATATTATTGTTTATATCCAAGTTCCCGTGTCCTGTATGTAGGCATTTACATTTCCAAAAATTTAATAACATCATTTTTCAGACCATTTAACTAATTTGTCTAGATCGTTTTGTAAATGTTGTTTATTACCATCAGTGTTAACCTTTCTAAACACTTTTGTGCCATCTGCAAATTTCAGTACGTTGTTATATTGTCATCCAAGTCATTGATACATATTAAGAATAATAAAGGTCCTAATACTGATCCTTGTGGTACCCACTCCAAACTGGTTTCCAGTTTGAAACCTCTCCACCTACTACAACACACTGTCTTCTGTCGGTCAGTCGTTGTTGTCACCAGTCAATTATGCCATCCCCGATACCATGTGCTTTTAAGTTAAGTAGTAAACTTTGATGTGGCACTTTGTCAAAAGCTCTCTGAAAATCTAAGTAGATAATATCTGCTGGCAATCCCTCGTCTATCCACTTAGTGATTTCTTCAAAAAAATATAACATTTGTTAAGTATGACGTCGCTTTTAGGAATCCATGTTGAGATGAATTTAATAATTTATGGCTAACAAGGAAGTTCACCATATGGTCTTTAATTAACATTTCTAATAATTTACAAATCACTGACATTAAACTCACTGGTCTGTAATTCTCTGACTTATTTCTCTAACCCTTTTTAAATACATTATCATGTCACGTTGTTTTATGCAATTATCAGATATTTGAAATGCTACACATGAATTATTTATTTCAAAATTGAGTGTAAGGCCAGCGAATACTGTGTACAACCATGAATTGCATTATTCATTACAATGACTGAGTTAATAAAGTAAAATGAAATTTGTTAATAAAAATTTTGTCTGTTGTAATAGAATTTTTTTTTTTACTATAGTTGCCAAAATACACTTTTATTTTACAATCTAATTCATTGCCATTTAATGATAAATTTTCATAGATGTATGCTTGAGCTAGGCACTCGTAGAGTCGCTTTGTTGTTGAAGGATGCTACCAGAGGACGCCACTGTACATTGTGCTCTGTGGTCACACTGAGCTGCTGGAATGTTTGCCTCGCAATTTCTTCCTCGCCAAATTACTCATAGAGCGAGGGAGTGATGTCAACCTGAGGATCCCTGAGGTAAGATAGTCAGTACATAGAACAGGATCCATGTGTCAACCTGAGGATCCCAGAGGTAAGATAGTCAGTACATAGAACAGGATCCATGTGTCAACCTGAGGATCCCAGAGGTAAGATAGTACATAGAACAGGATCCATGTGTCAACCTGAGGATCCCTGAGGTAAGATAGTCAGTACATAGAACAGGATCCATGTGTCAACCTGAGGATCCCAGAGGTAAGATAGTCAGTACATAGAACAGGATCCATGTGTCAACCTGAGGATCCCAGAGGTAAGATAGTACATAGAACAGGATCCATGTGTCAACCTGAGGATCCCTGAGGTAAGATAGTCGGATTTTTTACAATATAATTAGTTTTTAGTTGTTGACATTTCCGTGTAGAAATATTATTCAACTTGCTATTCATGTATATTGTACTGTCGAAATAAACAAGTTTGTGTAATAAAACATGCCTTTTGTGTGATGCCTATCATTGCTAAGTCTTTGTTTTTGTCAAATCAAGCGTGAATAATCGAACATTATGTGATTGTCCGAGATCGATCCTGTCCTGAAAAATACAGGAATTCCAACATGGCACATATCTGGGGAAAGACCTGTTTTTGCTCTGCATTATGGTAGAAACCATTCAAAAATAGCACCGACTGCATCCGAGTAATCCCTACTACGAATGACCCTCCCTTCCTGCTTCTCGGGACAAAGGATTGAGGGAATCCCGTGACGATTGGCCAGACAGCATCACATGATGTTGGATTCCCCCATCTGGCCAATTGTTAGAAAGGGTGTCAATGGAACTGCTCCAGTGAACTTTGTCTGTGCTCCAGTGAACTTTGTCTGCACTCCAGTGAACTTTGTCTGTGCTCCAGTGAACTTTATCTGCACTCCAGTGAACTTTGTCTGTGCTCCAGTGTACTTTATCTGTGCTCCAGTGTACTTTATCTGTGTTCTAGTGAACTTTGTGCTCCAGTGTACTTTATCTGTTTCTATAGTGTATTTTATCTATGCTCTAATGAACTTTGCACTCCAGTGAACTTTATCGGTCCTCTAGTGAACTTTGTCTGTGCTCCAGTGTACTTTATCTGTGCTCTAGTGAACTTTATGTGTGCTCTAGTGAACTTTATGTGTTTTTCATATGTTGTTATTATTTTGCAGTGGAAACGTTTCTGAACTCTGCCTATTGATAGATTTTACATTGGGTAACGTGCAAAATTTCAGTCATCTAGTTTGCTTTTTAAATGTTGAAATGTGTGTACAAATGTACCCAAACTTTGAACGTGATTTTCTCTGAAACATGTTTTTCCCTCACACCTGCTGCCTCATGTGTCACTTGTCCATGTTACTGCTTTACAGAATTGCTTGAAACGGGCCACAGTGTATCTTGATAATATGCTCTTGAAAACCACCAAGAGACATTTTGGAAAACATGACCTGCTTTTTACATAATAAGTTATGAATGGAATTTTTGACCTCAATTTTTTTTAAATACAGTAAAGCTAGAAAAAAAAAGTTTTTACAAAAAAAAAACAGCTTGGTGGTTTAACTAGGGTTGTATAGAGTAACTACACACAACATTTGGGTTATCTGAGGCTGGTAGTTACTTACATACCTGACATGGAAAATTCAATCCAAGATGGCTGCCATACCATGGGAAAACCCCCTAGACAAATTCAGAAAAAATTCACAGCGCTACTGTGAAGTGGTCTCACAATCTCTGAATGTTTCAGCTCTCTATGTTCAAAAACAGTGAAGTAATAAAACAAAGCACATTTAGAGTAAAGGCTTCACTTACAATGAGAAAAGGAGTCCGTTGAGGTTTGATGATACAAGGTATACACATTGTGCACAGTGTGCATTGGATCTCTCTTGATTACAGCAGTACTGTGTACCGACACACACTGTGTGCTGTGTACAGACACACACTGTGTACAGACACACACTGTGTACAGACACACACTGTGTGCTGTGCACTCATTTATTGCCTGGCATTGTGTGTTTGGCAGACATATTCTGGTGCAGAGTTCATGAACCCTGGCAAGTCACCCCTGGAGCTCGTGACAGACTTCTACAATGAGCTGACGGCACAGAAGGAAGACTGCAGTCTACAGTGAGCTGCTCCCTGTCCCACCTTCCCACTGCTAATAACCCTCTTCCCACCATACTCCCTGGTGTGTGAATTATCCTTGTTTCCTCTATTCAGGTCCTAGGAAATGTTCATTAATCCCACTAAGCATGAGTTTTGATTTATGTTTGGTATCCATTTATAGAATGTCATTGAGGTAAGGAGAACATATTTGCTACTTGTAAATATTATATCCAGATCATTTTATTGATGAGTTGACATGAACATGTCCCAGTATTATATCTGATCACCTTTTTCACTGACATTTACATTAAAACCTGTTCAATATGGCAGAACATAATTTAGCATGGATATAGACAGCTATCCTTCTTTTAAAATTTATATTTTCATTAACACACCTATTGTCACGATTTGGTGACCCTAAGTCATATATTTCGCTGTTGAGTCTCAAAACAATTTTGATTTGCCTTATGTGATTGGTTAAGATATATTAACACAAACACAGATTCTCATTGTTTTGATTCTTCAACAACATATCTGTCGAGGAATCAAAACTCTTTAACAGCATATCTGTCGAGGAATCAAAACTCTTCAACAAATCTGTCGAGGAATCAAAACTCCTTAACAACATATCTGTCGAATAATCAAAACTCTTCAACAACATATGTCAAGGAATCAAAACTCTTCAACACCATATGTCAAGGAATCAAAACTCTTTAACAACATATCCGTCGAGGAATCAAAACTTATTAACAACATATCTTTCAAGGAATCAAAACTCTTCAACAACATATCTGTCAAGGAATCAAAACTCTTCAACAACATATCTGTCGAGGAATCAAAACTCTTTAACAACATATCTGTCAAGGAATCAAAACTCTTCAACAACATATGTCAAGGAATTAAAACTCTTCAACAACATATCTGTCGAGGAATCAAAAGTCTAACAACATCTGTCGAGGAATCCAAACTCTAACAACATATCTGTCGAGGAATCAAAACTCTTTAACAACATATCTGTCAAGGGATCAAAACTCTTCAACAAAATATCTATCGAGGAATCAAAACTCTTCAACAACATATCCGTCAAGGAATCAAAACTTATTAACAACATATCTGTCAAGGAATCAAAACTCTTCAACAACATATCTGTCGAATAATCAAAACTCTTCAACAACATATGTCAAGGAATCAAAACTCTTCAACACCATATGTCAAGGAATCAAAACTCTTTAACAACATATCCGTCGAGGAATCAAAACTTATTAACAACATATCTTTCAAGGAATCAAAACTCTTCAACAACATATCTGTCAAGGAATCAAAACTCTTCAACAACATATCTGTCGAGGAATCAAAACTCTTTAACAACATATCTGTCAAGGAATCAAAACTCTTCAACAACATATGTCAAGGAATTAAAACTCTTCAACAACATATCTGTCGAGGAATCAAAAGTCTAACAACATCTGTCGAGGAATCCAAACTCTAACAACATATCTGTCGAGGAATCAAAACTCTTTAACAACATATCTGTCAAGGGATCAAAACTCTTCAACAAAATATCTATCGAGGAATCAAAACTCTAACAGCATATCTGTCAAAGAATCAAAACTCTTCAACAACATCTGTCGAGGAATCAAAACTCTTTAACAACATATCTGTCAAGGAATCAAAACTCTTCAACAACATATGTCAAGGAATCAGAACTCTTCAACAACATATCTGTCGAGGAATCAAAACTCTAACAACATATCTGTAGAGGAATCAAAACTCTTTAACAACATATCTGTCAATGAATCAAAACTCTTCAACAACATATGTCAAGAAATCAAAACTCTTCAACAACATATCCGTCAAGGAATCAAAACTTATTAACAACATATCTGTCAAGGAATCAAAACTCTTCAACAACATATCTGTCGAATAATCAAAACTCTTCAACAACATATGTCAAGGAATCAAAACTCTTCAACACCATATGTCAAGGAATCAAAACTCTTTAACAACATATCCGTCGAGGAATCAAAACTTATTAACAACATATCTGTCAAGGAATCAAAACTCTTCAACAACATATCTGTCGAGGAATCAAAACTTATTAACAACATATCTGTCAAGGAATCAAAACTCTTTAACAACATATCTGTCAAGGAATCAAAACTCTTTAACAACATATCTGTCAAGGAATCAAAACTCTTCAACAACATATGTCAAGAAATCAAAACTCTTCAACAACATATCCTTTGAGGAATCAAAACTTATTAACAACATATCTGTCAAGGAATCAAAACTCTTCAACAACATATCTGTCGAGGAATCAAAACAGTAAGAGTTTATTTTCAAGTGTTAGAAATTAGTGTAATAGACACACATCCAACCAATCACATCACATGGTGCATATCATAATGGATTGCCACTGTTTTGATTCTTCAACTCTTCAACAGCGATATATATATATATACATATTTTATATATATATATATATATATCAACAGTGATATATATTATAATATATAGAAATATATATTGCTGTTGAAGAGTCAAAACAGTGGCAGTCCATTTTGATATGCACCATATATATATATAATATATATATAATAATATCGCTGTTGAAGAGTAAAAACATGGAATACACACACAAACACAAACACACATTATAGATGAGGAGAATTGTTTAGAAAGCAGCTGTTCTATGCATAATTATCGCATGGTGCGATTATTAACCGTCAATTCCTGTAGCAAGATCCAGTTCGTGCAGGTTTATCACGTAGTAATAATAGGATTAGTGAACGCAAATCGGGTAATAACTGTAACGTGCCACATCGAGTAAGGAGGCGCGTGAACTGATTACCGCTAATGTTCAGACCTTTACAAAATTAATGTGAATTACTGTCACCATGTTAACAACATTGTCTGTTTGTATGTCTGCCTGCGCATGCACACACACACTAGCATGCATGCACGCACACATACTCGTGGGTACACACACATACTCGCACGTACATGCACACACATTTGTGTGTGTGCCTTCACAGTGTGTATAGCTAGTAGCTACTGTGGTGAGTGTTAACATGAACCTGTCACAGTAATAACTGGTGTGTTTTAACATGAACCTGTCACAATGTGTTCTGTGGTGAGTGTTAACATGAACCTGTCACAGTGTGTTCTGTGGTGAGTGTTAACATGAACCTGTCACAGTGTGTTCTGTGGTGAGTGTTAACATGAACCTGTCACAGTAATAACTGTGGTGTGTGTTAACATGAACCTGTCACAGTGTGTTCTGTGGTGAGTGTTAACATGAACCTGTCACAGTGTGTTCTGTGGTGAGTGTTAACATGAACCTGTCACAGCGTGTTCTGTGGTGTGTGTTAACATGAACCTGTCACAGTGTGTTCTGTGATATGTGTTAACATGAACCTGTCACAGTGTGTTCTGTGGTATGTGTTAACATGAACCTGTCACAGTGTGTTCTGTGATATGTGTTAACATGAACCTGTCACAGTGTGTTCTGTGGTGAGTGTTAACATGAACCTGTCACAGTGTGTTCTGTGGTATGTGTTAACATGAACCTGTCACAGTGTGTACTTTGGTGTGTGTCAACATGAACCTGTCCCAATAATAATAACTGGAACATTGCAGTGTACCATGGCAGCCAACTCAACAAGTTGTTATTCGCATATTTGACAAGTTGCCAATAACAACCTGCAATGTCCTCTTGCAAGAAGTCCTGGATCTCACACTTGTTATGATTGGTAAGTTGTTTTTGTTCCCAGATGTCAACACAGCGAGTCAATCATTTCATTGATAAGCTAGAAAGTCTAATGCAACAAAGAGCAAGTAAGTTGATTTCAGAACGGCCATTCTGTTGTGTTCTTTCGTAGACCTACGAAAACCTATTCCCCTGATAGAATGTGGTTTGCAACAATAGAGTCCTAGAGATAAGGAGACGAAGAGTAGACAAAATAGAAATGTTTACAATATTGATTGGTTATGAAGATACTGATAGAAATATGTTCTTCAAACTTATAGAAGGCAGTAGAATCAGAGGGCACAAAGCAGCACTAGTTAAGGAACAGTGTGGGTTGGACACATCATGTTGTAGTAGATGGAGAGGTTTCAAACTGGAAATAAGTTTTTAGTGA
Source organism: Lamellibrachia columna (assembly GCA_963662155.1). Lineage (NCBI taxonomy): Eukaryota > Metazoa > Annelida > Polychaeta > Sabellida > Siboglinidae > Lamellibrachia > Lamellibrachia columna. The sequence goes on along the minus strand of OY759270.1, from coordinate 2,583,713 downwards.
GGTACCACAAGGATCAGTATTAGGATCTTTATTATTCTTAATATATATATCAATGACTTGGACGATAATATAACAAGCAACATATTGAAATTTGCGGATGACACAAAAGTGTTTAGAAGGATTAACGATGGTGGTAATAAACAACATTTATAAAATGATCTAGACAAATTAGTTAAATGGTCTGAGAATGTTCAATTTGGGGAAATGTAACTGCCTACGTACAGGACACGGGAACTTGGATGCAAACTTTAAAATGGGAAATACTGTTCTAGGTACTACTGTAAAAGAAAAGGACTTAGCAGTTACAATAAGCGCTGAAATGAAAGTTTCAGAACAGCTTCAAAGATCAATCAAATCCTTGTTAGATTAGGAGAAATATGGGTGATTATTTTAACTTGGCAGCAGTTGGGAAAACGGATCAATATGCATTCTTTGGCTCACACCTTGAACACAGTGCTCTATTGATGTGCTTAACATTTTTAATGTGTCAGTGACGTTTTCAGCTTTGTGGTCGTGTAATATTTCATAGTTGTCTGAATATTTTTATTTTATTTGAATTTCTAAACATTGAGAACTATTAAAAAGTTCTAAACATTGAGAACTATTAAAACTGTTCTTTTTGGCATTTCAATAATTGTCAGTGTCATAATAAATAGAAGACTTGGTTTGACTGCTTAGAGTCCATTATTCTTTATGTGTGCCTTGCTATAATCTATGCATATGTAAAAGTTGAAAATGTTCTTTCAGGTTTTGTTGTTTTTTAGGTGGAACAGTATTTAGGATTTTTTTTAGAACGTCCGTAACTATTGACTTACACCTTGCCAAACACAACAAAATTAAATCGCATGTATATAATACCAGTCCTACAAATTAAGCCAATCATATCCCTCTGAGTGTGGTTTACCTAATTTCTATATTTTTCTAAAAACTTAATATGAGATGTCAGAAAAACAATGTCACAGACATTCCCTCGTATCTTACCTCCGCAAATCGCAACATTACCACACAGAAAGCAGAACTATCATAAAAGTTTATTACTATGTGTGGTTCTATACACCAGAAACAATTGAGAAAGAAGTGTATTCAATAAGACGAATGGACCACCAAAACAAAAAGTCACAGACAGTTCATGTTTGCGGAACGGCCATGACTATTTATTTATATCGCTTGCGTAATACGCTGAAGCATTTACCTAGGCCAAATTAGGTCAATGAACTACAGGGGACTACCCGTATTCGATATGCACTTTGTTTTAAGAACGCAAGTAAGAAATTGCATGTTTTATTTGATTTTGTAAAAATAAAAAAACGGTGCTTTTTCCTCATGGGCTTCTCATGGAAAGCCATGTCCACTATAAGGTGGCCTGGCCGAGCACCCTCAGACAGCTCCACGGTGGTGTCTGTGTCTGATGAGGTGTCGAGTCTCCTCTGTGTTGGAACTGCAGGTGGAGCTGACGGTGGAGATGGAGTCAGCGCTGCCACTGCATTGCAATGCAGCTGAAAGTGTGGCGGCTTGAGAAGTTGGCGTTCAAATTCAAGACCCCAAAACGGAGTGCCTCCGGACCCGAGCATGAAAGTTCGATGTTGGAGTCTGAGGATGATACTTGCAGTGAACCTGTCAGTGTCCCTGTCAGGATGATTACCATCATGCGGCACAGTGCAGGAGTTATGGCCTTCTCCTCAGCCTACACCGGTGCTGCCAACTCCGACTTACGTGACACCGTCCTGCAGTCTCCCGAGCACTGCGGAGGACCTGCTGTGCTCCGACGGCATCTCACCTAGCAATGCCCCCAAGATTCGGAACCATCTGCGAATGAGCATGGCCGTTTTGAAGCTTAACACCGAAGAGAAAGTCTACGGTGGCGAATTGTCTGCTGGGCAGTGACAGTGTCAGGACCAGCCGCAATGCCAGTCAACTGGGCAAGGAGCTCGGGGTATCGACGGATTTGGGAAAGAGACACCATCGGCAGTGACTTCAACTTTGCCGTGTTGACTATCCACATCCTCCACTGAAAGTTGCTTCTCGCGACCCCGGGCATCAAGTGCAGTTTCAGCTTCTTTTCACGTGTGCGTGCCAACTTCCATCGAGGAAATCTTCCTGCCTCGGATTCCTGCTCTGCAAGCAACTGGAGGACGCAACCACATCCAGTACGTCCTGCAGGAATGTCTCTGTGAGAAGATCGTCACTGCCCACAAGTTTCTCAAGGGCAAAACTCTGACAGTGGACACTTTAATTATAACCCTGGATTATGTTACCGGATACTGGAGGTCAACATATCTTTTTCCATTTTCTCATGTAATTAAGATAGTGGCAGAATAATTTTTAATGTTTATATTGAAATTTATAACATCTGAACATAACACAGAATGCTAAATGTACATGGGTGTATATTGGATTAATATTGCCTGTTGTGTGTTATATTAAAATACAGTTTGTAATAATTTGTGGCATGGTAATATTATAAAAAAGATCATAATGCATATTTTGCATGTTTTTACAATGTGGTTTGACAAAACTAGAGACCAGGAGACTAAGAAGAGACCAAATAGAAGTGTTTAAAATAGTGAACTTTCATGAGGATGTTGATAGGAATATGTAGGCAGTAGAACCAGAGGACACAAAGCAGCGTTAGTTAAGGAGCAGTGTAGGTTGGACATGAGAAAGAACTCTTTCTCACAGAGGGTGATAAATGAATGGAACAAACTGCCAAATGATTGTGTTAATGCTAGTAGTGTGAACATGTTTAAAAATGGAATTGACAGATATCTGATAAGGGTGGGCTACACATAGATGAGAAAATTGTTGGACTTTCAATAAGCCAATGGCTTCCTTGTCCACTTGCCATCTGGAACTTGGATGGCAATCTTGTTAAATATCGTGTCCACATACTAAAATTAAAACATCAATCAAAACCCATACATTAACCAAAATCTAGTTAATATAACATCTAGTTTACAATTACACATTTTATAATGTCACATAAAGGTTATTAGTGTGATATATGAACCCCAAATAACATTTATGGAATTTAGAAAATAAAGAAAAACAGAACTTCTGTTACGAAAAATGTGGTAGTAGAATAAATGTTCCGCCTTAAATAATATTTGCTTCAGCAATCATAAAATCGCAGATATGAAACGAAAACATGTTAAGCAATTGTGAAAATTTAGTTCCTTATTTTAGACTGCTGCTAAGTATGTACAATGTTAAATGAAACTTTGTGTGCCGAAATCTACTGAATAAAGTACCCATTTTGACTACATTAAACTGGAAAAAACGTCACAAGTAAAAATAGCAGGGCCAAATAATTCTAGAGTATCGATACCACATTATGTTCCACAGAAAATAGACCAGAAATTTTTTTTTATACGTAATGTTTTGGTTATCATAGTAGTCACGGACATTCTGATCGTTTTTTTATTTCAACTTTTATCAACCTGCAACTTTCTGCAAAATTATCCAATTTTTTTTATGTTTTGAACATCCAAACATCTACATATGACGGGGAAAAAACACTGCTGGAAGTTTAATTTTGAGGGTAAATTTTTACCAATTGCTGCCAAGTTAAAATATTCAGTTATATAACATAGAAGGAGAAAAAACTAATTATACCTTTGTATAAAGCAATAGTTAGGCCTCATTTAGAGTACTGTGTACAAGCTTGGAAACCATATCATAAGAAAGATATATATACGCTTGAAAGAATACAGAGGAGAGCAACTAAAATGATTCCAGAACTGACCAGACCTTAGATATGAAGAAGGGCTGGAAGAATGTGGTTTAACAACCCTAGAGACAAGGCGGTTAAGAGGATATCTAATTGAAGGTTTTAATATATTGAATAGGTATGAAAATATTAATAGAAATATTGTTTTCTCACTCAAGAAAGATAATAGAACTAGAGGACATGAGGTAACATTAGTAAAGGATCAGTGTAGATTGGATATCAGGAAGTACTTGTTTTTACAGAGGACAATGGATGGAAAAAATTTTCTACAGATTGCGTGAATATGTTTTAAAACAAGGTTGACACATATTTTCAGAGGGCGGGTTACTCATAGATTAAAAATTATTATGGACTCTTGATAAGTCAATGGCTTCCTTGTCCACTTGCCATCTGGACCTTTGCCTTGGATGGCAAATCTTGTTATATCTTGATAAGAGAAAGTACTCATTCTCATAGACAATGATAAATGAATGGTAAAAGTACAACATGTTTGTGTTAATCTTAGCAGTGTGAATAATATTTGTATTATTTAAAAAATAATATTAACATATATTTGATAAAGGCGGGTCATACACAGATGAAAAAAATATTGGACTCTTGATAAGCCAATGGCTCCCTTGTCCACTTGCCATCTGGAGCTTGTAGTTTTAGATGGCTTCCTTGTCCACTTGCTAACTGGAGTTTGTAGCTTTGGATGGCTTCCTTGTCCACTTGCCAACTGGAGTTTGTAGTTTTAGATGGCTTCCTTGTCCACTTGCCAACTGGACCTTGTAGTTTTAGATGGCTTCCTTGTCCACTTGCCAACTGGAGTTTGTACCTTTGGATGGCTTCCTTGTCCACTTGCCAACTGAAGCTTGTAGTTTTAGATGGCTTCCTTGTCCACTTGCCAACTGGACCATGTAGTTTTAAATGGCTTCCTTGTCCACTTGCCAACTGGAGTTTGTAGCTTTGGATGGCTTCCTTGTCCACTTGCCAACTGGAGCTTGTAGTTTTAGATGGCTTCCTTGTCCACTTGCCATCTGGACCTTGTAGTTTTAGATGGCTTCCTTGTACACTTGCCAACTGGAGTTTGTAGCTTTGGATGGCTTCCTTGTCCACTTGCTATCTGGAGCTTGCCGTTTTAGATGGCTTCCTTGTCCACTTGCCATCTGGAGCTTGTAGTTTTAGATGGCTTCCTTGTCCACTTGCCATCTGGACCTTGTAGTTTTAGATGGCTTCCTTGTCCACTTCCCATCTGGACCTTGTAGTTTTAGATGGCTTCCTTGTCCAGTTGCCAACTGGAGTTTGTAGCTTTGGATGGCTACCTTGTCTACTTGCCAACTGGAGCTTGTAGCTTTGGATGGCTACCTTGTCTACTTGCCAAATGGAGCTTGTAGCTTTGGATGGCTTCCTTGTCCTCAGCCAACTGGAGTTTGTAGCTTTGGATGTTAATCTGGTTAAATCCTTGTTAGTTAAACAACTAGAATTGATAAGCCACTTTGTATTCCGTGCCTGGTTCCTGCTAGGGTGTTTAGGGTCACAGCAGTACCTAATGGATGTTCTAACACTGTTCGCTATAGACAACCTTCAAACGCCCTGTGTTTTAGAGTGTGGAGGTGACGTGAACGTGCGAGGCAGCAGTGGCGCCACCTTGCTGCATCGAACAGTCGTAGGGAGCACGGATGAACGCCTACTGTCCCTGCTCTGTGACAGCGGGGCAGACTACAACGCCGTGGACAGGTCAGGGGTCACTCCACTGACTGCTGTGTGTAGCCAGCTGGGTCATGGTCAGTGGCTCGAGTGTGACCACTCTGGGTGTGACCACTCGGAGCGGTACAGGAGACATGTCCACTACATGCTGTCTCTAAAGGACATCAAGGTAGGCAGGTTAACGTGTCAGTTCCTCTTATGTCTTTCACGGGCAAAGATGTGGACTGGTAAAAACTAGGCTGAGGGGACATGTTTTTGTAAATAAACTGAAATGTTAAATATATATATATATAAATTTTAAGTATATATATATATATATTATTTATATACAGGGCCCCTGTATATATATATATATATATATATATATATATATATATATATATATATATATATATATATTCAGAGTGTTTGTGTTGGCATACGTATTGTATTGAAATTTTATTCAGATACATTCAAAATACTTACTCCTGTAAACATCTTGGATTCTTGAGCGTGATTGTAAGAGAAGAGTGGATGAAAAGAAAAGCTGAATTGTTTCAGTTTGTGGACTTTGATGATCATTGCATAATTACAACTCTTAGTAAAATGACCAAATTGCAGGAGATTACTGTCATTGCTAGGTGAACGTCCAGGACATAGATGGTTACATATGGCTGCACTGAACTATACTGTCATTGCTAGGTGAACGTCCAGGACATAGATGGTTACATATGGCTGCACTGAACTATACTGTCATTGCTAGGTGAACATCCAGGACATAAATGGTTACATATGGCTGCACTGAACTATACTGTCATTGCTAGGTGAACATCCAGGACATACATGGTTACATATGGCTGCACTGAACTATACTGCCATTGCTAGGTGAACATCCAGGACATACATGGTTACATATGGCTGCACTGAACTATACTGTCATTGCTAGGTGAACATCCAGGACATACATGGTTACATATGGCTGCACTGAACTATACTGCCATTGCTAGGTGAACATCCAGGACATACATGGTTACATATGGCTGCACTGAACTATACTGTCATTGCTAGGTGAACATCCAGGACATACATGGTTACATATGGCTGCACTGAACTATACTGCCATTGCTAGGTGAACATCCAGGACATACATGGTTACATATGGCTGCACTGAACTATACTGCCATTGCTAGGTGGACACCCAGGACAAACATGCATGGTCACACATGGCCGCACTGAACTGCACTGCCATTGCTAGGTGGACATCCAGGACAGACATGCATGGTTACACATGGCTACACTGAACTATTCTGTCATTGCTAGGTGGACGTCCAGGACAGACATGGTCACACTTTGCCACACTGAACTATACTGTTATTGCTAGGTGGACATCCAGAACAAACGTGCATGGTTACACATGGCTGCACTGAACTATACTGTCGTTGCAAGGTGGACGTGATGGAGAGACATGGTCACACTTGGCCGCACTGAACTATACTGTCATTGCTAGGTGGACGTCCAGGACAGACATGCATGGTTACACATGACTGCACTGAACTATAATGTCGTTGCTAGGTGGACTTGCGGGACAGACATGGTCACACTGAACTGTACTGTCATTGCTAGGTGGACTTGCGGGACAGACATGGTCACACTGAACTGTACTGTCATTGCTAGGTGGACCTGTGGCACAGACGTGATCACACTGAACTGTACTGTCATTGATAGGTGGACTTGTGGGACAGACATGGTCACACTGAACTGTACTGTCATTGATAGGTGGACTTGTGGGACAGACATGGTCACACTGAACTGTACTGTCATCGATAGGTGGACTTGTGGGACAGACTTGGTCACACTGAACTGTACTGTCATTGATAGGTGGACTTGTGGGACAGACATGGTCACACTGAACTGTACTGTCATTGATAGGTGGACTTGTGGGACAGACATGGTCACACTGAACTGTACTGTCATCAATAGGTGGACTTGTGGGACAGACTTGGTCACACTGAACTGTACTGTCATTGATAGGTGGAATTGTGGGACAGACATGGTCACACTGATCTGTACTGTCATCGATAGGTGGACTTGTGGGACAGACTTGGTCACACTGAACTGTACTGTCATTGATAGGTGGACTTGTGGGACAGACATGGTCACACTGAACTGTACTGTCATCGATAGGTGGACTTGTGGGACAGACATGGTCACACTGAACTGTACTGTCATCGATAGGTGGACTTGTGGGACAGACATGGTCACACTGAACTGTACTGTCATCGATAGGTGGACTTGTGGGACAGACATGGTCACACTGAACTGTACTGTCATCGATAGGTGGACTTGTGGGACAGACATGGTCACGCTGAACTGTACTGTCATCGATAGGTGGACTTGTGGGACAGACATGGTCACGCTGAACTGTACTGTCATCGATAGGTGGACTTGTGGGACAGACATGGTCACGCTGAACTGTACTGTCATCGATAGGTGGACTTGTGGGACAGACATGGTCACGCTGAACTGTACTTTCATCGATAGGTGGACTTGTGGGACAGACATGGTCACGCTGAACTGTACTGTCATTGATAGGTGGACTTGTGGGACAGACATGGTCACGCTGAACTGTACTGTCATTGATAGGTGGACTTGTGGGACAGACATGGTCACACTGAACTGTACTCTCATTGATAGGTGGACTTGTGGGACAGGCATGGTCACACTGAACTGTACTGTCATTGATAGGTGGACTTGTGGGACAGGCATGGTCACACTGAACTGTACTGTCATTGATAGGTGGACTTGTGGGACAGACATGGTCACACTGAACTGTACTGTCATTGATAGGTGGACTTGTGGGACAGACATGGTCACACTGAACTGTACTGTCATTGATAGGTGGACTTGTGGGACAGACATGGTCACACTGAACTGTACTGTCATTGATAGGTGGACTTGTGGGACAGACATGGTCACACTGAACTGTACTGTCATCGATAGGTGGATGTGCAAGACCGTCGGGGTCGCACTGCCCTCTTCTACTGCATGCAGTGGCTGGACACACAGTGTGCTCAGATGCTACTGCACAGATTGTGCAATCCCTTCCTGAGAGCAAACATCCACACAGACTCTGGTCACTATAGGTGAGTGCTGTTGTCTCTCATCAATCCCTTCCTGAGAGCAAACATCCACACAGACTCTGGTCACTATAGGTGAGTGCTGTTGTCTCTCATCAATCCCTTCCTGAGAGCAAACATCCACACAGACTCTGGTCACTATAGGTGAGTGCTGTTGTCTCTCATCAATCCCTTCCTGAGAGCAAACATCCACACAGACTCTGGTCACTATAGGTGAGATCTGTTGTCTCTCATCAATCCCTTCCTGAGAGCAAACATCCACACAGACTCTGGTCACTATAGGTGAGTGCTGTTGTCTCTCATCAATCCCTTCCTGAGAGCAAACATCCACACAGACTCTGGTCACTATAGGTGAGTGCTGTTGTCTCTCATCAATCCCTTCCTGAGAGCAAACATCCACACAGACTCTGGTCACTATAGGTGAGTGCTGTTGTCTCTCATCAAACCCTCAAAGAACCCAAGTTATCTTCGGAGACAAATATTTTTATTTTGCACCTACATGTTGGATTTGCTTCATATTGATAACTAATAACAGTAAATATTGTAAATATATTTGATGCACTGAGTTTAGTGAGTGCTATCCAAGTAATCTGTTGTACCCATATGCAATGTTTTTAATGGAAATTTCTGTCTTGTTTCATCACTAATTGACTCAAAACTTCAGACAATAATTTTGCATTAGATATATGATATACGACTTAGACTTTCGTTGTTAGGGGTGATATACGACTTAGACTTTGGTTGTTAGGGGTGATATACAACTTAGACTTTGGTTGTTAGGGGTGATATACGACTTAGACTTTAGTTGTTAGGGGTGATATACGACTTAGACTTTGGTTGTTAGTGGTGATATATGACTTAGACTTTGGTTGTTAGTGGTGATATACGACTTAGACTTTGGTTGTTAGTGGTGATATACGACTTAGACTTTGGTTGTTAGTGGTGATATACGACTTAGACTTTGGTTGTTAGTGGTGATATACGACTTAGACTTTGGTTGTTAGTGGTGATATACAACTTAGACTTTGGTTGTTAGTGGTGATATACGACTTAGACTTTGGTTGTTAGTGGTGATATACGACTTAGACTTTGGTTGTTAGTGGTGATATACGACTTAGACTTTGGTTGTTAGTGGTGATATACGACTTAGACTTTGGTTGTTAGTGGTGATATACGACTTAGACTTTGGTTGTTAGGGGTGATATACAACTTAGACTTTGGTTGTTAGTGGTGATATACGACTTAGACTTTGGTTGTTAGTGGTGATATACGACTTAGACTTTGGTTGTTAGTGGTGATATACGACTTAGACTTTGGTTGTTAGTGGTGATATACGACTTAGACTTTGGTTGTTAGTGGTGATATACGACTTAGACTTTGGTTGTTAGGGGTGATATACAACTTAGACTTTGGTTGTTAGTGGTGATATACGACTTAGACTTTGGTTGTTAGTGGTGATATACGACTTAGACTTTGGTTGTTAGTGGTGATATACGACTTAGACTTTGGTTGTTAGTGGTGATATACGACTTAGACTTTGGTTGTTAGGGGTGATATACAACTTAGACTTTGGTTGTTAGGGGTGATATATGACTTAGACTTTGGTTGTTAGGGGTGATATACGACTTAGACTTTGATTGTTAGTGGTGATATACGACTTAGACTTTGGTTGTTAGTGGTGATATACGACTTAGACTTTGGTTGTTAGTGGTGATATACGACTTAGACTTTGGTTGTTAGTGGTGATATACGACTTAGACTTTGGTTGTTAGTGGTGATATACGACTTAGACTTTGGTTGTTAGTGGTGATATACGACTTAGACTTTGGTTGTTAGTGGTGATATACGACTTAGACTTTGGTTGTTAGTGGTGATATACGACTTAGACTTTGGTTGTTAGGGGTGATATACGACTTAGACTTTGGTTGTTAGTGGTGATATACGACTTAGACTTTGGTTGTTAGTGGTGATATACGACTTAGACTTTGGTTGTTAGGGGTGATATACGACTTAGACTTTGGTTGTTAGGGGTGATATACGACTTAGACTTTGGTTGTTAGGGGTGATATACGACTTAGACTTTGATTGTTAGGGGTGATATACGACTTAGACTTTGGTTGTTAGGGGTGATATACAACTTAAACTTTGATTGTTAGTGGTGATATACGACTTAGACTTTGGTTGTTAGTGGTGATATACGACTTAGACTTTGGTTGTTAGGGGTGATATACGACTTAGACTTTGGTTGTTAGTGGTGATATACGACTTAGACTTTGGTTGTTAGTGGTGATATACGACTTAGACTTTGGTTGTTAGGGGTGATATACGACTTAGACTTTGGTTGTTAGGGGTGATATACGACTTAGACTTTGGTTGTTAGGGGTGATATACGACTTAGACTTTGATTGTTAGGGGTGATATATGACTTAGACTTTGGTTGTTAGGGGTGATATACAACTTAAACTTTGATTGTTAGGGGTGATATATGACTTAGACTTTGGTTGTTAGTGGTGATATACGACTTAGACTTTGGTTGTTAGTGGTGATATACGACTTAGACTTTGGTTGTTAGTGGTGATATATGACTTAGACTTTGGTTGTTAGATAAGGTCACAGTTGAAAATATGAATAGCCTGAAAGCCCATTCACACGGCAAAGGTCCAGATGGCAATTGGGCAAGGAAGCCATTGGCTTAGTGACAGTCCAACATTTTTCATCTATGTGTAACCTGCCCTCTTGAGATAGGTGTCAACCTTGTTTTTAAACATATTCATGCTGCTAGTAGTTACACAATCTGTAGATAATTTGTTCCATTAATTGATTGTCCTCTGTGAGAACGAAGTAGTTTCTGATATCCAATCTACACTGATCCTTTACTAATATTATCTCATGTCCTGTAGTTCTATTATATTTCTTTTCATACCCATTCAATATCTTAAAAACTTCAATTTTATATCCTCTTAACCTCCTTGTCTCTAGGGTTGTTAAGCCACATTCTTTCAGTCATTCTTCATAACTAAGGTCTCTCAGTTCTGGAATCATTTAGTTGCTCTCCTCTGTATTCTTTCAAGAGTATCTATATCCTGCTTACAATATGGTCTCCAAGCTTGTATATAGTACTCTAAATGAGGCCTAACTATTGCTTTATACAGAGGTATAATTAGCTTGTTTCCTTATATGTTATATTTCTCCTAATCAACCCAAGAATTTGATTACCCTTTGAAGCGGCAATACCACACTGCTCTGAAACTTTCATATCAGCACTTATTGTAACTCCTAAGTCCTTTTCTATTATATTAGTACATAGAACAGTATCTCCCATTTTATAGTTTACATCCAAGTTCCTGTATGTAGGCATTTACATTTCCCAAAATTGAACACCATCTGCCATTTCTCAGACCATTTAACTAATTTGTCTAGATCATTTTGTAAATGTTGTTTATCACCGTCATTGTTAACCCTTCCAAACACTTTTGTGTCATCCGCAAATTTCAGTATGTTGTTTGTTATATTATCGTCCAAGTCATTGATATATATTAAGAATAATAAAGGTCCTAATACTAATCCTTGTGGTACCCCACTCAAAACTGATTTCCAGTTGGAAACTTCTCCATCTATTACAACACATTGTGTTCAGTCAGTCAGCCATTGTTCTATCCAGTTGATTATGCCATCCCAATACAATGGGCTTTTAATTTAAGTAGTAATCTTTAATGTGGCACTTTGTCAAAAGCTATCTGAAAATCTAAGTATATAAAATCTATTGGTGATCCCTCGTCTATCTACTTAGTGATTTCTTCCAAAAAAACAACTTAAAGCATAACCTCACTTTTAGGAATCCATGTTGACACGGATTTAATAATTTATGCCTAACAAGGAAGTGCACCATAATATGGTCTTTAATTAACCTTTCTAATAATTTACAAATCACTGATGTTAAACTCACTGATCTGTAATTCTCTTACTTATTTCTCGAACCCTATTTAAATAGTGGTATGACGTTTCGTTTGATGCTTCTTTCCATTCAAAAGGAACCAGTGCCTCTTTTAATGACAAGTTAAATACTCTTGCAAGTGGTATACTAATTTGTTCTACTGTTTTCATTAGTTGTTTTGGAGGAATTCCACCACTTTCTCAGCTACCTTTTCTGGAGTTACAATTAACTGCACTAAATAGTCCGATTTAGCTTCCTGAAATTTAGCATCTGAAACTGGCAATTAACTAATATCCTCTTTGGTAAACACTGAACTGAAGTATCCATTTAGGTCTTCCGCCATTAAAAAACCTTGTGATATTATATTTCCAGCACTGTGTTCTAGTGGTCCAACCTTGTCTCATGTTTTGTTTACTCCTGACATATGCCTAAAAACTCTGTCATTTTTTATGTTACATGCTAGTTTTTTCTCATAGCTTCTTTTAGATTGTCTAATTTCATTGATAGCTGCATTAAGTGCCTCTTTGTAATTTATGTAGTCGTCATCCTTTCTGGTACGTCTATAAACCCTCCACATAGTTTGCTTGTACGCCATTTTTGTAATAGCTTCTTTTGACAAATATTTCTTTCTAGACCGTTTTCCTTGTTTTTTTAATGGAACAAATTGATCAATGATACTCTCAATTACATTTTATTAGAATGTTCCATCATTCAGTTGCAGTCAAATGATATTCAAATCTAGCTTTGCTAAGTATTTTCTCATATCTTTACATTTGTGAAAGTTTCTCCTATACGTTTTTATTTGTACTTTCTGATTTTACTTTGATGTCAAAATGTATTTGATTATGATCACTGTTACCCAATGGTTCAAGTATTTTGACACTGTCCACAAATTCATTTTGTGAAGACAAAATTGAATCTAATACATTCTCTCCCCTGGTCTTTGTTGACCCATGATTCAGTTACACCAGTGAGGGTTAATATCTTTTATCATAATGTTTAATTCGTTTTTCTTATTTACTATGCTACTTGCATTTAGACACACAAATTTATAACCAGCTTCAGAAATGTTTTTCGGACATTGTGTTACTGGTTTGTGTGTACTAGTGGCCTCATGTCCTGTTTGAAGCACCTAAGTACCCCCCCCCCGGCGCTTCTAGTTTAAACAATGTTTGCTGCCAAATTTGTTTATGCTTCCCATGCCACTGTCGACTGCTGCTTCCCATGGCACTGTCAACTGATGCTTCCCATGCCACTGTCAACTGCTGCTTCCCATGCCACTGTCAACTGCTGCTTCCCACGACACTGTCAACTGCTGCTTCCCATGACACTGTCAACGGCTGCTTCCCATGACACTGTCGACTGCTGCTTCCCAAGACACTGTCGACTGCTGCTTCCCATGACACTGTCAACTGCTGCTTCCCATGCCACTGTCAACTACTGCTTCCCATGACACTGTCAACTGCTGCTTCCCATGACACTGTCAACTGCTGCTTCCCATGCCACTGTCGACTGCTGCTTCCCATGACGCTGTCAACGGCTGCTTCCCATGACACTGTCAACTGCTGCTTCCCATGACACTGCCAACTGCTGCTTCCCATGCCACTGTCGACTGCTGCTTCCCATGCCACTGTCGACTGCTGCTTCCTATGCCACTGTCGACTGCTGCTGATAGTTCATCAGCAAACACTGCTGCACCCTTTCCAATAAGATGAAGCCCATCCCTCATCAGCACTCCCAACAAAACATCCCCACTAAGCCAACTTCCTCTGTTAATTGCCATCTTCATGCAATTTCGATATCCCTGTCTGCTGCTTCCCATTACCGGTAGAATCCTTGACAGAATTATCTGCTCACCCATGTTATGAAATGATGCGTCAGATTGGTTTGGTAAAATTTTGTCGGATACATAATAGTTCGTGTGAACAAGCCTTTGTTATGTATAGCTGGAGCTCCTTTTGCTTTTTTGGACTGGGCCCATTAAAAAAGTATTTAATAGTTTGTCCGATGATTTCCTAAAAAATAGATATAACACCTTTGTACAAATGAGCTAGCCTTACTTTAGTGGATATTAAACAGGTTTGATTTTTCGTGAAATGTTGCAGGTGCTGCTCTCCTCTCTTTGCTGGACTCGCCGAGTTGAGTGAAAGTGAAGACAAACGTTCATCTCTCGCACTCCTCGTTGACTCAGGTGGGCCGTCTCAATCAATTATCATTTACTTGTGCTAAGGAAAGCACATTTTAGCGTCAGGTCTGTAGGGCCAGAAATTATTTAACTTTGAATTACAAACCTTATGTATCACGAAATAGTGTGAGTGTTCCAACTTCCAGCAGTCAAATAATTCATATGTATGTAAACAAATTAATACCATATTTATTTATTTACAGTAGTGATTGTTTAAAAAATTTTACTTGTGATTTTAAGACATTTACAGACCATCAAAAAGCTTATTCGCTTCAGATTTGTCACCATTGTGATTAGCACACCTTGAGCAACATGAACTGTCGTTGCAGGGTATTTCAACAAGCCAGCGATCAGCAAGGAATTGTGGGAGATCCTGAAAGACGCCAACAGCTGGCAGCATCTCAAGGTCGTCGGCCCGCAACTTATCGGTGATATGCTTGGTGTGACAAGTACCACTCTAAAACAGCTGTGTAGTCGGGTCATCCTCAGACAACTCTCAAGGACTCAGAACAGTGAACTGTCCTTGCATTCAAACCAACAGTACGAGGACAGTCCCACTAAAATGTCCTTACATTCCAACCAACTACCACCAGGACAGAGTCAGAATAGCACCACTAAAGTGTCCTTGTATTCCAAGCAGAAGTCAGAGTATTTGACATCGCCCAGACTTGGAGATCTTGTGAAGACGTTGCGTCTGCCCCAGAGTTGTGTGCAGTGCTTTGAGACGGAGCTGCTGGTCTGGCAGCTGTGTGAGACAATAAAAACGTACGACTGGCACGGAACACAGTCCAGTGAAGACTACTCGACAGACTCCGACGACTCCGACACGGAATACTGGTAGTTGTGGGGCTAGGTTACACAACCGGTCAGCATAGTTTGACCAACAGTACAGCCTTGTTTAGACAAATTATCAGGTGCAAATAAAAACATGCTGAACAATTAGTATTACATAGTTTGTTTATGATATAAATATTTTAGTGAATTAGTAATTCTTTTTTATCTGAATACAAAACAGAAATTCAATATGTTGATATCCAACACAGCGTTTCATTACTTCAGATGAATAAAATTGTCCCAGCAATTATGTGATGAATATTTTTTAACATTGTGAGAGAGCGTTCATCTTAACTTGAAACATGTAGGGGGTCTATATAATAAGTATCTGGGCACAGGGGGCTATTTACTTTAACCAAGGCTAAGAATTACATATAGAAGTCGAGCATAATTATCCAAACCAATTGACTACATATATATATATATATATGCATCAAATACTGCAAATAAAAAGGCATTCAACAGAAACTACAATAGTAATAGGCTTGGCCTGGGAACCTGTCCAATGACATGAGGAAATTATTAAAATATGTAATATATATAAACAGGTCTTTGACTCGATTCATTACAGAACGTGACATGATAACTCTTGATTTAATATAGATTTTCCTTTTTCATCAGCAATTCAAGAACTACATTAGGATGTACATTTATTTCATGACATTACAGCCAGTTCTACAACTTGATCAACAACACTATCCAGTGCGACATCTTCCCACTCATCGCCAGAAGTCCATTATCTCCCCACTCATCCCCAGAAGTCCTTTATTTCACCACTCGTCCCAAGAAGTTCTTCATCTCCCCACTCGTCCCCAGAAGTCCATTATCTCTCCACTCGTCCCCAGAAGTCCATTATCTCCCCACTCGTCCCCAGAAGTCCATTATCTCCCCACTCGTCCCCAGAAGTCCATCATCTCCCCACTCGTCCCCAGAAGTCCATTATCTCCCCACTCGTCCCCAGAAGTCCATTATCTCACCACTCGTCCCCAGAAGTCCATTATCTCCCCACTCGTCCCCAGAAGTCCATTATCTCCCCACTCTTTCCCAGAAGTCCATTATCTCCCCACTCGTCCCCAGAAGTCCATTATCTCCCCACTCGTCCATTATCTCACCACTCGTCCCCAGTAGTCCATTATCTCCCCACTCGTCCCCAGAAGTCCATTATCTTCCCACTCGTCCCCAGAAGTCCATTATTTCTCACCACCCGTCCCCACAGTACACAGACAGCGGGTAAATCAGCAGTCCTTCATCTGAAGTCCTTCATCAGAAGTCCTTTATCTCCCCACTCGTCCCCAGAAGTCCATTATCTCCCCACTCATCCCCAGAAGTCCATTATCTCCCCACTCGTCCCCAGAAGTCCATTATCTCCCCACTCGTCCCCAGAAGTCCATTATCTCCCCACTCGTCCATTATCTCACCACTCGTCCCCAGAAGTCCATTATCTCCCCACTCGTCCCCAGAAGTCCATTATCTCCCCACTCGTCCCCAGAAGTCCATTATTTCTCACCACTCGTCCCCAGAAGTCCATTATCTCCCCACTCGTCCCCAGAAGTCCATTATCTCCCCACTCGTCCCCAGAAGTCCATTATCTCCCCACTCGTCCCCAGAAGTCCATTATCTCCCCACTCGTCCCCAGAAGTCCTTTATCTCCCCACTCGTCCCCAGAAGTCCATTATCTCCCCACTCGTCCATTATCTCCCCACTCATCCCCAGAAGTCCATTATCTCCCCACTCGTCCTTTATTTCACCACTCGTCCCCAGAAGTCCTTTATCTCCCCACTCGTCCCCAGAAGTCCATTATCTCCCCACTCGTCCCCAGAAGTCCATTATCTCCCCACTCGTCCCCAGAAGTCCATTATCTCCCCACTCTTCCCCAGAAGTCCATTATCTCCCCACTCGTCCCCAGAAGTCCTTTATTTCACCACTCGTCCCCAGAAGTCCATTATCTCCCCACTCGTCCATTATCTCCCCACTCGTCCCCAGAAGTCCTTTATTTCACCACTCGTCCCCAGAAGTCCTTTATCTCCCCACTCCTCCCCAGCAGTCCTTCATCTCCCCACTCGTCTCCAACAGTCCTTCATCTCCCCACTTGTCCCCAGCAGTCCTTTATCTCCCCACTTGTCCCAAAAGTCCTTTATCTGCCCACTCGTCCCCAACACTCCTTTATCTCTCCACTTGTCCCTAGCAGTTCTTTATCTCCCCACTCGTCCCCAGCAGTCCTTTATCTCCCCATTATACCGAATAAAGTAAAAAAATAAAATTTTTGGCATCTTTTGCATAATATTCCTTTTCAGAATCTGTCAGAATAATTTTTTTAACAATTGCACATTAATGCGAAACAGCAAAATTGCAATTAATTATATAAAAATAGCAGGTTTGTTTACATATAAGCATCCTTCCATCTGCAGTGCAGATCTGCTCAGCATATAAATCTACTTGCATATGAAGATGAATTGTGTAGTGTGTAGATGTTCTCTTTGCGTTCAGGAGTTGTCTCTGCTCATTGAATGAGAACACTTTTCTCTTCTTCACATGAGAAGAAGTGTTTAGATCTGGTCACTGAACGAGAAGATTTCTCAACGTAGATATTTTCATAAAATGAGAAAATGTGTATATCTTACTGAATGAGGTTTCTCAGTGTGTAGATTTCACTGAATGAGGTTTTTCAGTGTGATCTCATTGAATGAGAAGGATTCTCAGTATGATCTCACCGAATGAGAAGGTATCTCAATGTGATCTCAGTGAATGAGAAGGTATCTCAGTGTGATCTCCCTAAATGAGAAGGTTCCTCGGTGTGATGTCAGTGAATGAGGTTTCTTGGTGTGATCTCATTGAATAAGAAGGTTTCTCAGTGTGTAGATCTGTTCGCTGTCTGTGCCACATAGTAGGGTGTCATTGACAATGTCTATAGAGTTGACAGGCATCAGGTTGCCAGCCAGGAGGTCTGTGGTCTCGACGCGGTGCTTCATGGCCTCACTGGCCAGCCAGACACTCGTGTCTTCAGTCACACTCAGGTTGGTGCCCCATCTCGACACGTCTCCTAGGCGCGTAGTGTCTCCCAGTCGTGTTGATACGTCTGAATAAGACAACATGATCAGTAATGTGACAGATGCCACAAACTACTGTGTGACGGTAGAGCGTGTTATACAGAGATGATAATTTTCCTGGATTTCTGGTTTTTCCAGGGTCAAAAATAACGTTTTTGTGATTCATTACATCCGGTTTAAAAATGGGGGGTATAGGGTGATTGTATTTTTCGTTTGCAGTTCGTGTTTTTGCTGGAGAACTCTACCCACGTGTTACTTCCCAGTGATGTCAACAAACATTTCTCCAACTATTTTCGATACGATCACTGTGACTGGATGAATATGCAATGTGTTGGCCTTCTCCATCAATGGTATCATTTAAAAGAAACAAGACTTGCATCTGCGCATCTTGCCAATGGCAGCCAAATGAACACTAAAGGTATAAATCACTTCAGTTATCTGGTTCACATATGCATCATTGAAAGCCATCCACGCTTACAACCACACAAATGGCTAATAAAATATAATCGCTTTATTAGTTTCATGAATATTTTCTTGTCCCATATATTAATTTGGTAAAAAATCGATTTTCCTTTTGATTTGAATAATAATAGCCACAGTTTGCCTATGTACAATAATGATCCGGATTTGCAATATTTTAATAACGTTTACTCAGCCGTACAAAATAACTGTGACTACTTTGTTGAAGACACTTTTATTAACAAATGTTCTCAACTGTCAACAATGAACAAAATGTTTTCTTTACTACACATTAATATTTGAAGTATTAGCAAACATCTACATGAATTAGATCAGTATCTCCATGTACTAAATCATAATTTTTCGGTTATTGGTGTAAGCGAAACATGGTGTCAAGACTACAATGTCAACAGTTGTGATTTACCAGGATACAAAGCAGAACATATTTATAGGCACACTAAAGTTGGTGGTGGTGTTGCCCTCTACATTAAAGACAATATTGCATACCACACTAGATTAGACATTACTAAATTAAATGATTACATAGAATGTCAGTTTATAGAGATTCATAAAGATAGTAATTCATATGGTAAAGATATTATAGTTGGTGTCATATACAGACCGCCAAACAATGATATAAACAAATGTATTGATGAAATGTCTAATATACTTGATATTCTTAACAATGAAAACAAATTATGTTACATTATGGGTGACTTTAACATTAATCTGTTTAACCATGAAGTACATGCACCAACATGTAATTTTTTAAACTTGATGTTTTTACACTCTTATATTCCATTAATAAATAAACCAACAAGGGTAACTAATCAATCGGCAACATTAATTGATAAAATTTTTACAAATAATCATAAAAACATGCTCCAGGGCATTATGTATACAGATATATCTGACCACTTCCCAATATTTCTCATTGTTAATAATTGCAAATTAACCAACAATCTTAAATACACAACAAACAGAAACTTTTCCCAGGCAAACATAGATACATTTTATAATAACATGCAAAATCTTGACTGGGATATTATGACATACACAAATAATTGTCAAACAGCCTACTCAGTATTTTATAAGTCATTACTGCGAGAATACAATTACTGCTTTCCCATAAAAAAACAATCAAGCTTAACTACAAGAATAGGAAACCATGGCTAACATATGGGCTAAAAAACTCAATAAAAGAGAAGAATAGACTATATGTTAAATATGTGAGGAAAAACACAAGATATAACAAAACTAAATATAAAGAATACAAAAATAAGTTGAATGGCTTACTAAGGAAATCTGAACATGAACATTACGCAACTCTCTTTGAAGAAAATAAGCATAACCTTAAAAAGTCTTGGTCCCTTTTAAAAGAAATAATAAACAAGAAACATGAACGTATAACGCAGACAAAATTCATCATCAACAAAGTAGTAACATCAGACAAAAAACAAATAAGCGAATGTTTTAATAAGTTCTATATAAATGTTGGCTTTAACCTAGCAAAAAACATTCCACAGAACCAAACAGACCCTATGTCATACATGGAAAACAGCAATACTAAAACTATATATCTTGAACCGGTAACTGAAAATTAGGTATCAGCAATAGTAAACTCTCTCAAAATATCTAGTCCTGGATGGGATGATATTTCCAGTAAAGTAATTAAAAAAACATAAAAGCTTTATTAAACCATTAACATATATATATAATCTCTATAAATACTGGAATATTCCCAGATGAGTTAAAAATAGCTAAGGTAATACCTATCTACAAATCTAAGGGAAAAAAATATTTTCTAACTACCGACCAATTTCAATATTACCAACTTTCTCTAAAATATTGGAAAGACTAATGTATAACAGGCTGTTAAATGTTATTAATAAGTATAACATTCTGTACAAATATCAGTTTGGTTTTCGAAAAAATCACTCCACTAGCATGGCACTAATGACCATTGTAGACAAAATATCAGAAGCACTACAAAACAAACAATTTGTGCTAGGGGTGTTCTTAGATTTATCTAAAGCATTTGATACTGTTGACCATGAGATACTGTGTCAAAAACTCCAATGTTATGGTATACGTGGCTTAGCCAATGATTGGATTAAAAGTTATTTATCTAATAGAAGTCAATATGTGTATTACAATAACACTAGCTCAACTAAACTCTCTATTACTTGTGGAATGCCTCAAGGTTCCATACTGGGGCCATTGCTGTTTCTATTATATATCAATGATATTGCTAATGTCTCAGATATTCTTTTCTCCATATTATTTGCCGATGACACTAGTGTATTTATACAGGGTGATCAATTGGATGATATAGCTAACAAAATGAATATTGAACTAAAAAACTTGTAGCTTGGTTAAATGCTAACAAATTATCTCTAAACATTGATAAGACCCAATACATGATATTTAGAATTTCTAACAGAAAACTTGAAATTAATGATAATGCTATTAAACAAGTATCCTCTACAACATTTCTTGGCGTTACTATTGATAACAAACTTAATTGGGCTGAACATATTAACAAAGTTAAATGTAAAATCTCTAAAGGGGTAGGCATTATCAACAAAGCCAAAAGATTTTTAACTAGACCATGCCTGGTCACCTTATATTACTCGTTTTTATTCCCTCATTTGACATATTGTATTGAAGTGTGGGGTGGTGCATTTGACTCATATTGTTCAAGTATTATAAAGGTTCAAAAGAAAGCAGTGAGAATGCTCGTATCAGCTAATATATCAACCCATACAAAACCTATCTTTAAACTACTAAACATCTTAACGTTTAGACAACTATATGTCTACTCAATACAAATGTTTATGTATAAATACAACAGTGGTCTTCTACCAACAATTGTTGGTAATATGTTTAAACTTAATCAAGATGTTCGTAGTTACAATACAAGACAATCTACACAAATACACACATCCATGGCAACTTTAGAAATAAGACTTCGTTCTGTAAGAATTAAGGGTGCTATAATTTGGAATTATTTTAACACAAGACTCAACTTTACTTCTTATTCAATAATAAACTACAAATGTATACTTAAGCAATTTATATTACACAATGATGTCAATATATAACAATCATGATTGGTTGGTTTTCTACACCTGCATGCTATTTTTGTGTTTAATACTATGATATATGTATTGAAATATATACTAGGGAGTATAACATTGTATAATGTTCTTCCCTTATTGTTCTCTTTACATTATCATATAGGGTTTACCTTGGTTTGATTTGTATGTATTGTAGAGTTACAATAAATTTGATTTGATTTGATTTTAAAAATAGGTTATTTTCCACTATCCGTGTACACAATGGGACCAAAATTCAAATTAGGGCCTATGTCGACTTTTCCTCAGTTTTTTCTCTCAATTCGTGATGACACATCAAATTCAGAGTCTAATTTATATCTGAAGTTGTTTTCGTATGTACCCCACCCATGAATTCATTAAGAGGGTAATGCTAGAAGTCAGATTTTTAGCTTTTTCACCAGTATACACTCATTTTATATCTCGTATTTTGAATGCAGGGGGTGGTGAGAGAATGGAGGGGGTGGTGAGAGAATGCAGGGGGTGGTGAGAGAATGCAGGGGGTGGTGAGAGAATGGAGGGGGTGGTGAGAGAATGGAGGGGGTGGTGAGAGGATGAGGTTAAATATCATTCACACCAAATCAGAGTATTACTTTATTGGGCTAATTAAAAAAAATCGATCTGAAAAATATTTTCAATTAAAGCTAGAATCTACATAAGAAGACTTAAGAATTTAGATTCTATTAAAATATCAAACTTCCACATATAGTGGAACCCAACTGTCAAAATGTTGATGACACTTGTTAAAAACCATGACCAGACCAGATGGATCAAGCAGTTTGCAGCGTCACTGTTAGATAACCCTGCAGGTTGACCCCCCCACTCCTCCCAATCTGAAATGTATTTTGTTTTAGAAAAAGTCAGAATTTTTATTTTGCTCCTTGTGAGAGTCTTGATTTTGAACATTTTGTTTTGGCTCCAAAGTGTCTAAGAATTCACCACAGAGCATCTTATTAAAAAAAATTCCTGGGAGACCCCCTTAGCAGGAGGGGGTTGCCCCTCCCCCGTGCCGACCTTTGGCCAACGCCCCTTGCTTCTTTCGGGCCCTTACGATCTAGTCAAATTATTTCAGAGATTTTCCTCTTATGCTTCTCACATCCCTGGTTATCCTTGGATGACGCAGGCAGCTTTGCGTCATGATGCCTAGAGTGCCAGCACACAGGTCAACGGACACTTATGATGCCTAGAGTGCCAGCACACAGGTCAACGCACACTTATGATGCCTAGAGTGCCAGCACACAGGTCAATGCACACTTATGATGCCTAGAGTGCCAGCACACAGGTCAATGCACACTTATGATGCCTAGAGTGCCAGCACACAGGTCAACGGACACTTATGATGCCTAGAGTGCCAGCACACAGGTCAACGCACACTTATGATGCCTAGAGTGCCAGCACACAGGTCAACGGACACTTATGATGCCTAGAGTGCCAGCACACAGGTCAACGCACACTTATGATGCCTAGAGTGCCAGCACACAGGTCAATGCACACTTATGATGCCTAGAGTGCCAGCACACAGGTCAATGCACACTTATGATGCCTAGAGTGCCAGCACACAGGTCAACGCACACTTATGATGCCTAGAGTGCCAGCACACAGGTCAACGCACACTTATGATGCCTAGAGTGCCAGCACACAGGTCAACGCACACTTATGATGCCTAGAGTGCCAGCACACAGGTCAACGGACACTTATGATGCCTAGAGTGCCAGCACACAGGTCAACGCACACTTATGATGCCTAGAGTGCCAGCACACAGGTCAATGCACACTTATGATGCCTAGAGTGCCAGCACACAGGTCAATGCACACTTATGATGCCTAGAGTGCCAGCACACAGGTCAATGCACACTTATGATGCCTAGAGTGCCAGCACACAGGTCAACGGACACTTATGATGCCTAGAGTGCCAGCACACAGGTCAACGCACACTTATGATGCCTAGAGTGCCAGCACACAGGTCAATGCACACTTATGATGCCTAGAGTGCCAGCACACAGGTCAACGGACACTTATGATGCCTAGAGTGCCAGCACACAGGTCAACGCACACTTATGATGCCTAGAGTGCCAGCACACAGGTCAATGCACACTTATGATGCCTAGAGTGCCAGCACACAGGTCAACGGACACTTATGATGCCTAGAGTGCCAGCACACAGGTCAATGCACACTTATGATGCCTAGAGTGCCAGCACACAGGTCAATGCACACTTATGATGCCTAGAGTGCCAGCACACAGGTCAACGGACACTTATGATGCCTAGAGTGCCAGCACACAGGTCAACGCACACTTATGATGCCTAGAGTGCCAGCACACAGGTCAATGCACACTTATGATGCCTAGAGTGCCAGCACACAGGTCAACGGACACTTATGATGCCTAGAGTGCCAGCACACAGGTCAATGCACACTTATGATGCCTAGAGTGCCAGCACACAGGTCAATGCACACTTATGATGCCTAGAGTGCCAGCACACAGGTCAACGGACACTTATGATGCCTAGAGTGCCAGCACACAGGTCAACGCACACTTATGATGCCTAGAGTGCCAGCACACAGGTCAACGCACACTTATGATGCCTAGAGTGCCAGCACACAGGTCAATGCACACTTATGATGCCTAGAGTGCCAGCACACAGGTCAATGCACACTTATCTACTCATCCAGTGTTTACTGACTCAGAGGTGATGTTTTCTCACAAGTTGCTGTAATTGGTCACAAAGCTACAGGCTGTGACAGTTCAACGCTGCACAGTTCTACCCGATAGGAAAACAATGTGGAGTTGATGGAGCTGCCAGTGACTCACCTTTGTTGCTTGCTGAAAGAGTTGTTAGCAGAGTGGAGTTGATGGAGCTGCCAATGACTCACCTTTGTTGCTTGCTGACAGAGTTGTTAGCAGAGTGGAGTTGATGGAGCTGCCAATGGCTCACCTTTGTTGCTTGCTGAAAGAGTTGTTAGCAGAGTGGAGTTGATGGAGCTGCCAATGACTCACCTTTGTTGCTTGCTGACAGAGTTGTTAGCAGAGTGGAGATGATGGAGCTGCCAGTGACTCACCTTTGTTGCTTGCTGACAGAGTTGTTAGCAGAGTGGAGTTGATGGAGCTGCCAATGGCTCACCTTTGTTGCTTGCTGAAAGATTTGTCAGCAGAGTGGAGTTGATGGAGCTGCCAATGACTCACCTTTGTTGCTTGCTGACAAATTTGTCAGCAGAGTGGAGTTGATGCTGCTGCCAATGACTCACCTTTGTTGCTTGCTGACAGAGTTGTCAGCAGAGTGGAGTTGATGGAGCTGCCAATGGCTCACCTTTGTTGCTTGCTGAAAGATTTGTCAGTGGAGTAGAGTTGATGGAGCTGCCAATGATTCACCTTTGTTGCTTGCTGACAGAGTTGTCAGCAGAATGGAGTTGATGGAGCTGCCAATGACTCACCTTTGTTGCTTGCCGACAGAGTCGTCAGCGGAGTGGAGTTGATGGAGCTGCCAATGACTCACCTTTGTTGCTTGCTGACACAGTTGTCAGCGGAGTGGAGTTGATGGAGCTGCCATCCCAGTGCCACACGGAGCCATCCTCGGAGCAGGTGAAGAGACTGTTGGGGTGACTGGGGTGGAACTTCACCTCCCACACTGCAACACAACAACGTCTTGTGTCACCAGACCTCACTCACATGGATCATACCTGGATCAAACCTATACAAAACATGACCAACACAACAACGTCTTGTGTCATCAGACCTCACTCACATGGATCATACCCGGATCAAACCTATACAAAACATGGCCAACACAACGTCTTGTGTCACCAGACCTCACTCACATGGATCATACCCAGATCAAACCTATACAAAACATGGCCAACACAACGTCTTGTGTCACCAGACCTCACTCACATGGATCATACCCGGATCAAACCTATACAAAACATGGCCAACACAGCAACGTATTGTGTCATCAGACATCACTCACATGGATCATACCTGGATCAAACCTATACAAAACATGGCCAACACAGCAACGTATTGTGTCACCAGACCTCACTCACATGGATCATACCTTGATCAAACCTATATAAAACATGACCAACACAACAACGTCTTGTGTCACCAGACCTCACTCACATGGATCATACCCGGATTAATCTTATACAAAACATGACCAACACAACAACGTCTTGTCACCAGACCTCACTCACATGGATCATACCCGGATTAATCTTATACAAAACATGACCAACACAACAACGTCTTGTCACCAGACCTCACTCACATGGATCATACCCGGATTAATCTTATACAAAACATGACCAACACAACGTCTTGTGTCACCAGACCTCACTCACATGGATCATACCTATACAAAACATGGCCAACACAACGTCTTGTGTCACCAGACCTCACTCACATGGATCATACCCGGATCAAACCTATACAAAACATGGCCAACACAGCAACGTATTGTGTCATCAGACATCACTCACATGGATCATACCTGGATCAAACCTATACAAAACATGGCCAACACAGCAACGTATTGTGTCACCAGACCTCACTCACATGGATCATACCTGGATCAAACCTATATAAAACATGACCAACACAACAACGTCTTGTGTCACCAGACCTCACTCACATGGATCATACCCGGATTAATCTTATACAAAACATGACCAACACAACAACGTCTTGTCACCAGACCTCACTCACATGGATCATACCCGGATTAATCTTATACAAAACATGACCAACACAACAACGTCTTGTCACCAGACCTCACTCACATGGATCATACCCGGATTAATCTTATACAAAACATGACCAACACAACGTCTTGTGTCACCAGACCTCACTCACATGGATCATACCTATACAAAACATGACCAACACAACATAGTCTTGTGTCACCAGATCTCACTCACATGGATCATACCCGGATCAAGCCTATACAAATCATGACCAACACAATACTAGTATTTGTGAAACGTGTGATAACGCCTCATCAAATGTGGCAAGAATCTATCAACAGACACAAATAATAATACAAGTTATGGACAAAACACCTGTATCCAATCGTGCCAACATTTGGCTTGGTTTTCACCTGTGTGGTTTTCACCTGTGTGGTTTTCTCCTGTGTGGTTCGCACATAAGTTAGGGCGAATAGACTATACATGACACAACTATTATTGCTGGCTTCATTAATACAGCAGTGACTACAATATGACACCACTACTATAGTTTCATTAAAACTGCTTCCTCAAATGGTTCAACCCATTGCTAATCTGGTTCATTGATGTCCAGATGTGTAATGTGTGACTTGTTTAATTAAGTAATGTGTGCAGCCTGTTTAATAAAATTTATATTTTTTTTCAAATCATCGAAAGAATTGACTTCAGTCGTTAGATCTGGTAAGGATCAAAATAGTGGTTATCCAAAATGGTACACACTGTATGAGTCAATGCTGATCATGGGCGTGACTTCAATCCTCTCGCAGATCACATGACAAAGTTAAAAAAAATTTCACCAAGGGTGAAAATCGTGATTTTTCAGCATTTCGATTTTCACTTCACTTAATGCTTGAACAAGCATTAAGTAATTTAATATTTTGTCTGATTTCACAAAAACGACATACAAAAGCAGTACAAACGAGCTAGCATGTTGCAGTAGGTACTAGGTAGGTTTGGTTTTTTTGCAAAATTACTTTGAAATGAGACTAGCAAAAAAAAATTATTGAGGATGCACCTTTAACTATACAACAGAGTACAAGGCAAAAGATGAACGAGGCAAATGTATCACACATTGTTAGACAAATAATAATTCTATTAGCAGTCAACAGATTGAATTTTATACATCTATTTATGAAACCTTTCTTTTACGGATGTAGTAAAATTGTCTAGCTCCTCACAAAACAAACAACAAAACTGGTTGAATGAGCACAGAGAGAGAGACAGAGAGAGAGAGAGAGAGAGCGAGCGAGCGAGAGAGAGAGAGAGAGAGAGAGCGAGAGAGAGAGAGAGAGAGAGAGAGAGAGAGACTGACTGTCGGCTGTGTGGGCACTGAGGAGAGAAACAGGGAAGCGATCCTGTCTCATGTCCCAGATGCACAGAGTCCCATCCTGTCCACCCGTCGCTACGATGTGCTGCTGCGTCGGGTGTTTGTCCACGCAGTGAAGGGACACGCGGTCCCCGGTCCTGTTAGGACAAACAATGTCACATTGATATGAAGGAACGTATTGCTACAGTACAGGCGGGTATGTGTGTGCGTGTGTGTTTGTGTGTGTGTGATTGTACATCATGATTTGGTGTGTGCGTGATTGTACATCATGATTTGGTGTGCACGTGATTGTACATCATGATTTGGTGTGTGTGATTGTACATCATGATTTGGTGTGTGTGATTGTACATCACAATTTGGTGTGCGTGATTGTACATCATGATTTGGTGTGTGTGTGATTGCACATCATGATTTGGTGTGTGCGTGATTGTACATCATGGTTCGGTGCGTGCGTGATTGTACATCATGAATCGGTGCGTGTGTGATTGTGATTGTACATCATGATTTGGTGTGTGCATGATTGTACATCATGATTTGGTGTGAGCATGATTGTACATCATGATTTGGTGCGTGCGTGATTGTTCATCATGATTCGGTGTGTGCGTGATTTTACATCATGATTCGGTGTGTGAGTGATTTTACATCATGATTCGGTGTGTGCGTGATTTTACATCATGATTCGGTGTGTGCGTGATTTTACATCATGATTCGGTGTGAGCATGATTGTACATCATGATTCGGTGTGAGCATGATTGTACATCATGATTTGGTGTGAGCATGATTGTACATCATGATTTGGTGTGTGCGTGATTGTACATCATCATTTGGACAATTTGGTGTATGCTTGTGTTTTAGTCAGATTTTCAGCCAAGTATTATTAAACAGTAAACCACTGATTTGGGATAAAGGACATACAAAGGTAATTAATTCACGAAAATCTGTGTGGAGAACAAGCTGACATTGGTAGGAGGGAAGGCATACAATAAACAAGTGTGACACAGAGGTTCCATTGGTTTGGAATAACTGACATTATAAACAATCATATGAAGATTCTCAATTCACAAAATCTTTGTAGCTCCTTACAATGTTCACAATGCTCTTCATTATTTTTCTGTTCCGAGTTATATAATCTTCATCAGACGTCTGCATTAGTGTCTTCCTACGGTATGAACGCTTTGTGAAACGGGCCCCAGCTGTTAATTTATTTCTGATTATAACATTATAAACATCAGGTACAGTTCAGTAGAATTCCCCACACTATACTTTGTTATATTACAAACGACCAATATCATTCCTAATGTGAAGGAGACATAACTTTGATCGATGGGCTTCACTCGTAAGTGGTACATTTCAGTAGATTATGACTATACTCACTGTTCATACCAAATATTGATGCAGGCCAGTTCAGTATTGAAATATGTCTGGCAGTAACCGTGCCTTAAAATTACAAATGTCAAACTTACGGTTGAAATACTTTTGCTGGTTCGTCTCCTTGTTGCCTTAAGTCCCAAACTTTCAGCTGCCCAGTAGAGTTCACGGTGGCAACTTCTGACTGTTTGAGAAAGCATGCTGAATTGAGCGTACAGCTGTCCGCGTTGTCTGTAATACACAACAATGTTGTCTGTAATACACAACAATGTTGTCTGTAATACACAACAATGTTGTCTGTAATACACAACAATGTTGTCTGTAATACACAACAGTCAATGTTGGTTAACAACAGAGTGACACAAAAAAATGTACATCAAATGGTAACCATAGTGTTACATATATCTATTTGAGTAATGATTTTTTTCAAAACACAACTACTGAGATTACTTACTCTCAATGTTTCGGCTGCCATTGACAGCCTTCATCAGACATTCTAGTTCTTCTACTCACCACTTTCAGAATTCCTGCCGATGGCAGCCGAACACTGCGAGTAAGTAATCTCAATAGTTGTGTACAAAATTGTTATTCATATATATCTACCAACTAATACATCTATTGTTTGTAATTTGACAGCTGACATTAATGCTAGGATCTGTTATTGTGAACAGTTTCGAAATGAAGTGGATAGCCAGAGAATCACTGAAATTAGACGTGGCTTGTAAAGTTACAATTGAGTTGTACAGCACCCATAACAAGAGAATACCACTTCACTTAGATGTACATACATATAATAACACTTCACTTGGATGTACATACATATAATAACACTTCACTTAGATGTACATAGATATAATAACACTTTACTTGGATGTACATACATATAATAACACTTCACTCAGATGTACATAGATATAATAACACTTTACTTGGATGTACATACATATAATAACACTTCACTCAGATGTACATACATATAATGACACTTCACTTGGATGTATATACATATAGCAACACTTCACTTGGATATACAAACATATAATAACACTTCACTCAGATGTACATACATATAACACTTCACTTGGATGTACATACATATAATAACACTTCACTCAGATGTACATACATATAACACTTCACTTGGATGTACATACATATAATAACACTTCACTTGGATGTACATACATATAATAACACTACACTTAGATGTACATAGATATAATAACACTTCACTTGGATGTATATATATAATAACACTTCACTCAGATGTACATACATATAATAACACTTCACTTGGATATACATACACATAATAACACTTCACTTAGATGTACATAGATATAATAACATTTCACTTGGATGTACATACATATAATAACATTTCACTTATATGTACATAGATATAATAACACTTCACTTCGATATACATACATACAATAACACTTCACTTAGATGTACATAGATATAACACTTCACTTGGGTATACATACATATAACACTTCACTTGGATGTACATACATATTATAACACTTCACTTAGATGTATATAGATATAATAACACTTCACTT
This sequence comes from Lamellibrachia columna, assembly GCA_963662155.1. NCBI lineage: Eukaryota > Metazoa > Annelida > Polychaeta > Sabellida > Siboglinidae > Lamellibrachia > Lamellibrachia columna. The sequence continues at coordinate 2,552,627 of OY759270.1, read as the reverse complement.
AGATGTACATATACATAATAAAGAATCTTATTGAATAACCCGAGGCACCGACATAGAGAGTCTACACCTACAGCTGACCAGGACATGATGCCGGTCAATGATGATACCTACGGCTGACCAGGACACGTTGCCGGTCACTGATGACACCTACGGCAGACCAGGACACGGTGCCGGTCACTGATGACACCTACAGCTCACCAGGGCACGGTGCTGGTCACTGATGATACGTACGGTAGACCAGGACATGGTGCCAGTCACTGATGACACCTACGGCAGACCAGGACCCGGTGGCAGTCACTGATGACACCTACAGCTCACCAGGGCAAGGTGCTGGTCACTGGTGCTGGCTCACCAGGACATGGTGCTGGTCACTGAGGAAAGCCAGCAGTTTTCTCACATCACAAAAAAAGTAGCGCCAGTTTAAACTAACCAAATAGCGTTGATTAAAATGATGCTGAGAGTTATCATAGGAGTTGACAATAACTTACTTATCTCCCTCACTGGCTGTCGATGCTCAACGCACATGATGTTCATGCGACCGTCTTCTCCGATTGTCGTAAATGTGTCGTCCATCTTCGTTGCGAGGCCAGTGCACGCGCATGCACCCCGCATGTTGTGGTGCAGACCTTGCCACACCCAGCTGATGATTAAACGCTGCAAACCTTCACAGTGTTACCTCAACTCTGTTAGACAAGAACATTTCATTACATTACATCCCTATATTTAGGAGGAATTAAAACATTATCAACCTGTGTAGGTCTATTGAGAAGAAAGTGGCACACTGAACTGCAGGATAATGACAGTGCTAAATAATATATAAAGTTAAGTTTAAAGAATGTTTAAGTTTAATGAATAACATTTATTTTCTTAGACCTAGATCCACACTTTGTCTATCCCATGAGTGAGTAACTACAAGAATATTTCCATCAGACAATGCAAAGGTAATTCAGCGTACATTTCCTGTCAGCATAAGTGTATGTGTAGCTCATTTGAAGACTAACTACAAATACACAATATATGTATGTATGTATGTATGTATGTATGTATGTATGTATATATGTATGTCATTAATTCCAGGAATTTAATTATAATCCAAACATAATCCCAAATTTGTATGTGCTTTACTTCTGTAAATATACTGAACTGTTATCCTTATATCAGTTTACTGTACAAGAATGAAAAGATTAAAGAATAAGACAAAAGAAGGTGATAGATATTCATCCGATCAGGTGAGTTAAGGGAAATGACCAAGAGTCTAAAATGGTGTACAAATGAGCCTGATAACTTACCTGTTTGGTGCTCTGATATCGACACACCTGGCCTGATAAATTACCTGTGTGGTGCTCTGGTATCGACACACCTGGCCTGATAACTTACCTGAGTGGTGCTTTGGTATCGACACACCTGGCCTGATAACTTACCTGTGTGGTGCTCTGGTATCGACACACCTGGCCTGATAACTTACCTGTGTGGTGCTCTGGTATTGACACACCTGGCTCGATAACTTACCTGTGTGGTGCTCTGGTATCGAAACACCTGGCCTGATAACTTACCTGTGTGGTGCTCTGGTATCGACACACCTGGCCTGATAACTTACCTGTGTGGTGCTCTGGTATCGACACACCTGGCCTGATAACTTACCTGTGTGGTGCTCTTGTATCGACACACGTGGCCTGATAGCTTGCCTGTGTGGTGCTCTGGTATCGACACACCTGGCCTGATAATTTACCTGTGTGGTGCTCTCGTATGGACACACGTGGCCTGATAACTTACCTGTGTGGTGCTCTGGTATCGACATACCTGGCCTGATAGCTTGCCTGTGTGGTGCTCTGGTATCGACACACCTGGCCTGATAGCTTGCCTGTGTGGTGCTCTGGTATCGACACACCTGGCCTGATAGCTTGCCTGTGTGGTGCTCTGGTATCGACACACCTGGCCTGATAATTTACCTGTGTGGTGCTCTTGTATCGACACACGTGGCCTGATAACTTACCTGTGTGGTGCTCTGGTATCGACATACCTGGCCTGATAGCTTGCCTGTGTGGTGCTCTGGTATCGACACACCTGGCCTGATAACTTACCTGTGTGGTGCTCTGGTATCGACACACCTGGCCTGATAGCTTACCTGTGTGGTGCTCTGGTATCGACACACCTGGCCTGATAACTTACCTGAGTGGTGCTCTGGTATCGACACACCTGGCCTGATAACTTACCTGTGTGGTGCTCTGGTATCGACACACCTGGATTGATAACTTACCTGTGTGGTGCTCTGGTATCGACACACCTGGCCTGATAGCTTACCTGAGTGGTGCTCTGGTATCGACACTCCTGGCCTGATAACTTACCTGTGTGGTGCTCTGGTATCGACACACCTGGATTGATAACTTACCTGTGTGGTGCTCTGGTATCGACACACCTGGCCTGATAACTTACCTGTGTGGTGCTCTGGTATCGACACACCTGGCCTGATAACTTACCTGTGTGGTGCTCTGGTATCGACACACCTGCACTGTGCCAGTGGATGATGCGACCAGCAGGAGTTCTGTGGTGAGGAACTGTCAACAGGCAGAGTATTGTCACTGAGATGGGATGACCACAGCAGTAATCATTACTGAATGACCACAGCAGTAATAATTACTGAATGACCACAGCAGTAATCATTACTGAATGACCACAGCAGTAATCATTACTGAATGAACACAGCAGTAATCATTACTGAATGACCACAGTAGTAACCATTACTGAATGAACACAGCAGTAATCATTACTAAATGACCACAGCAGTAATCATTACTAAATGACCACAGCAGTAATCATTACTAAATGACCGCAGCAGTAGAGTCATTACTAAAACTTCACATTTATTTACTGAATAATACCTTCCATAGACTGCAATGTTAGCCCAAGATTGGGCTTGTTGGAGTACAATTACTTGAGATATAGGTTATAAGGAGACTGCTAGATGTGTTGTGCATGTTTCTGTTGCACAGACCATTCAGACAGACTCTATGTGACATGTTTACATCATCCATGTGACGCCAGAGCCTGAGGGATCTGTAGTTGTTAGTATCTCGTGTGAAAACAAATATTTCTTCTGTACTCCAGTGACAGGTGCTAGGCAAGCTGTAAAGCACGATCTTGTCGTTTTATTAAACTGGGCGAGCCACATAATTTGTTGATACAAGAGTATATATGCTCGAAAATTAAGTAAACAACATACTTTGGTATATGCTATACAAGCACATAGATTTTATTCATAAAGATGTTATATCGATACCTCGTTCTTTCTTCACATTAAACATTTGGTCCATAACATACGCTAAGCACATTGATTTAATGTTTTAAAAGTATACAATAAAAAACACTACTGTTGATGCCAGATACTGTAACTGACCACTAAGTCTGTGATGTCCCCGGCATGTTCCAGTTCGTTCAGTAACGTAGGCTCCCATTCCGGGACAAACCCTGCATCCTTGTCTCCAGCCATTGAGTCGTCTGGCAGTGTTGACCGCTCCAACTGCCAGACACTTAGGTGGTTCTTCTGTGGGTCAAAGGGTCAGGAAGTGTATCAGTTGACTGACAGGTGAAACAATCAATACATCAAAATTACCTACTAGGGTAGCCAACAGGTGGGCTACTGCAACAAGACATTCAACTCCGTTTATGGACATTATAGAGAGTTCAGCATGCAACTGGCATATTTCTACACGGTACTTCTACATGGTACTGGTCAGGACAGTGACATATCCAAAACAGCAACAAATCCCAAATGGCAACAAGTCAAAATGGTGACAAGTATTGGTCAAAGCAGTGAAAAATATTGGTCAAAGCAGTGAAAAATATTAGTCAAAGCAGTGAAAAATATTGGTCAAAGCCATGACAAATATTGGTCAAAACTATTACCAATCCTTGTTGGCTTAATTTGCATGATTTCCAGTCCTGCTTGCATATTCCATCACCAAGGAGATGCAGTTTGCAAACTTCAAAGGAAATGTGTGCGGTAAGAGCGCGTGCTCTGAACAGCGATGCTACCGTTTACTTATGGCTATCAATCGTTTACTTATGGCTATCAATCGTTTACTTATGGCTATCAATCGTTTACTTATGGCTATCAATCGTTTACTTATGGCTATCAACCGTTTACTTATGGCTATCAATCGTTTACTTATGGCTATCAATCGTTTACTTATGGCTATCAATCGTTTACTTATGGCTATCAATCGTTTACTTATGGCTATCAATCATTTACTTATGGCTATCAACCGTTTACTTATGGCTATCAATCGTGAATGACGCAAACAGAACAAAACAGGAAAAATGCTGACCCAAACACACCTGTCGCAAGTAATTTTTACCGAAGATGATGTTTTTCATCATGACTATTAAAAGCAGTAAAGTTATAGTTTATCGTTTATGATACTGCAACGTTTTGATAATATTACGATGGGATTGTTTTCATTGCCACTTTTCGTAGCTGCCAGCACAGCAGTTCGAGATAGAATAAGTTTCGAGATAAAATTTATATATTTGAGATATAGTTGATTATATTAGCTTTAATTTCATACATCATACCGCATTGTCTTTGAAGTAGGTGCCCCTAAATGCAGAGCTAGGCTGCGTCCAAACGATCAGACACAAATCACCAGAGGCTGCAGCATCCAAGCTTATGTAATAAATGTTTAATGCTGCAAAGAAGTTATATACAAATTTATTCCAAAGTATCAATATTTATTACCAATGCGTAGATACGTGAAAATATGTTGAACTTGAAAGTTGGCCAAATCGTAACGGATTTTCATCTGACTGAATTAGCGGCGCAGTCTGTCAACGTCTCTAGTGACAGTAAATGGATACTCGGAAGGTGAAAGGTAGCCCACAAACAAAGTAACAGTTTATTTCAATTCAAATCTCTGATTTTAACAAATACATATATTATATATATATATTATACATATATATATATACATATACAATGTAGTAATACGGTTATTATACACAATAGTTAACAATTGACAATTTTACTTGTCTTTACTTTAGCACTGACATTGACATTGTGTAGATTACGAGAGTGCCTAACCTTTCAGTTTGATGCGCTTCTAAACTGGTTTTTTTTTAGGATTTAGGAGTGATAGAAATGGTTGTGTTATTATATGAAGGCCTACTATATATGGCTATGTTTGGTATAGTATTAGAAGGCCTACTATATATGGCTGTGTTTGGTATACTATTAGAAGGCCTACTATGTATGGCCATATTTGGTATAGTATTAGAAGGCCTGGCCATGTTTGGTACACTATTAGAAGGCCTACTATATATGGCCGTGTTTGGTACACTATTAGAAGGCCTACTATGTATGGCCATATTTGGTATAGTATTAGAAGGCCTGGCCATGTTTGGTACACTATTAGAAGGCCTACTATGTATGGCCATATTTGGTATAGTATTAGAAGGCCTACTATATATGGCCGTGTTTGGTACACTATTAGAAGGCCTACTATGTATGGCCATATTTGGTATAGTATTAGAAGGCCTACTATATATGGCCATGTTTGGTACACTATTAGAAGGCCTACTATATATGGCCATATTTGGTACACTATTAGGCCTGTTAATTATGGCCATGTACGTAACTGTTCGTAATAATCACTAGTTACAGGAAAGTAACTGAACGGCCCCATGATTTTTATACATTTAATGCAATGCATATTACCACAGTGAGGCTTTTTCGAAGACGCTCTTTCTTTTAAGGAAAATTCTGGCAATAGCCTCGCTTTGAGAAATGTATATTTCCGTTGTCGATATTGGTGAGTAGTTCAGTCAAATAAACTTTTCTAACAACTTGTTTGTACTCAATAGATGAAATAACTAGTAACTGTTTCAAATATTGAATCCATGTGCAAAAGTGTCTTCAGATTTTTGTGAAAACACCACATAATATTACGTAAGGCAAAAATCACACCAACCAGTATACAAATGAATTATACTGGATGGTGTCAAATTCCTTAATAGAATATTGATGTGTGACATGACGTAATCCATTTTCACAAAAATCTTAAGAAACATTTTGTGCAAGAGATCGATATACCAATTCACTAACAGTTACTTCATCAATCCAATGCAAACATAATATTAGAAAAGTTGTTTTAAGTTCAAAACTTAAGAATATCAAACGTCTGAGCCATGTTGCGACAAGAAAACCAGTTAAATTCAACCTATACCTATGGCAAGCCATACTGGCAATAAACGAAATAAATGCATAAACCTCACTTGGCAGTTTGTTGTTTATATCATAACTTTTTTTTTATGATTATTGTGACTAGTTGTGTACATTTTAGCTGTTGAGGCCAACTTTTAAGTGTTGCTTTTGTGACAATTAAAGCAGTTGAATGACCACAAAGACAATTCATTTGTTTAAAAGAAAACATTATTTTTTAATGACAAACCTCAAACAAAAGGTGTGTTTGTGCATGTGTCATATGCAGTGCCCACAATTGTCATATTTAAGAGATTTACTGTTATTAAGTGAAGCAAAAAACCCCAAAAATGGATGGTTCAACCCATGATGGGTTTGACCAACGCCGATGGATGGTTTGGCCCACTTCATTGAAAACTGTGTCGCTATTGAATTCGGCCCACGCTATTAGCAGAATTCTAAATGGCGGAATTCTAAGAATAGTCATTGGGTTTGATTCGATAAAAAAAATTCAATTATAATTATTATAGAGCAATATCCATAAGATAATAAATATGACGTAATAAATGTAAGGTTATCAACCGACTGGCTACTATCATCAAAGTTGTGAAATGTTTATAACTTGATTAGGTATCTGACAAAATCTGATATTATATGTTACATGTTTTATTGATAAAATGCTTTTATTGATTACAGGTTTAATTTGATGATTAAACCAACTGACTGCCTACTGTCAAGTTTTAAACTTGTTTTTGCATCTTCATCTGTATATATTATATGTTTAATAAAAAACAAATTCTTAATGCATCTGCACGTTTTTCAAGAATAGAAAATGCTAATAATTTATCATATAACATTTCCGATTATAACATGCAAGTTGCAAGAAGTCAAGTCGAAAATGAAGAACGTAATAAGGTCCACAATTTTAAGATACACAATTTTATATTGGGCCTCTCTCATATTGTGTGATTATGCATTGTTATTATTCATCAGTATGGAAATCTACATTTACATTGTCTAACTTGTGAGTCCACTTTCACAACACTCTCTTTGTCAGACTTTGGAAAAAGTGCTTTGTATGTAGTGTTTGAGCAGAATCCTGGCCAGCGTGGAGAGGTAGGCCAACTAGCACAGTCAGGTCAGGCCCTCTGGCTTGCTACTGGTGCCATGTAGACCGGTTCTACCTGTATCATGGTCGGGCCGTCGGCGACTAAACCGGCACCTTTCCAACCCGCACTGGCCAGCATGGAGAGGTAGGCCAACTAGCACAGTCAGGTCAGGCCCTCTGGCTTGCTACTGGTGCCATGTAGACCGGTTCTACCTGTAACATGGTCGGGCCGTCGGCGACTAAACCGGCACCTTTCCAACCCGCACTGGCCAGCATGGAGAGGTAGGCCAACTAGCACAGTCAGGTCAGGCCCTCTGGCTTGCTACTGGTGCCATGTAGACCGGTTCTACCTGTAACATGGTCGGGCCGTCGGCGACTAAACCGGCACCTTTCCAACCCGCACTGGCCAGCGTGGAGAGGTAGTGTTCGAGCAGAATCCTGGCCAGCGTGGAGAGGTAGGCCAACTAGCACAGTCAGGTCAGGCCCTCTGGCTTGCTACTGGTGCCATGTAGACCGGTTCTACCTGTATCATGGTCGGGCCGTCGGCAACTAAACCGTCACCTTTCCAACCCGCACTGGCCAGCGTGGAGAGGTAGTGTTCGAGCAGAATCCTGGCCAGCGTGGAGAGGTAGGCCAACTAGCACAGTCAGGTCAGGCCCTCTGGCTTGCTACTGGTGCCATGTAGACCGGTTCTACCTGTATCATGGTCGGGCCGTCGGCGACTAAACCGGCACCTTTCCAACCCGCACTGGCCAGCGTGGAGAGGTAGTGTTCGAGCAGAATCCTGGCCAGCGTGGAGAGGTAGGCCAACTAGCACAGTCAGGTCAGGCCCTCTGGCTTGCTACTGGTGCCATGTAGACCGGTTCTACCTGTATCATGGTCGGGCCGTCGGCAACTAAACCGTCACCTTTCCAACCCGCACTGGCCAGCGTGGAGAGGTAGTGTTCGAGCAGAATCCTGGCCAGCGTGGAGAGGTAGGCCAACTAGCACAGTCAGGTCAGGCCCTCTGGCTTGCTACTGGTGCCATGTAGACCGGTTCTACCTGTATCATGGTCGGGCCGTCGGCGACTAAACCGTCACCTTTCCAACCCGCACTGGCCAGCGTGGAGAGGTAGTGTTCGAGCAGAATCCTGGCCAGTGTGGAGAGGTAGGCCAACTAATACCAGCATGAAAAGTACAAACAAGCCAAGGCCCCAGTCCCCAGCAGCATCGATGTCTCCGACCTTGGAGGTGATTCGGGTCCAAGACTACATGCAGGGGGTGCTAAGAAGTCAAGGAGAATCACCAGAAGAAAGAGGAAAAGAAGAAGAGACACCAGAAGAAAGAGGAAAAGAAGAAGAGACACCAGAAGAAAGAGGAAAAGAAGAAGAGACACCAGCAGAAAGAAATACTGAAAATTGCAACGTACAATGTAAGAACCCTATCAAAAGATGAAAACGTCCAAGAACTGGAGGAAGAACTCAAAGAAACGAACATCAAATGGGATGTGATAGGAGAAATAAGAAGAAAAGAAGAAGGCTTTACCACCCTGCAGAGTGGCCACCTGCTATACCATTCTAAGGCGAACAACGGACAAGCGGGAGTGGGCTTCCTCATAAACAAGAAATGGAAAGACAACATAACAAGGGTTAATAACATTAGCCCAAGAGTAGCAGAACTTGTTCTTCGCATAACAACACGATACTAACTGAAAATAGTTCAAGTATATGCTCCAACGACATCACACTCAGAAGATGAAATAAACATCTTCTACAATGACATCGATAAAATCTTGGAGAATCCAAGCCACTATACAATAGTGATGGGAGACTTCAACGCCAAAGTAAGTGTAAGAACAAACCCATCCGAAACAGAGACAGGAAGTTTCGGCCTAGGACAGAGGAATGAACGAGGTGATACCTTAATAGAGTGGACAGCATCAAAGGATTACAAGATCATGAATACGCTATTCCAGAAGAAAACTGAGAGGAGATGGACATGGAGAAGCCCGGACGGAAAAACGAAGAATGAAATTGATTACATAATGACTGACAAGCCGAATATGATCACAGATGTAAGAGTCATAAACCGCATAAACATTGGAAGCGACCATAGAATGTTGATGAGCAACATCAGATTAGACACAAAAGCAGAAAGGAAGAAGCTGCTAAGAAAAAAGAAACCACCAAAAGTCGACACTAGAGAAATTGGAATTAAAAAGAACAAATTCCAACTCGAACTGAAAAACAGGTTCACTGCTCTACAAGAACTGGATGATATTGACACTCTAAATGAAAACATGACAGAAATGATCCAACAGATGGCGACAAGCATAGTCAAACAAAACACCAAATGGGACAAATCTAGATTATCAGCCCAAACAAGAGCACTAATGAAAAAACGTAGAGAAATGGTAAAGAACACCGCTAGGGACTGCATAGAGTACACAGAGATATACCATATGAAAAACAATAGAGACATCAAAGAGCTTGAACAAGGTCAGAAGAACACACATCCTAGGCCAAAATAGACTGATAACACTCCTAGACAATCAGGGCAGAGAATTCTAGACCAGGATAAGATCTTAGAACGAATAGAAGAGTTTTACACCAAACTTTATGACAGCGACCAAACCGTAACAATACTCACAGACCCAAGAGAAGTACCATCAGTAACAACATGGGAAGTAGAAGCCACGCTAAAGAAGATGAAAAACGGGAAGGCAACAGGAAATGACCAAGTCAACATCGAAACGTTGAAGGCAGGAGAAGATACCATCGCCAAAGCCTTAGCCAAGCTGTATACAAAATGCATATCAGAAAGCCGAATCCCCACTACCTGGAAAAATGCAAAGATGGTGATAATCTTCAAAAAAGGCAACCAAAAAGACAAAGAACTATAGGCCATCGAACATCTACAAGCTATTCACAAAGATTCTAACAGCCAGACTGGAGAAAATACTAGACGATAATCAACCCAGAGAACAGGCAGGATTCAGAGGCGGGTACTCAACGACAGATCACATCCATGTCATAAATGAACTAAAGGAGAAGTGCCGCGAATTCAACATACCACTATGTATAGCATTCATTGACTATGAGAAGGCCTTCGACTTGGTACCAACCCAGGCAATACTGTCTTCACTCCAAGACCAAGGGATAGAAGATGTATACATACAACTCATGAAAGATATATACACAGACAGCTCTGTGACAGTATATCTTCACAAAGAGAGCGAGAAAATAAACATCAAAAGAGGAGTGTGACAGGGGGATACCATCTCACCCAAACTATTCACATCAACACTTGAAAGTATCTTCAGAAGACTGAACTGGGAGAACAAAGGCCTAAAAATAGACGGAGAATATCTTAACCATCTCCGTTTCGCAGACGATATCTTCCTGTGAACCGAAACACCACAAGAACTAGAAATAATGCTACAAGAACTATGTGAAGAAAGTAACCTAAGCGGCTTGAGGAGGAACATCTCAAAAACAAAAATAATGGTGGAAGACAATACCCCAATATACGTTAATAACACTCAGAGAATGTGGAGAGTTACGTATACCTAGGCCAACGGGACAAGAACCAAGACAAGGAAATCCTATGACAAATCACAGCCGGCTGGACAGCATATGCAAAACATCGCGACATCTTCAAAAGTAACTTTGCTATGTCTAAAAAGAAAGGTTTACAACTCGTGTGTACTGCCAGCTATGACATACGGTGCTGAAATATGCTCACAAAACAAGCTCAGAAAAAACTAGCGGCCGCGCAAAAAAAAATGGAGAGGAGTATGCTTAATATAACATACCATGACAGAAAGACAAACACCTGGGTGAGAGCAAAGACAGGAGTCACAGACGTGATAAAAACAACCAGAAGAATGAAGTGGTCTTGGGCAGGACACATCACCCGACTCAAAGATGACAGATGGACAAAGCGCATTACCACCTGGAAACCATACGGAAGGAAGAGATTACGAGGAAGACCAGCAAAAAGATGGAGACGATTTGGAGGAGTACTGGAATGAAACCACCTGGCAGAGAACAGCACAAGATAGGCAAACTTGGAAACAACATGCTGAGGCCTTCGCCCAACCACGGGACAATACGGCTGATATATAGATTGTCTATTTATATAGATGTGATTTATTTAAATGAGCTACCTCACTAAATTGTGTGTATTTTAAAAGGAAGTACCCCCCACCCAATTATCCCTCTAAGGGAGCAAATATTACATATCATAAAGAGGGACGGTTTTATAAGTTAACTAAGGCTGAAATCACCACAAGCCGAGATCACCATGAATAACCCACTATTGTAGGCCGCCCCATTGGTGTTTGTTCAATAGACGGATCAGCCAAAACATGGCCGCCGATCGTCAACCAGTCATTGTTCTGGGAGCCTAAAACATACCTTAATCCGGGGTATCAAGTTTGAGGCGAGCGATCGCTCTCGCAAATCAATAATCTAGGTAGCGATTTATCGCTTGTGTCAATTGTTAAAATTGCTTGCTACCTGCAAGTGTTCATCTTGATAAGTAGTTTCTTGAATATTAGATTCACTAGGAAAGTTTAACTTCTTTATAACGCAGTGTTCGGGCTCCAATATTTGGACATATCATCCATCATCGGCGATGCCAATGGCCACTGATGCTATGCTAGCTGCACGGTTTATAAAAAGTTATCAAATGAGTGGGCTAACGTTGATGTGTATTATGTTTAAATGTTATATAAAGTTGTATGTCGAACTAAATAAAATACATGTATACATGTACAGTTATGGAATAGTTAAGGGATCAACAATATTTCACTATGATCTGTTTGACCGACTATGCTGTAATGGGAATCGAAAATAATAACCTGGATCTGAACTACCGAAAATGTATAGAGTTGATACGGAGCGTAAAAGTTGATTAGACATTGAGAACAATAATTTTAGTAATTGTTCCACTTCATCTTTCAACCACTCTGAACACATAAATTTACGACGCACATCTTCGGTACCACTTAACTTCACTGTTTCATGTGCGGATGACAAATTCATATTTGAGTTGTGCATTTGGCAATATGATGCAATGCCATTTCACCCCAGTTTATATTGGTGTTGCCTACTGTGCTGTATTCATGAGTTATGACTATATATCCAATTCTTATACGTGGCGTATTTGTGAATCTCAACTGCAATTTTCAAACCACCTAACGCGAAGCCGCACTACGCCTACTGTAATCGTTGACATGTTGCAATTCAAAACCGTTTCACCAATTGCCTGTTGTTTTCAAATGTGAAGCCCTGTTAATATGTGTAATTATTTTCCACATGGTGGAAAGTTGCATTAGCCATTACACTATCTATCTACACATTCCAGTGACATCATTATATAGATCACGCAATCAAAGCTATTCGCCATTCCATTCCGGTTAATAATAATATGCAGGCCCTTAAGTTAAGGCTTAGAATACGATAGTAGTTTGTTCCATGGGCCGAACCCGAAACATCCGACAAAACTGCCTAGTAATGCGCACTGACACTGTGGAGATGGGCGATAAAAGGGTTTTTGGCATAAAAAGGTATTTTGCCTAAAATAAAACTCACGTCGTTATCCCAGCTACCCGTTGCAAATATATTAGACTGCTGAATGACATGTTTTGGTGTAGGTTGCCATCTAATTTTGCTAATTTTCTGAGACACAAATTTTGCTACACAAGTCGTTTCTTCCGCCATTTCGAATCGCGCGCTTGAACATCCGGGTTACAAGAGAAAAAAACCAACATACTAATTATTGCACCTTCCATAGGCAGAAACCGCTCGGTTTCTGTCAGGTGAGTTAACCGTCGTTTCACCAATATTTATTAATACGGAAATTCTCTAACCCGTTTTACACTTACACTTATAAAAAGTGAGCATTTTATGGCTAGAGATAAACCTTTACTTTGCCCATATCTTAACCCATTGTTTTATCTATTCTAGTTTTTTAAATGTTGGTAGAGGGTGCAGATATATTGTTGGACAAGGAATTCCATACATCCACCACTCTTTGACTGAAAAATCGGAGTCTTCATAGCTTCATACATTGTTGTTTGTTTATTGTTTTACTGTGGCCTCTGGTGTTATTTAGATTAATGTTTAAAAACTGATATGGGTCTATGTTATCTTTCCCAGTTAACATTTAACTTAAAAGTTTCAATTAAATCTCCTCATAATCTCCGTTCTTCAAATCTATAAACTTTTAATTGTGTCAATCTTTCCTCATATATAAATTCCTTTAATCCTATTACCAGTTTTGTTGCCTTGCTTTGTACTTTTTCAAGCATTAAGATATAGTGCGCGTGCGTACGCGCGTGCGTGTAATTGTCTAGAAACTTATATGCAAATTAATGCAGTGATTCGATCATGCTTGGATATAAAAAAAAATTATAATTTGTGTTGAAGACATGGAACGTAAAATTGCTTTGATATTGTTTGCGACGCACTCCGGAATGTTTACGCATGCTCAAGATCATAAGTTCAGCGCCATTTTGGGAAGTGTACGCAGAAATCAGTTTGTTGATGCGAAGATGTTACGCAGTGCTAACAACGACGAAACAGTTTAGGAAAAACAACTGCTCTTCATTAGCAAATGCATTACATCAAACTTTACAGAAAGTGGAACCATGTCGCCAAACGTACTTGTTCATGTAACGGAGCTGTGTGTTTTTGCCGTGATTAACCTGACAATTCTTCTGAACGTTTCGTTTCTGGAAGCGAGCGTGATCGTGTTGAATGTTAACAACACGGAAATTGATCACATTGTTGATTGTCCTGCAAAGTTTGGCCCTCGACCCAGTGAACCATTGCAGGGACATTTGGCGTTTGCTGACCCTCCTCATGGCTGTACAGAGATAAAGCCACCAAACATCACGACGACTCCGTGGATGGTGCTTATTCAGCGTGATAAGTGCGAGTTTGATGTCAAAGTAATGAACGCACAGAAAGCAGGCTACATTGCTGCCATCATTCACAATGTGCACTCGGATGATGTGATCCCGATGGGATCTGGGTCGGCAATTCATGATAAGATTCACATTCCATCGGTGATGATTGGAAAGACAGACGGCGATTATATACGGAGTTTGACGCTCGGCTTCACAGTCTTGGTGGATTGGCAGCCGCCATTCAATCCCCACATCCTGCTGCCCTTTGCCATAGTGATGGGCATCTGTTTCCTCCTGATGGTACTGCTGCTGGTCGCGAAGTGGATCCAGGGATATCGGCGCGAGCGGCGTTCTCGTCTGTCCACAAAACATCTCAAGAAACTGCCAATAAAGAAGTTCAAGAAGGGAGACCAGTACGACGTGTGTGCTATATGCTTGGATGAGTATGAAGATGGAGAGAAGATCCGTGTACTGCCTTGTGCCCACTGCTACCATATCAAGTGCATTGATCACTGGCTGACAAAGAGAAAACGCACATGTCCGATCTGCAAACGCAAACTGTTTCCAGGCGACCATGACACCGACACGGAGAGTGAAACAGAATCTGAGAGTGACAACGAGGCTCCGTCTGAAGTGACTCCACTGTTGACTGCACAAAATGCGAATCGGAATCCGAGACGGGGCCACAGTGATGCAAATGCTCATCCAGGCACTACACTCAATGCGTCTGATTCATCATCCGTAGACACGATGTCAGATTACGACAGTGTGATGACCCCGTCCACTAGCGTAGATGTTCATGGTTCAAGTAGTGGCAATGCTTGTGTTCGTGTAGTCAGAAACAATGTGAACGAAGAAAGTAGCAGCTACGACAGCGATAGTGAACAGGGGACAGTTGGAAATGTTCAGAACCCATCGATCCAAATTGTTGACGATCACTACGAGGTGGTGGCGGCTCCACTTCCTGCTGAGGTCACTGACAATGCTGGGAAAGCAACAGGCTCTAGGCGCTTTTGGGATTTGCGGAGGAATCGGGACAACCAAACAAATGACACGGAAGAAGTGTGAGTCGTTTGCCATCATTGACATTGAAATCTCAATGATCCCAGACAATGTCTGCAACTGTGGCTTTTGCATAATTTGTTCTCAAGGTGGAAAGTGCTGATCAGGTGACACTTGGATTAAAACATGCTCAGATGCGCTGGGGTGTTGTGTGGTGTGTGCTTCTTTTGTGTAGTAACACAAACTGCATTCTAGTTGTGCTTGAACTTTGAAGGGATCAGTATTATAAAATACTCAGTAATGCAGAGTTGTTAAAAAGTAACTCACAAACACTTGTGTAGTCCACATGACTTGGTGCAAAACCTTTGGGACACAAATTGAAACATTGTTATTAATATTATCCATCTAAGATGAGGTTATCAGAATGGCTGAAAGGACATGCCTTGACATTGTGCATTAACAATATAATTCAGTGTTGTCAGCTGTAAGACGTCACCTGGGCGAGTTAGACTTGCCGACTAACACTTACCAATGGTCGGTGAACAAAACCAGCATATGATGTGTGCGGCGTGTGTACATGTCCATCCAACTAATTTAAGCAGAACAAGAATTGGTCAATGCTGGTTGTATCACACTGGCGGCAGCTACACCGACCACTGGTTGATGTTAAGTCACTAAGCCGAACTCGGCCCAGGAAAGCTTAACTTTGCCACTATTTAGGTGACATTGACAGAATGGTGTGTAATGTAGCCATGTATGATAATGTGTATTGTGCCTAACCATCAGGATATAGCGGGTTGTATTTTTGTGATAATTAAAATGCATTGAATTTATGGTTGTGTTTGTAGTGTTTCAAATTTGACATAATGCATTTCCTAAACATTGCAACTGTACGTATTAAATGACAGAGGTAGTTGACACTGCAGTGCTGATGTCAAAGTACTTAGTACAAGCTCACTGAAACTTGCAAGAACTAAATGCTTCCTTATTCCATTCTGATATGTTCACGTATACTCCCAGTAAGGTATCATCAAGGTTGTTTGTAATTGAATGAAAGTGTATTCTATTTAACCCTGCACATCCATTTTTTTTGTGAATCATGAATGATTCTGTTTACAGTATGATTAAGCACAAGTAATTATTGAACATTATTATTATTTTTATTTTTTTTTCCACCAAAGGCCAGTGTTTGCCTAGTTTCCTCATCCTGGTTCTGAGATATATGATTTATCTAAATTGAAGTTTTGTATTAAGCAAATTCTGGCAAAGCACTTGTAAAAAGTTTAGTATAAAGTGCTGATAAAATACCCATGTTTTCCTTTGAAATTACATCACAACAAATATTGGATGTACGAGTCATTCTTCGAAAGTTAGTAGTTTTCTGAGTAACAAGTACTTTGGCCCCAGCACTGACTGTTTATGTACATTTGTGCCTTGTACAACTTGACTGATGTGTTGTACAGTGACTCCATGAGAGTTGTGTATTATCTGGACAACAGAGATAAGGTTTATCTCCATCGAGATAACTGTACATTGATTGTGAGGTCTTTGTTATTATTAATTATATTTTTATGTAAAATCAACACCAGAAGTTGGCTCACATGTCTGCTGCTGTGCATGTGGGAGTATTGGTTTGTTTCTATAATCTGACTAGCTCTGAAAATCAGTATGCATTGCTGTTGATATCTTTGTACAGTGTATTGCTGTTGATATCTTTGTACAGTGTATTGCTGTTGATATCTTTGTACAGTGTATTGTTGTTCTCTATGGAATTACAATGGTATACAGAACAAATGCATTGCTGAACAAAATGGAGGCGAGAGTACGCAGAGCATTGACTAATGTTTATATTGTGCAGATGCATGGACCTTAATGTATTGTGCAGATGCATGTACCTTAATGTATAGTATGACTATCATGTTGTATGTAATCTATATTATATATCATCTTTTTTAGCCTTAGTAATTACATGTTGTAGCTTTATACACTTCATTGTTTGCTAATATTATACCATGAAAATATAACTTATGGTCTCACAACTGCTCTATGTAGACTAACTCATATGACAGTGTGATTCTTGTCTAACATCTCAGCTTTGTTTAACTGGTTGACATAAATGTTTGCTTAATAATTATGTTTTCAAACTATAAACCTGAATGAACATGTGTATTTCATCAACACAGTGAGTGCATACATGTGTATTTCATCAACACAGTGAGTGCATAAATGTGTATTTCATCAACACTGAGTGCATACATGTGTATTTCATCAACACAGTGAGTGCATACATGTGTATTTCATCAACACAGTGAGTGCATACACGTGTATTTCATCCACACAGTGAGTGCATACATGTGTATTTCATCAACACAGTGAGTGCATACATGTGTATTTCATCAACACAGTGAGTGCATACACGTGTATTTCATCAACACAGTGAGTGCATACACGTGTATTTCATCCACACAGTGAGTGCATACACGTGTATTTCATCAACACAGTGAGTGCATACACGTGTATTTCATCAACACAGTGAGTGCATACATGTGTATTTCATCAACACAGTGAGTGCATACATGTGTATTTCATCAACACAGTGAGTGCATACACGTGTATTTCATCCACACAGTGAGTGCATACACGTGTATTTCATCAACACAGTGAGTGCATACATGTGTATTTCATCAACACAGTGAGTGCATACATGTGTATTTCATCAACACAGTGAGTGCATACATGTGTATTTCATCAGCACAGTGAGTGCATACATGTGTATTTCATCAACACAGTGAGTGCATACATGTGTATTTCATCAACACAGTGAGTGCATACATGTGCAGATGCAGTATCAAGTTGTACTGTTTTTTGTGTGGCGTCATTTAAAGGTCACTCTTCAATGAAATTTTTTCACTTGTCTCGTCTCTTTCATGAAAAATCTAACCATCTAATATTCGCTCGCTTGTTTGTGCAAATTTGTTATTTAGTTTTGGTGAAATCATCAGACAAACGATTAAATGACTTTTGACTGGGTTTGGTAAAGTGACTAAAGTGCTGCATCTTTAACATTAGACTTCATATTTGTTATACTGTGGCAACTTACCCGATCTAACAATCAAAGTAAATTCTTTTGATGATTTCAACAAAAGTGTAGACTTATTAAACAAACTGGGCACCTTACTTAAGCTATTCAGTGATGACTCCATTTTAGTTGTTAGTAAATAGTGTATTGGGTTGAGCCCTATTTGCAGCACTATTTATGACATTTCAGAATGGATATTGCAATGAGCTGCTGTGCCGTTGTGCGATGTTTCATACAATTAAGTGGTGTTGCATAATATCTAGCTTCATTATTTTATTCCAGGAAAATCGTGTAATAAGGTATACCATTGGTGAGAACACTAGTTCATTATGCAGGAGGAAATAGTGCTATTTCACCAACTGGACTTTTGAGTTGTTTAATTATTTCTGGAGCATATTGGCTCTGCTTGCACAATGACTATTATCTACGTGGATGTGACTTTACTTACTCGGTATTTGTGCAACATATTGGCTCTGCTTGCACAATGACTATTATCTACGTGGATGTGACTTTACTTACTCGGTATTTGTGCAACATGCACTACATGCAGTGACATTGTCAGGGTTGTTGGCATTGGGTTCTCTGTAAGGGGTGCTGGCATTGGGTGTTCTGTATGGGGTGCTGCCATTGGATTCTCTGTAAGGGGTGCTGGCATTGAGTGCTCTGTAAGGGGTGCTGGCATTGGGTGTTCTGTAAGGGGTGCTGCCATTGGGTTCTCTGTAAGGGGTGCTGGCATTGGGCGCTCTGTAAGGGGTGCTGGCATTGAGTGCTCTGTAAAGGGTGCTGGCATGGATGCTCTGTAAGGGGTGCTGGCATTGAGTGCTCTGTAAAGGGTGCTGGCATGGATGCTCTGTAAGGGGTGCTGGTACGGGGTGATCTGTAAGTGTGCTCTGCAGTGAGTGGCAACACTGGGTGCCCTGCAACTGCATAGCATCCTCAACGACAGAGCATACCAGCTGATAGTTACCTCATTCCTTATGTTGCATAAATATCATACATTGTGTGTACCTTTTTCAAAAATAATAAACACTATAACATATTAAATATGTAGCTTTGCAGGAGTTTTGTAACAGTGTTGATTGTTTGTTAGATGTGAGTGTGATGAGCCATTCGTAGGTTGTCATCCCACAATGTCATTAGCAAGTCCTAGGTTGTCATCCCACAATGTCATTAGCCAGTCCTAGGTTGTCATCCCACAATGTCATTAGCAAGTCCTAGGTTGTCATCCCACAATGTCATTAGCAAGTCCTAGGTTGTCATCCCACAATGTCATTAACAAGTCCTAGGTTGTCATCTCACAGTGTCATTAGCAAGTCCTAGGTTGTCATCCCACAATGTCATTAGCAAGTCCTAGGTTGTCATCCCACAATGTCATTAGCAAGTCCTAGGTTGTCATCCCACAATGTCATTAGCAAGTCCTAGGTTGTCATCTCACAGTGTCATTAGCAAGTCCTAGGTTGTCATCTCACAATATCATTAGCAAGTCCTAGGTTGTCATCCCACAATGTCATTAGCAAGTCCTAGGTTGTCATCCCACAATGTCATTAGCAAGTCCTAGGTTGTCATCTCACAATGTCATTAGCAAGTCCTAGGTTGTCATCTCACAATGTCATTAGCAAGTCCTAGGTTGTCATCCCACAATGTCATTAGCAAGTCCTAGGTTGTCATCCCACAATGTCATTAGCAAGTCCTAGGTTGTCATCCCACAATGTCATTAGCAAGTCCTAGGTTGTCATCTCACAGTGTCATTAGCAAGTCCTAGGTTGTCATCTCACAATGTCATTAGCAAGTCCTAGGTTGTCATCCCACAATGTCATTAGCAAGTCCTAGGTTGTCATCCCACAATGTCATTAGCAAGTCCTAGGTTGTCATCCCACAATGTCATTAGCAAGTCCTAGGTTGTCATCTCACAGTGTCATTAGCAAGTCCTAGGTTGTCATCTCACAATGTCATTAGCAAGTCATAGGTTGTCATCCCACAATGTCATTAGCAAGTCATAGGTTGTCATCCCACAATGTCATTAGCAAGTCCTAGGTTGTCATCCCACAATGTCATTAGCAAGTCCTAGGTTGTCATCCCACAATGTCATTAGCAAGTCCTAGGTTGTCATCCCACAATGTCATTAGCAAGTCCTAGGTTGTCATCCCACAATGTCATTAGCAAGTCCTAGGTTGTCATCTCACAGTGTCATTAGCAAGTCCTAGGTTGTCATCTCACAATGTCATTAGCAAGTCCTAGGTTGTCATCCCACAATGTCATTAGCAAGTCATAGGTTGTCATCCCACAATGTCATTAGCAAGTCCTAGGTTGTCATCCCACAATGTCATTAGCAAGTCCTAGGTTGTCATCCCACAATGTCATTAGCAAGTCCTAGGTTGTCATCCCACAATGTCATTAGCAAGTCCTAGGTTGTCATCCCACAATGTCATTAGCAAGTCATAGGTTGTCATCTCACAATGTCATTAGCAAGTCCTAGGTTGTCATCCCACAATGTCATTAGCCAGTCCTAGGTTGTCATCCCACAATGTCATTAGCCAGTCCTAGGTTGTCATCCCACAATGTCATTAGCAAGTCCTAGGTTGTCATCCCACAATGTCATTAGCAAGTCCTAGGTTGTCATCCCACAATGTCATTAGCAAGTCCTAGGTTGTGATCTCACAATGTCATTAGCCAGTCCTAGGTTGTCATCTCACAGTGTCATTAGCAAGTCCTAGGTTGTCATCTCACAATGTCATTAGCCAGTCCTAGGTTGTCATCTCACAATGTCATTAGCAAGTCATAGGTTGTCATCTCACAATGTCATTAGCAAGTCCTAGGTTGTCATCCCACAATGTCATTAGCAAGTCCTAGGTTGTCATCCCACAATGTCATTAGCAAGTCCTAGGTTGTCATCTCACAGTGTCATTAGCAAGTCCTAGGTTGTCATCCCACAATGTCATTAGCAAGTCCTAGGTTGTCATCCCACAATGTCATTAGCAAGTCCTAGGTTGTCATCCCACAATGTCATTAGCAAGTCCTAGGTTGTCATCTCACAATGTCATTAGCAAGTCCTAGGTTGTCATCTCACAATGTCATTAGCAAGTCCTAGGTTGTCATCCCACAATGTCATTAGCAAGTCCTAGGTTGTCATCCCACAATGTCATTAGCAAGTCCTAGGTTGTCATCCCACAGTGTCATTAGCAAGTCCTAGGTTGTCATCTCACAGTGTCATTAGCAAGTCCTAGGTTGTCATCTCACAATGTCATTAGCAAGTCCTAGGTTGTCATCCCACAATGTCATTAGCAAGTCCTAGGTTGTCATCCCACAATGTCATTAGCAAGTCCTAGGTTGTCATCTCACAATGTCATTAGCAAGTCCTAGGTTGTCATCTCACAATGTCATTAGCAAGTCCTAGGTTGTCATCCCACAATGTCATTAGCAAGTCCTAGGTTGTCATCCCACAATGTCATTAGCAAGTCCTAGGTTGTCATCCCACAATGTCATTAGCAAGTCCTAGGTTGTCATCTCACAGTGTCATTAGCAAGTCCTAGGTTGTCATCTCACAATGTCATTAGCAAGTCCTAGGTTGTCATCCCACAATGTCATTAGCAAGTCCTAGGTTGTCATCCCACAATGTCATTAGCAAGTCCTAGGTTGTCATCCCACAATGTCATTAGCAAGTCCTAGGTTGTCATCTCACAGTGTCATTAGCAAGTCCTAGGTTGTCATCTCACAATGTCATTAGCAAGTCATAGGTTGTCATCCCACAATGTCATTAGCAAGTCATAGGTTGTCATCCCACAATGTCATTAGCAAGTCCTAGGTTGTCATCCCACAATGTCATTAGCAAGTCCTAGGTTGTCATCCCACAATGTCATTAGCAAGTCCTAGGTTGTCATCCCACAATGTCATTAGCAAGTCCTAGGTTGTCATCCCACAATGTCATTAGCAAGTCCTAGGTTGTCATCTCACAGTGTCATTAGCAAGTCCTAGGTTGTCATCTCACAATGTCATTAGCAAGTCCTAGGTTGTCATCCCACAATGTCATTAGCAAGTCATAGGTTGTCATCCCACAATGTCATTAGCAAGTCCTAGGTTGTCATCCCACAATGTCATTAGCAAGTCCTAGGTTGTCATCCCACAATGTCATTAGCAAGTCCTAGGTTGTCATCCCACAATGTCATTAGCAAGTCCTAGGTTGTCATCCCACAATGTCATTAGCAAGTCATAGGTTGTCATCTCACAATGTCATTAGCAAGTCCTAGGTTGTCATCCCACAATGTCATTAGCCAGTCCTAGGTTGTCATCCCACAATGTCATTAGCCAGTCCTAGGTTGTCATCCCACAATGTCATTAGCAAGTCCTAGGTTGTCATCCCACAATGTCATTAGCAAGTCCTAGGTTGTCATCCCACAATGTCATTAGCAAGTCCTAGGTTGTGATCTCACAATGTCATTAGCCAGTCCTAGGTTGTCATCTCACAGTGTCATTAGCAAGTCCTAGGTTGTCATCTCACAATGTCATTAGCCAGTCCTAGGTTGTCATCTCACAATGTCATTAGCAAGTCATAGGTTGTCATCTCACAATGTCATTAGCAAGTCCTAGGTTGTCATCCCACAATGTCATTAGCAAGTCCTAGGTTGTCATCCCACAATGTCATTAGCAAGTCCTAGGTTGTCATCTCACAGTGTCATTAGCAAGTCCTAGGTTGTCATCCCACAATGTCATTAGCAAGTCCTAGGTTGTCATCCCACAATGTCATTAGCAAGTCCTAGGTTGTCATCCCACAATGTCATTAGCAAGTCCTAGGTTGTCATCTCACAATGTCATTAGCAAGTCCTAGGTTGTCATCTCACAATGTCATTAGCAAGTCCTAGGTTGTCATCCCACAATGTCATTAGCAAGTCCTAGGTTGTCATCCCACAATGTCATTAGCAAGTCCTAGGTTGTCATCCCACAGTGTCATTAGCAAGTCCTAGGTTGTCATCTCACAGTGTCATTAGCAAGTCCTAGGTTGTCATCTCACAATGTCATTAGCAAGTCCTAGGTTGTCATCCCACAATGTCATTAGCAAGTCCTAGGTTGTCATCCCACAATGTCATTAGCAAGTCCTAGGTTGTCATCCCACAATGTCATTAGCAAGTCCTAGGTTGTCATCTCACAGTGTCATTAGCAAGTCCTAGGTTGTCATCTCACAATGTCATTAGCAAGTCCTAGGTTGTCATCCCACAATGTCATTAGCAAGTCATAGGTTGTCATCCCACAATGTCATTAGCAAGTCCTAGGTTGTCATCCCACAATGTCATTAGCAAGTCCTAGGTTGTCATCCCACAATGTCATTAGCAAGTCCTAGGTTGTCATCCCACAATGTCATTAGCAAGTCCTAGGTTGTCATCCCACAATGTCATTAGCAAGTCCTAGGTTGTCATCTCACAGTGTCATTAGCAAGTCCTAGGTTGTCATCTCACAATGTCATTAGCAAGTCCTAGGTTGTCATCCCACAATGTCATTAGCAAGTCATAGGTTGTCATCCCACAATGTCATTAGTAAGTCCTAGGTTGTCATCCCACAATGTCATTAGCAAGTCCTAGGTTGTCATCCCACAATGTCATTAGCAAGTCCTAGGTTGTCATCCCACAATGTCATTAGCAAGTCCTAGGTTGTCATCCCACAATGTCATTAGCAAGTCATAGGTTGTCATCTCACAATGTCATTAGCAAGTCCTAGGTTGTCATCCCACAATGTCATTAGCCAGTCCTAGGTTGTCATCCCACAATGTCATTAGCCAGTCCTAGGTTGTCATCCCACAATGTCATTAGCAAGTCCTAGGTTGTCATCCCACAATGTCATTAGCAAGTCCTAGGTTGTCATCCCACAATGTCATTAGCAAGTCCTAGGTTGTGATCTCACAATGTCATTAGCCAGTCCTAGGTTGTCATCTCACAGTGTCATTAGCAAGTCCTAGGTTGTCATCTCACAATGTCATTAGCCAGTCCTAGGTTGTCATCTCACAATGTCATTAGCAAGTCATAGGTTGTCATCTCACAATGTCATTAGCAAGTCATAGGTTGTCATCTCACAATGTCATTAGCAAGTCATAGGTTGTCATCTCACAATGTCATTAGCAAGTCCTAGGTTGTCATCTCACAATGTCATTAGCAAGTCCTAGGTTGTCATCTCACAATGTCATTAGCAAGTCCTAGGTTGTCATCTCACAATGTCATTAGCAAGTCATAGGTTGTCATCTCACAATGTCATTAGCAAGTCCTAGGTTGTGATCTCACAATGTCATTAGCAAGTCATAGGTTGTGATCTCACAATGTCATTAGCAAGTCCTAGGTTGTCATCTCACAGTGTCATTAGCAAGTCATAGGTTGTCATCTCACAATGTCATTAGCCAGTCCTAGGTTGTCATCTCACAATGTCATTAGCCAGTCCTAAGTTGTCATCTCACAATGTCATTAGCAAGTCATAGGTTGTCATCTCACAATGTCATTAGCCAGTCCTAGGTTGTCATCTCACAATGTCATTAGCAAGTCCTAGGTTGTCATCTCACAGTGTCATTAGCAAGTCATAGGTTGTCATCTCACAGTGTCATTAGCAAGTCCTAGGTTGTCATCTCACAATGTCATTAGCCAGTCCTAGGTTGTCATCTCACAATGTCATTAGCAAGTCCTAGGTTGTCATCTCACAATGTCATTAGCAAGTCATAGGTTGTCATCTCACAATGTCATTAGCAAGTCATAGGTTGTCATCTCACAATGTCATTAGCAAGTCCTAGGTTGTCATCTCACAATGTCATTAGCAAGTCCTAGGTTGTCATCTCACAATGTCATTAGCAAGTCATAGGTTGTCATCTCACAATGTCATTAGCCAGTCCTAGGTTGTCATCTCACAATGTCATTAGCAAGTCCTAGGTTGTCATCTCACAGTGTCATTAACCAGTCCTAGGTTGTCATCTCACAGTGTCATTAGCAAGTCCTAGGTTGTCATCTCACAATGTCATTAGCCAGTCCTAGGTTGTCATCTCACAATGTCATTAGCAAGTCCTAGGTTGTCATCTCACAATGTCATTAGCAAGTCCTAGGTTGTCATCTCACAATGTCATTAGCAAGTCCTAGGTTGTCATCTCACAATGTCATTAGCAAGTCATAGGTTGTCATCTCACAATGTCATTAGCAAGTCCTAGGTTGTCATCTCACAATGTCATTAGCCAGTCCTAGGTTGTCATCTCACAATGTCATTAGCAAGTCCTAGGTTGTCATCTCACAATGTCATTAGCAAGTCCTAGGTTGTCATCTCACAATGTCATAAGCCAGTCCTAGGTTGTCATCTCACAATGTCATTAGCAAGTCCTAGGTTGTCATCTCACAATGTCATTAGCCAGTCCTAGGTTGTCATCTCACAATGTCATTAGCCAGCCCTAGGTTGTCATCTCACAATGTCATTAGCCAGCCCTAGGTTGTCATCTCACAATGTCATTAGCAAGTCCTAGGTTGTCATCTCACAATGTCATAAGCCAGTCCTAGGTTGTCATCTCACAATGTCATAAGCCAGTCCTAGGTTGTCATCTCACAATGTCATTAGCCAGTCCTAGGTTGTCATCTCACAATGTCATTAGCAAGTCCTAGGTTGTCATCTCACAATGTCATTAGCCAGTCCTAGGTTGTCATCTCACAATGTCATTAGCCAGTCCTAGGTTGTCATCTCACAATGTCATTAGCCAGTCTTAGGTTGTCATCTCACAATGTCATTAGCAAGTCCTAGGTTGTCATCTCACAATGTCATTAGCAAGTCCTAGGTTGTCATCTCACAATGTCATTAGCAAGTCCTAGGTTGTCATCTCACAATGTCATTAGCCAGTCCTAGTTTGTCATCTCACAATGTCATTAGCAAGTCCTAGGTTGTCATCTCACAATGTCATTAGCAAGTCCTAGGTTGTCATCTCACAATGTTGGTGTTGATACTAAACGAGACCTATGTCATTTAACCTAACACTTCCCGAGTTATCTGCGTCCTTGTCTTTCTGAAACCATCACATACATTAATATTCAGCAGTTGTAACACAAAACTGTCTGCAAGTGGTCGAACTCTGCAATCTTATGAACTGTGATCGTAAAATAAACAATGTTTTTGCAGGAAAAATATATCGACACTAAACCAAATAGCAGCAGACCCCCGTCCCCAATTTTATTTAGTGTCAAACAATTTGAGAAGGCCCCCTAACAAGATAAGTTATTATCTGTCAAGTTTTGAAACGGTTATTTTAGTAGGATTCCTTCCTGTGCTTTTGTTGCATGTTCTTCGTGTGTCCACATCAGCTTGGTCACATGATCATGGCCATGTGAGATGACAGCCTAGGACATGGTCACATGATCATGGCCATGTGAGATGACAGCCTAGGACATGGTCACATGATCATGGCTATGTGAGATGACAGCCTAGGACATGGTCACATGATCATGATCACATACATCCCGTTGTCTCAACAGCAGTTGGAAATTACACTGTAATTGGATGGATTGATTTAGAATGTTCTATGTAGTTGCAGGCAGATATTATATTGACGGATGTAGATCAGCAAACATAGCCAAAAACAATATTGGTTCAGACACTGACCTTTGTACACAGATGTACAATTACTATAGCTGAACCAGGATATGGACCACACGTGTCTGGTTTGTCCTTTGTGGTGTGTGAACCATTGGTGTTTACGAGAAGCATGCACCATGCGTGATGGTGTTTACGAGAAGCATGCACCATGCGTGATGGTGTTTACGAGAAGCATGCACCATGCGTGATGGTGTTTACGAGAAGCATGCACCATGCGTGATGGTGCAGAGAAACGTGCTCTGCACAATTTTATATGTCAAGTATGTTTTTATTCTGTACCTTTAGGAGTACACCTGTACCTGTCTTTAGGAGTACACCTGTACCTGTCTTTAGGAGTACACCTGTACCTGTCTTTAGGAGTACACCTGTACCTGTCTTTAGGAGTACACCTGTACCTGTCTTTAGGAGTACACCTGTACCTGTCTTTAGGAGTACACCTGTACCTGTCTTTAGGAGTACACCTGTACCTGTCTTTAGGAGTACACCTGTACCTGTCTTTAGGAGTACACCTGTACCTGTCTTTAGGAGTACACCTGTACCTGTCTTTCTTCTAGTGACCCGACTACCAGATACACGGACAGATGCAGGACTGAGCTAATGCTGCACTCATGTATTCTGTAACATGATGCAATGTACATCAAAATAATCCTGATACGTTTAAAATATGTATAAATATGTATAAAAAGAAAACATGTTAATGTTAAATTTAGCGAGTTTAGAAAAAAGTAATCATTAGTTAAATAAAATGTGGGTGAGGTTCAAATTAATGTTTTGTAAGTTAGTTTTTACTTACATTTTGTACTGACAATTATAGAAACAGTAAGCATATAATATTGTGTGTGCGTTATGTTTTAGTGTAGATCATTCGTGTAGTTAGCAAATCCTAGATGAAGCTTCATATCAACTTTAACTTCCCTTTTTGTAACCTAAACATGAATTGATATTATATAAATTGTACTGATGGTGGAAATAGACTTTATTATTATGATACGATTTGCCCTCTAAAATATTAATAATCAGTGCAATGTAGTTGTTATGATGCTCTCAGGCTGTTACTGGGACGTATTCACTGTCTACAACTTGGCACTGATTCCTTGTCACTGTCACCAAGCATCACAACAACTCAACCAGACCCATTTATATAATGTTGATAGACAGAATTGGACCCGTGAAGTGGATCTGTCTGAGTGACTAGTCCCAGCCACCTAAGTCAGCAGGTTCAGAAGTCACAGCAGGATGCATTGCTCACCCGCTAGCTATTTATATTTTTAGTTCACAGGATTTAACACAGTTCAAGGCAACATGTTTGAGGCAATCCTATCTGGCTGAAATGTCTTGCACAGGAGAAACAACTCATTTAGAAATCAAAGTCCAGCCGTGTTATTAACATAAACATGAATCACATTCTTAAAAACATTTCTACACAGCGTCTATTCCTGGACCCACTGTTAAATGTAATTATGTGTGTGTATATATTATATATATATATATATATATACATTATATATATATATATATATATATATATATATATATATATATATATATATATATATATATATATATATATATATATATATATAGCTGGTATGCTACATTGTTAGTGTTTCAGATTTTATCTGATACTGTGTTTTGTAGGGAACATTATGTCAAGCTGCAGAACCCTAGGCATAACTGATGCTCGATAGGATATCATTACCACTAGTGTGTCATAAAAAGGACAGCAATTACTTTCATCAAACAGTACAACCAATTTGTCTCAATCACTTTTATGGAACAAATCACTACCACCAGTGTGTCTCAATCACTTTCATAGAACAAATCACTACCACCAGTGTGTCTCAATCACCTTCACAGAACAAATCACTACCACCAGTGTGTCTCAATCACTTCCATGGAACAAATCACTACCACCAGTTTGTCTCAATCACCTTCATGGAACAAATCACTACCACCAGTGTGTCTCAATCACCTTCACAGAACAAATCACTACCACCAGTTTGTCTCAATCACCTTCATAGAACAAATCACTACCACCAGTGTGTCTCGATCACCTTCACGGAACAAATCACTACCACCAGTGTGTCTAAATCACCTTCACAGAACAAATCACTACCACCAGTGTGTCTCAATCACCTTCATAGAACAAATCACTACCACCAGTGTGTCTCAATCACCTTCATAGAACAAATCACTACCACCAGTGTGTCTCAATCACTTTCATAGAACAAATCACTACCACCAGTGTGTCTCAATCACCTTCATAGAACAAATCACTACCACCAGTGTGTCTCAATCACCTTCATAGAACAAATCACTACCACCAGTGTGTCTCAATCACCTTCATAGAACAAATCACTACCACCAGTGTGTCTCAATCACCTTCATAGAACAAATCACTACCACCAGTGTGTCTCAATCACTTTCATGGAACAAATCACTACCACCAGTGTGTCTCAATCACCTTCACGGAACAAATCACTACCACCAGTGTGTCTCAATCACTTTCACAGAACAAATCACTACCACCAGTGTGTCTCAATCACTTTCATAGAACAAATCACTACCACCAGTGTGTCTCAATCACTTTCATAGAACAAATCACTACCACCAGTGTGTCTCAATCACTTTCATAGAACAAATCACTACCACCAGTGTGTCTCAATCACTTTCATAGAACAAATCACTACCACCAGTGTGTCTCAATCACTTTCATAGAACAAATCACTACCACCAGTGTGTCTCAATCACCTTCATAGAACAAATCACTACCACCAGTGTGTCTCAATCACCTTCATAGAACAAATCACTACCACCAGTGTGTCTCAATCACCTTCATAGAACAAATCACTACCACCAGTTTGTCTCAATCACCTTCATAGAACAAATCACTACCACCAGTGTGTCTCAATCACCTCCATAGAACAAATCACTACCACCAGTGTGTCTCAATCACCTCCATAGAACAAATCACTACCACCAGTGTGTCTCAATCACCTCCATAGAACAAATCACTACCACCAGTGTGTCTCAATCACCTTCATAGAACAAATCACTACCACCAGTGTGTCTCAATCACCTTCATAGAACAAATCACTACCACCAGTGTGTCTCAATCACCTTTATAGAACAAATCACTACCACCAGTGTGTCTCAATCACCTCCATAGAACAAATCACTACCACCAGTGTGTCTCAATCACCTCCATAGAACAAATCACTACCACCAGTGTGTCTCAATCACCTCCATATAGAACAAATCACTACCACCAGTGTGTCTCAATCACCTTCATAGAACAAATCACTACCACCAGTGTGTCTCAATCACCTTCATAGAACAAATCACTACCACCAGTGTGTCTCAATCACCTTCATAGAACAAATCACTACCACCAGTGTGTCTCAATCACCTTCATAGAACAAATCACTACCACCAGTTTGTCTCAATCACCTTCATAGAACAAATCACTACCACCAGTGTGTCTCAATCACCTCCATAGAACAAATCACTACCACCAGTTTGTCTCAATCACCTCCATAGAACAAATCACTACCACCAGTGTGTCTCAATCACCTCCATAGAACAAATCACTACCACCAGTGTGTCTCAATCACCTCCATAGAACAAATCACTACCACCAGTGTGTCTCAATCACCTTCATAGAACAAATCACTACCACCAGTGTGTCTCAATCACCTTCATAGAACAAATCACTACCACCAGTGTGTCTCAATCACCTTCATAGAACAAATCACTACCACCAGTGTGTCTCAATCACCTCCATAGAACAAATCACTACCACCAGTGTGTCTCAATCACCTCCATAGAACAAATCACTACCACCAGTGTGTCTCAATCACCTCCATAGAACAAATCACTACCACCAGTGTGTCTCAATCACCTTCATAGAACAAATCACTACCACCAGTGTGTCTCAATCACCTTCATAGAACAAATCACTACCACCAGTGTGTCTCAATCACCTTCATAGAACAAATCACTACCACCAGTGTGCCTTAAAGCAATCATAAAACCAACAACAATTGGTCAAGTACATTTTACTGTAAATGACAAATGGGCTGTAAACAAATGGGCTGTAAACAAATGCTGTCTGGATGTAAAACTAGAATGACATAAAAAATACTAAAATATCAATTTCAAGAAATTTATGTTCAGACCATCACAAATAATGTTTGTGTTATTAACATTACAGTGCACTAGCACAAGACAGAGAGAATGTTTGTGTTATTACAGTGCTCTAGCACAAGACAGAGAGAATGTTTGTGTTATTGAAACATTATTTCGTTCACACTACCTGCCTTGATGACACTGATTTGTATTCTATGACGCTGCTTGGTTTGAAATTGTTCGGTTTGAAATCGTATTTTTACACACTAATTTATTGTTTTATAATGATTTATCTTAGATTATTTATTTATTTTTACTTACTTATTTCTCTTAGATTACTTATTTATCTACCTTAGACTATTAATTTGATCTTATCTGATGTATTTAATTAGTCTATATTTTAGATTTGGTCAACACGTCATAGTAATGTGTTCTTATTTATCTTTGCTTATTTACTTTTTTATCTTAGCTTATTTATTGTTATCTTACCTTATGTATTTAGTGAATTTATATTTTAGATTTAGTCAACACATCATATTATTGTGAAGCGCTTTGATTGGTATTTAGTTAGCTAAAAAGCGCTATATTAAGAAACGGAATTATTATTATTATTATTATTATTACAGCGCTCTAGCCCAAGACAGAGAGAATGTTTGTGTTATTACAGCGCTCTAGCCCAAGACAGAGAGAATGTTTGTGTTATTACAGCGCTCTAGCACAAGACAGAGAGAATGTTTGTGTTATTACAGTGCTCTAGCACAAGACAGAGAGAATGTTTGTGTTATTACAGTGCTCTAGCACAAGACAGAGAGAATGTTTGTGTTATTACAGCGCTCTAGCACAAGACAGAGAGAATGTTTGTTATTACAGCGCTACAGCACAAGACAGAGAGAATGTTTGTGTTATTACAGTGCTCTAGCACAAGACAGAGAGAATGTTTGTGTTATTACAGCGCTACAGCACAAGACAGAGAGAATGTTTGTGTTATTACAGTGCTCTAGCACAAGACAGAGAGAATGTTTGTGTTATTACAGCGCTCTAGCACAAGACAGAGAGAATGTTTGTGTTATTACAGCGCTACAGCACAAGACAGAGAGAATGTTTGTGTTATTACAGTGCTCTAGCACAAGACAGAGATAATGTTTGTGTTATTACAGCGCTACAGCACAAGACAGAGAGAATGTTTGTGTTATTGAAACATTATTTCGTTCACACTACCTGCCTTGATGACACTGATTTGTATTCTATGACGCTGCTTGGTTTTAAATTGTTCGGTTTGAAATCGTATTTTTACACACTAATTTATTGTTTTATAATGATTTATCTTAGATTATTTATTTATTTTTACTTACTTATTTCTCTTAGATTACTTATTTATCTACCTTAGACTATTAATTTGATCTTATCTGATGTATTTAATTAGTCTATATTTTAGATTTGGTCAACACGTCATAGTAATGTGTTCTTATTTATCTTTGCTTATTTACTTTTTTATCTTAGCTTATTTATTGTTATCTTACCTTATGTATTTAGTGAATTTATATTTTAGATTTAGTCAACACATCATATTATTGTGAAGCGCTTTGATTGGTATTTAGTTAGCTAAAAAGCGCTATATTAAGAAACGGAATTATTATTATTATTATTATTATTACAGCGCTCTAGCCCAAGACAGAGAGAATGTTTGTGTTATTACAGCGCTCTAGCCCAAGACAGAGAGAATGTTTGTGTTATTACAGCGCTCTAGCACAAGACAGAGAGAATGTTTGTGTTATTACAGTGCTCTAGCACAAGACAGAGAGAATGTTTGTGTTATTACAGTGCTCTAGCACAAGACAGAGAGAATGTTTGTGTTATTACAGCGCTCTAGCACAAGACAGAGAGAAT
Source organism: Lamellibrachia columna (assembly GCA_963662155.1). Taxonomy (NCBI): domain Eukaryota; kingdom Metazoa; phylum Annelida; class Polychaeta; order Sabellida; family Siboglinidae; genus Lamellibrachia; species Lamellibrachia columna. Next base: position 2,519,743 of record OY759270.1, on the reverse strand, counting down.
GTTTGTTATTACAGCGCTACAGCACAAGACAGAGAGAATGTTTGTGTTATTACAGTGCTCTAGCACAAGACAGAGAGAATGTTTGTGTTATTACAGCGCTACAGCACAAGACAGAGAGAATGTTTGTGTTATTACAGTGCTCTAGCACAAGACAGAGAGAATGTTTGTGTTATTACAGCGCTCTAGCACAAGACAGAGAGAATGGTTGTGTTATTACAGCGCTACAGCACAAGACAGAGAGAATGTTTGTGTTATTACAGTGCTCTAGCACAAGACAGAGATAATGTTTGTGTTATTACAGCGCTACAGCACAAGACAGAGAGAATGTTTGTGTTATTGAAACATTATTTCGTTCACACTACCTGCCTTGATGACACTGATTTGTATTCTATGACGCTGCTTGGTTTTAAATTGTTCGGTTTGAAATCGTATTTTTACACACTAATTTATTGTTTTATAATGATTTATCTTAGATTATTTATTTATTTTTACTTACTTATTTCTCTTAGATTACTTATTTATCTACCTTAGACTATTAATTTGATCTTATCTGATGTATTTAATTAGTCTATATTTTAGATTTGGTCAACACGTCATAGTAATGTGTTCTTATTTATCTTTGCTTATTTACTTTTTTATCTTAGCTTATTTATTGTTATCTTACCTTATGTATTTAGTGAATTTATATTTTAGATTTAGTCAACACATCATATTATTGTGAAGCGCTTTGATTGGTATTTAGTTAGCTAAAAAGCGCTATATTAAGAAACGGAATTATTATTATTATTATTATTATTACAGCGCTCTAGCCCAAGACAGAGAGAATGTTTGTGTTATTACAGCGCTCTAGCCCAAGACAGAGAGAATGTTTGTGTTATTACAGCGCTCTAGCACAAGACAGAGAGAATGTTTGTGTTATTACAGTGCTCTAGCACAAGACAGAGAGAATGTTTGTGTTATTACAGTGCTCTAGCACAAGACAGAGAGAATGTTTGTGTTATTACAGCGCTCTAGCACAAGACAGAGAGAATGTTTGTTATTACAGCGCTACAGCACAAGACAGAGAGAATGTTTGTGTTATTACAGTGCTCTAGCACAAGACAGAGAGAATGTTTGTGTTATTACAGCGCTACAGCACAAGACAGAGAGAATGTTTGTGTTATTACAGTGCTCTAGCACAAGACAGAGAGAATGTTTGTGTTATTACAGCGCTCTAGCACAAGACAGAGAGAATGGTTGTGTTATTACAGCGCTACAGCACAAGACAGAGAGAATGTTTGTGTTATTACAGTGCTCTAGCACAAGACAGAGAGAATGTTTGTGTTATTACAGCGCTACAGCACAAGACAGAGAGAATGTTTGTGTTATTACAGCGCTACAGCACAAGACAGAGAGAATGTTTGTGTTATTACAGCGCTACAGCACAAGACAGAGAGAATGTTTGTGTTATTACAGCGCTACAGCACAAGACAGAGAGAATGTTTGTGTTATTACAGTGCTCTAGCACAAGACAGAGAGAATGTTTGTGTTATTACAGCGCTACAGCACAAGACAGAGAGAATGTTTGTGTTATTACAGCGCTCTAGCCCAAGACAGAGAGAATGTTTGTGTTATTACAGCGCTCTAGCAAAGACAGAGAGAATGTTTGTGTTATTACAGCGCTCTAGCACAAGACAGAGAGAATGTTTGTGTTATTACAGCGCTCTAGCAAAGACAGAGAGAATGCAAGTATGTGTGCTGCAACTAGAGATATCACTCAATAGCACCCATTACAGTTTTATTTGTTATTCACAAAAAAGTCAACAGTCGTGCAAACCGGGATGTCCTCAACAATATCAAGACACTTTTATTCGCATCAATCGCTGATGTCTCTGGTTATATCCGATATCCAGATATTGCAAATTACACACAAGAAACTTGGATTTCATATCTGAAACTTATAAACAGCAGCGCTATACATCTGGAGATGTCACTTGAAATGTTGCCAGCAATGAATACTAGGAATGTTTCTACAGTTGTTGCGGGTTGTATGTAACGGGGCGGTCAGTCATAGATTCCCTCCAGTATCATGTCTCTACGTTGCTGTAGGTCAGCGTATCTCTTCTGTAATTCCTTCTCTCGTTCCATCTGTCGGTTGACATCATCTGTGAGGGACTGAAACACACAGAAACATGACTGAATTTGATGGAAATATGACTGTATCTGAAGGAAACATGACTGAATATGATGGAAGTATGACTAAGAGTGAGCAAAATATGACTTAAATTGAGCAAAATATGATGGAAACTGGTAGACATGACTGAATCTGACTGAAATATAAAAATATGACTGAAACTGGTGGAAATATGACTAAATGAGACAAAACTATGTAGTAACATGACTGAAGTGGAAGAATAACAGAAACTGATGGGGATATGATGGAAAGTCAGCTGAATGGCTCAAGAATGTATGGCCTGATTTCATAAAACACTCCACATTCTATGACACTCTCAGACCCTAAATGTGTTGTTATTGGGCCCTTGTCTGCAATGCCTGGTAGACAGCCCTCAATGCCTGGTAGACAGCCCTCAATGCCTGGTAGACAGCCCTCAATGCCTGGTAGACAGCCCTCAATACCTGGTAGACAGCCCTCAATGCCCAGACATACCTCTAGTCGCTTTGGGATTGCGCCGACTTCATGCTGCCTGAGATGATCAAAGGTCTTGTACTCAACGTACGTCTGCTCCACCTGCTCGTACATGTCTTGCACCTGCTTCACAAGACCCTGGGCCCGTGACTGGACCAGACGGAGTATAGTCATTACACACTATCAGACCGTTATCTTTACTGTAATACAGATAAAACAGCAAGCACAATATTTTTATACAGCCCTGGGCTCTTAACCGGGACAAAAAATACACAGTAATCACATAAAAAATATGCAATGCTGGTGAAGGCCTGATTCACTGTTGTGATGAAAACAGTCATAGTATCATATACAGCTTTTGGCGCAGCATAATTACATATAACTGACAAATATTGGTAAAAATTTTCAAAGATGTATTGTCATGACAACATGGAGGTTACTGACAGTTGAGTAGCCTCACCTGGTAGCCGCCAAGAAGAACCTTCAACTTCTTCTCAAGTTTCGCTGCACGTTTTGCCTCCTTCGTCATATGACTTCTGTTGTTCTGAAATAAATGACAGTAGATGTGACGATCCGGCAGAGAGACTGACCACAGAATTAGACCTGGGGGACATCTGCAGATATGGGGGGACATCTGCTGACCTGGGGGACATCCGCAGATCTGCCACATTTTAGATATTTCCCGGTATATACAATACAGATATTTGGGAGGTATATGGCCAAATCACGTCTTTAAATGGGCAAATCACGTCTTTGTATAGCCAAATCACGTCTTTATATGGGAAAATCTTGATAAAGTACATATTTTCTTGTGTACATTATACATGTAGAAAATGTAATGACAAACTTATAGCAGTCAAATGACAAATACTTTTTGCTAGGCAGATTTCCGACAAAACCTAGCCGGTTTTTATTTGATGTATGTATATTCCGTAGCCTGACAGATGGTGACATGAGATCAGAATGGAAACGCAATAGACCGATTAACTAATAAAAAAATTTCTACGGATTTATACGGATTCATACAGAATTTCAAGTAAAAGAAGTGGCTGGTTGCAGTGCATCTGTCAGTTTGGACACCCAGTGGACAGTCTTAGTACTGCACAGTGGACTCAAAGCAGTGGACACATAGATAACTGGACCCAACAGTGGACACATAGAAAAGTGAACACAGCAGTGGATTCATAGATAACTGGACACAGCAGTTGACACATAGATAACTGGACCCAACAGTGGACACATAGATAACTGGACACAGAAGTGGACACATAGATAACTGGACCCAACAGTGGACACATAGATAACTGGACCCAGCAGTGGATGCATTGATAAGTGAACACAGAAGTGGACACATAGATAACTGGACCAAACAGTGGACACATAGATAACTGGACACAGAAGTGGACACATAGATAACTGGACACAGCAGTTGACACATAGATAACTGGACCCAACAGTGGACGCATAGATAAGTGAACACAGCAGTGGACACATAGATAACTGGACCCAGCAGTGGATGCATTGATAAGTGAACACAGCAGTGGATTCATAGATAAGTGAACACAGCAGTGGATTCATAGATAAGTGAACACAGCAGTGGATTTATAGATAAGTGAACACAGCAGTGGACACATAGATAAGTGAACACAGCAGTGGATTCATAGATAACTGGACCCAGCAGTGGACACATAGATAACTGGACCCAGCAGTGGATGCATTGATAAGTGAACACAGCAGTGGATTCATAGATAAGTGAACACAGCAGTGGATTCATAGATAAGTGAACACAGCAGTGGACACATAGATAACTGGACCCAACAGTGGACACATAGATAACTGGACCCAGCAGTGGATGCATTGATAAGTGAACACAGCAGTGGATTCATAGATAAGTGAACACAGCAGTGGACACATAGATAAGTGAACACAGCAGTGGATTCATAGATAAGTGAACACAGCAGTGGATTCATAGATAAGTGAACACAGCAGTGGATTCATAGATAAGTGAACACAGCAGTGGACACATAGTTAACTGGACACAGCAGTGGACACATAGATAACTGGACCCAGCAGTGGACACATAGATAACTGGACCCAGCAGTGGACACATAGATAACTGGACACAGCAGTGGACACATAGATAACTGTTGGACCCAGCAGTGGACACATAGGTAACTAGACACAGCAGTGGACACATAGATAACTGGACCCAGCAGTGGACACATAGATAACTGGACACAGCAGTGGACACATAGATAACTAGACACAGCAGTGGACACGTAGATAACTGGACACAGCAGTGGACACATAGATAACTGTTGGACCCAGCAGTGGACGCATAGGTAACTAGACACAGCAGTGGACACATAGATAACTGTTGGACCCAGCAGTGGACACATAGATAACTGTTGGACCCAGCAGTGGACACATAGATAACTGTTGGACCCAGCAGTGGACACATAGATAACTAGACACAGCAGTGGACACATAGATAACTGGATGCAGAGATAGCCCGTGTTCTACATAAATAGATGGATGACAGTGTTCGTGACACTAAGTTGTACAAATGTGACATCGGGATGCAGAATGGCAACACTGTTATGTGAAAAGGTGACAGTTGGTTACAAAAACATGTACAACGATGACACTGGAAAGACCAGTATTTGACACAAGGACCAGGACCTCATTAAAACACTACACTTAGATTACATGTGAGATTATAACATTGAGCCTAGCAAAGACGTACTTCGAGTCGTTTCTCGAGCGACTCGATGCGTTCCTTCTTGCTGGCGAGGTTGGCGCGGGTGTAGCGGGCCTGGGAGGGGAGGTAGAGCACCTGGGCATAACACTCCTCCCACACCTGGGTGTAGGACTCGAGGGAGAGCTCCCCGTGTCCCATTTTCTGGCGGACATAGTCCATCTCTGTCTCCAGCAGTGCCTGGGCCTGCAATACAACACAACACAGACAGTTCCATGAGAACCTCAATCCTTGAAAACACGAGCTCAGAGGTGCATCAAAACCAAAACCAATCTAAAAGTCGGCACACAATGAGATTTTTTTAAAATCAAACCAAAACCACTCCCAATGTGTTATGCTTTAAAATATCTTGTCACTTACGTTTAACACAAAGGCACACTGAGGTCTAACACAAAGGCACACTAATGTCTAACACAAAGGCACACTGAGGTCTAACACAAAGGCACACTGAGGTCTAACACAAAAGCACACTAATGTCTAACACAAAGGCACACTGAGGTCTAACACAAAGGCACACTAATGTCTAACACAAAAGCACACTAATGTCTAACACAAAGACACAGCATCAAATAAGTCTTCAAATACCGTCAAATTTGTATTGTTTCCTGTTGACCTAGCACTAACAGGAAGTTAATTCCAAAGAGTTGGTGCAGCAACTGAGAAAGCCCTCATGGCACCAGCTCATAACATACAATAAGAAAAACTTCTATAGTATAAAAAATGGCGAAAGTGGTCTGGCTTTATATACTACGACATAAGTAGTACAGGTCTATATACTACGATATAAGTAGTAGAGGTCTATATACTACGACATAAGTAGTACAGGTCTGTATACTACGACATAAGTAGTACAGGTCTGTATACCATGACATAAGTAGTACACGTCCATATACCATGACGTAAGTAGTATGGGTCCATATACTACGACATAAGTAGTACAGGTCCATATACTATGACGTAAGTAGTACAGGTCCATATACTATGACATAAATAGTACAGGTCCATATACTATGACATAAATAGTACAGGTCCATATACAATGACATAAATAGTACAGGTCCATATACTATGACATAAATAGTACAGGTCCATATACTATGACATAAATAGTACAGGTCCATATAATATGACATAAATAGTACAGGTCCATATACTATGACATAAATAGTCCAGGTCCATATACTATGACATAAATAGTACAGGTCCATATACTATGACATAAATAGTACAGGTCCATATACTGTGACATAAGTAGTACAGGTCCATATACTATGACATAAGTAGTACAGGTCCATATACTATGACATAAATAGTACAGGTCCATATACTATGACATAAATAGTACAGGTCCATATACAATGACATAAATAGTATGGGTCCATATACTATGACATAAATAGTACAGGTCCATATACTATGACATAAATAGTACAGGTCCATATACTATGACATAAATAGTACAGGTCCATATACTGTGACATAAGTAGTACAGGTCCATATACTATGACATAAGTAGTACAGGTCCATATACTATGACATAAATAGTACAGGTCCATATACTATGACATAAATAGTATGGGTCCATATACTATGACATAAATAGTACAGGTCCATATACTATGACATAAATAGTACAGGTCCATATACTATGACATAAGTAGTACAGGTCCATATACTATGACATAAGTAGTACAGGTCCATATACTATGACATAAATAGTATGGGTCCATATACTATGACATAAAGCTATTCACAGTTTCACAAGTTACCCAAGTTATCTTTTTTTATTTTAACAGTATGCACTAGTAGCAGTATGCACTAGTAGCAGTATGCACTAGTAGCAGTATGCACTAGTAGCAGTATTCATGCATTACAAATCTGAACATGAATGCGATGGGCGAACTGAGGTGGTGTTTTAACAGACAGGACCGTAGAAGCAAAAGACTGATAAGACCAGTCAGTCTCCTCCTGTGTACCTTCTCCAAGAGGTCAGGGTCAGTGGTCTGCAGGGGGTGCTGCTCCAGGTACGCGAGGTGGGCAGCCTTGGTGACTGATGCTTTCTGAGACGGCTTCACACCCTTCTTGGTGCTCACCAGTCCCTGCTGGGCCAGGGTGGGGTTGTACACGGCGTCATGATGCAGCATCTTCATCATCTCCTTCTTGATCAGTTCCTCTGCCTGAAACAATAGTATTGTTATTACTACGGTACACATTCAGGCGCCACATATTCAGGACAGTCACTATAAAAACATACTAACTTACTTATACTTTCTGTACCCTAGTTAGTGCATAAGGCCACATAAAACACACATGCAATCATAATAATATATATTGTATATAGCTAAAAATATATATTAACATAGAGTACAAGATTAATAAATAAGTTAGTATAAATAAATAAAATACACATTCCCAGAGTAACTATAAAATGGATTCAGTGAATGGAAAAACAACAAAAGAAAATACTTAGTAATGTTTATAGTGTCAATTACTTTTCTTTTCCATGTTTAAATTGAAATAAATGGCACTGTTGGTGCCAAAGATAACATAATCATTGAAATATTCTTACTATTGATTTTAAACAAATTTGTCTGCTTGCTTATTATACAGCACAGCTGAATATGTACGTGCCAAAATTATAATAATTTGTCTTCACTAAAAAATTCTGGGCCACTCAGCAAATTTTAAAACAAACATGGTTCTAACTGCTGCTGTAAAACACAAAAGACATTTCCGCTGGAGGAAAGGTCAGCAGACAATGGCTTTGAAAACACTGTTCATGGATTTAGTGGAGCACAACAATCAACTCGCATGTATATGTATGTTGGTTGCTATGGTTACCTTCTGTAACTGCGAGAGTTGGGGGTCGTTGGGGCCCATGGGTCGCAGTACGCCTGTGTTAATCTGAGGGGGTCGGGGCAAGGCACGCTGCACGGAGCGAGACTGACGCTTCAACTCCTCCGCCTCTGTCAGACACAATACTAGGTCAGTACATGTAAATAGCAACTAACCATATAAGGTCAATTATCTTTACATGTTTTCAACAAATGTTACATTAATTTTGCTAAATAAATATTGCAATGCTAAGGAAAAAAAATCAGTTTTGAACACCTCAAAACGTTAATATATGACACTGCACAAAACATTAATATATGACACTCCACTAAACCAATGTATTCTCCTACGCTCCTTCACACCTACAGGAAACTCTAAGTTGCATCGACACGTGTACAATTTTGACAATTTTGTATTCACCAGGTGGCGCTTTAGCCACACAACACAAAACTGCACTCAAAGTGAGCACTGCAGTATAGGGACCATCGGGTGCTGCCACCTATTGTGGTATGCAGTCCAATTTGGTGGGCAACTATTCCTGGTGACACAAAGGGAAATAAAATAGAGTGATTTATCAGGTGTTCAATGACGCATGTGTTGGGCTCTTCCTTCGTATCAGTAACCCCTTACAACATAACATTGGTGACAAGATGACAAACCATAGTGGTGGCACTTCAAGTCAGTGGACACTTATACCCTGCCAAATACAGGTGAGGCATATACAACTGCAGAGGATAAAATAACAGCGTATTTCACTCGACGAAAGACCACTTCGTATACCTGTCATATGTTCCATAGACAGTCAAACAGAAGGGGAAAGTGTGGCACAATTCGTAACAAGACTGCGACAGCTAGTGAATCTGTGTGAATTTGGCAATCACATTGACGATTTTATAAGGGACCAAGAGATCGACAATTATCAGTTGAAACGACTCAGAACGAAGCTGCTAGCAGAGCGAGACCTGCTAGCAGATGGCCCAGGACGCAGACGGAGTGAACATGGTGAGTGGGTCAGGTTGGGAAGGCAGAAACAACCCAAGGTGAACGACAGACATGCCAGTCACAACTCAAGCTAGTGTACAAAATGTGGCCGACGGGGGCCACACAGCTGACGCCTGTCACTGCACACAGACTGCCAAGTGCTATACATGTGGCAAGTCACTTCAGTAAGATGTGCAACTGTCACAAGAAACAGACACCATCAAGGCACTGCCCGAAACACACCATGAAATATGTTAGGGATGAATCTAGTGACAGTGGCTCTGACAATGACTGTCAGAATGAATACACGTTCTCAATGGCACATGGTGAAACAGTGACAGTAGTAATTGGCAACGTCCCAGTAACCATGCTGATAGACGTGCAACATTATTAACACCGAATACAAGGAGAAGCTCATAGAGCAGGTGTCAAACTGCTTTCAATAAATGCAAGATCCATCCATACAGTTCGCCACCAATTCACGTACATCAGCTGACCCAGTCCAACATCACTCTGGAAGATGGCAAAGAGATTGAGGCTGAGGGAACAGCCACTCCACTGTTGGGCAAGGCGACTGTAGAGTCTTTAGGCCTCCTGAAAGTAGGAGTGTGACCAGATCTGACGCATATGGTGATGAAGTGGTCAGGCAATTTCCTAAACTGTGGAGAGATATTGGCTGTCTGAAGGACATGCAAGTGAACTTGCACATCAATAACTCCGTCCCTCCAGTAGCTCAGAAGCATCGACGGGAGAAGGTCACGAAGGAGATCACGAAACTGGAAGCAGTGGACATAATCGAGAAAATATTCGGCCCAACAGAGTTGGTATTGAGAATTGTGAAGCCACCCAAGCCAGAGAAACTGGACGAGATGAGGCTCTGCATCAACATGAGGGAGGCGAACAAGGCCATTCTGTGAATGATGGCGCGACTCTGTTTAACAAAATCACTTTAGTGTTGACCAGTGTTCTCACAACAAAGCACTGGATGATGTACTGCACAAGCTTCAGGTGGCTGGGCTGACAGACAACTTGGAGAAATGTGAATTCCGCAGGAAGAAGATCGAGTTCTTTGGGCAGATCTTCCCGGGTGAGGGCGTCTCACCTGACCCAAAGAAGGTAGCCGACCTTCACAGGGCTGCAGAACCAAAGAACGTGTCCGAAGTTCATTCATTCTTAGGCATGGCGCAGTACAGTACCAGGCACATCAAGGACTTTGTGACCGTTACCGTGCCCTTTCAAACGCTCACGAAACAGGACAATGACTTGCAATGTGGAAAGAAGGAACTCAAGGCTTTCAATGCAGTGAAAGCAGGACTTGCAGAGTCAGCAACAACCTCTTCCTTCGATGCGAAGAAGGCGAATGAGATTGTGGTTGATGCCAGTCCAGTCGGGCTAGCAGCACTCCTCGTCCAGGAGAAGACGGTCGTAGTGTACAGGAGCCGAGCATGGTCTGACATGGAGACATGCTACAGTCAGACAAAGCGTGAAGCTCTGCTGGTAGTCTGGGCCTGTGAACACTTTGACAAGTTCATCAACGGAGCACCTCAGTTCAGCCATCAGCGACCACGAGCCACTGGAGACCGTTGGGAAGAAGCCGAGACCACCACTTCAGATCAAGCATTGGGAACTTTGTCTCCAACCAACCATACAAGATGTTCATCACAACCAAAGCTTCGTACCAAGGTGTGGTTCCCAGAGGTAGACACTGCAGTTGAGGAAGCAGTGAAGTGCTGCATTCCTTGCCAGGTGAATACTATTTGTCAAGAGACAGAACTACTATCCATGTTGCCATTACCCGATGGACCATGGTCAGAAATCAGCATCGATTTCTGTGGGCCACTACCCACAGGAGAGTATCTGTGGGCTGCTACCCACAGAAGAGTATCTGTGGGCCGTTACCCACAGGAGAGTATCTGTGGGCCATTACCCACAGGAGAGTATCTGTGGGCCGTTACCCACAGGATCAATGGGCTAGCATGGCACACTGAGATGCAATGGATGATGTGAGCCTATCGCAGTATGCCACATATGATGTCAGCCTTCACACTGTTTCACAGACTGCCATATGAAGTAGCAGAAGACCATCCAATGATCAACAACAAGGATACTGAGTATGAGACAGAGATGGCAGTACCCCCAGAGCACCTGGGCGAGACCGCAAAAGGGTGACACTGCCCATAGTGGCCAAAGGACCAAGAAAAATCGGACATCCCAGAAAACCTACAGAGTGTCTGCTGGAACAAGTGTGAGGCAACACATGTGACTATGGCACTGTATTTTGTGTTTCAAGTTTGGACAGTCTGGGACTCTCATAAGTTCCTACTCCATAAACATTTCTTGTTTTGGGGGAGGGAAGCAATATAATGACTGTAAGGTGCTGTCACCTATTTTAGCATTAGTGACACTAAGGGAAATAAAGTAGATATTTATCGGCTGTTCAACAACACATGTGCCTGGCTGTTTCTTCCTATCAATAACCCCTTACAACACAAGCACCCTGGCGAACTGTGATCAAAGTGAGCACCCTTGTGTACTGTGATCAAAGTGAGCACCCTTGTGAACTGTGATCAAAGTGAGCACCCTTGTGTACTGTGATCAAAGTGCGCACCCTTGTGAACTGTGATCAAAGTGAGCACCCTTGTGAACTGTGATCAAAGTGATCACCCTTGTGAACTGTGATCAAAGTGAGCACCCTTGTGTACTGTGATCAAAGTGCGCACCCTTGTGAACTGTGATCAAAGTGAGCACCCTTGTGTACTGTGATCAAAGTGCGCACCCTTGTGTACTGTGATCAAAGTGAGCACCCTTGTAAACTGTGATCAAAGTGAGCACCCTTGTGAACTGTGATCAAAGTGAGCACTCTTGTGAACTGTGATCAAAGTGCGCACCCTTGTGAACTGTGATCAAAGTGCACCCTTATAAACTGACTGTGACAGTAGTATCGAACATCAATATTCTGAGATGGCCCCTCACTTAAGCAGGACAATCTGATACAACCAAATGTATATCTAACCAGGACGATCAACACAAAAAAGATATGTAAACGAACCATGAAATGAGTGTCCAACCAACCTTCTGCAGCAAGTAGAGCGGCGGCCTGACTGTCTAGGTCCGCCTGGTCCTCAATGAGGTCTCCATTGTGAGGCTGGTCCTGGGTCTGCTGCTCATCCTCCGGAATTACGATCTCGTAGTCGTTCTTGGGCTGGGGCAGTCCCGCCAACGCTTCCTGCAGCTGCTGCTGCTGCTCCTTCTGTGGACGACAAACACACTTCATGAAACTGCACCATTCACAGTAACACTCGTGTCCCCAGGCAAGGTCGTTGGAAGAACTGACTGAGCCACTTCATGGATGCTTCTGTCGTCACTCGTGTGGTTGAGAGATGGAGTCCACAGTTTACACATTTACCCTCTGTAAACTAACCCTAGTATAGACACCAGGTAGAGGGGATGGGTTTTAGTACTTACCCTAGCATAGACACCAGGTAGAGGTGATGGGTTTTAGTACTTACCCTAGCATAGACACCAGGTAGAGGGGATGGGTTTAGTACTTACCCTAGCATAGACACCAGGTAGAGGGGATGGGTTTTACTACTTACCCTAGCATAGACACCAGGTAGAGGGGATGGGTTTTGTACTTACCCTAGCATAGACACCACGTAGAGGGGATGGGTTTTAGTACTTACCCTAACATAGACACCAGGTAGAGGGCATGGGTTTTAGTACTTACCCTAACATAGACACCAGGTAGAGGGGATGGGTTTTAGTACTTACCCTAGCATAGACACCAGGTAGAGGGGATGGGTTTAGTACTTACCCTAGCATAGACACCAGGTAGAAGAGATGGGTAAAGGTGGGTTTTAGCGTCTCTTTCAAAATAATTAGGTTCAACTGCCTAAGCTGGACTTGTATCGTGGTCCTCTTGATCCAAAGTCCGGTGCTCTAACCCCTGAGCTTGTACCCCCCACATTGACACTACTCAATGTAGCTGTATGCAGGGAGTATGTGGGGTTGTTCATCAGGGATGGGGCAATACTCAGAGCTTGGCATACTGCACCACTACATACTAAATTTGTAATACTTCAAAGTATTTGCAATACTTTCAAAAGTAGTGTAGTAAAATTGTGTTTGATTTATTTTTACAATAATAAAAAACTATGCATTGGTTCCCCTAAGAATCCATAACACTATAAAAGTAATCATCCTGTCCCAGCAATTAAATATTTCTGTAACACCTACCATAAAAAATATTACAATATGTATTATATTATAGGGCTGAATAGTTTTTTTTACAAAAATGCATGATAACACTAATTATCTTACCTGCTGCACTTTTGTATAATCCCCATCTTCGTACTCATCACCAGCATTGATGCTGAGATTATCCCTCATGGGAGTAAGCAGTGGTGTTTGACCTGGTCCCTTACCAGGGCGAGGGGTCATCCCAGATGGCCCTAAACATTCAGCAGTTTATTGCACATAGAAAAATAATAGAAAATGTAACGTAGGCAGATTCAGATTAAATCTCGGGAAGTTAAAGTTCTAATTAAATTCCTATGCAATAAATGATTTATAAATTATAACGTCTCGTTTTTATGTTATTTGCTTAGAATAATGCCAAGACCTGATGATAGGGCCAGGGAAGGTCTTGAAAAAGTTATGCACCAATAATGAAAAAACAGTAAGTTTTGTCTGGATGCTGAACTGTTTTGAAAGCATGAACCTTGAGGAATGTGCAATTCATCTACATTACAGCCCATAATGCACTACCAATAAAACTACCAATAAAACTATATGAACGGTTCACTTTTAGACATATCAGCATGACACGTCCACAGCGATGTCAGTCTGCTGACGAAGGCCAAGTAAGTTGGCTGAAATATTAGGAAAGACTATAACATCTCTTGAAAGGTAATAACTTGTCAAACTACAAGAAACAGGAACACCTGATTAAAGTAGTTTTGTATAGTCTTTTGTACACCAATAAGATACTGAACGACCTGAACTGAACATCTAAAATACTTTTGTACACCAATAAGATACTGAACGACCTGAACTGAACATCTAAAATACTTTTGTACACCAATAAGATACTGAACGACCTGAACTGAACATCTAAAATACTTTTGTACACAAATAAGATACTGAATGACCTGAACTGAATATCTAAAAATACTTTTGTACACCAATAAGATACTGAATGACCTGAACTGAATATCTAAAAATACTTTTGTACACCAATAAGATACTGAATGACCTGAACTGAACATCTAAAAATACTTTTGTACACCAATAAGATACTGAATGACCTGTACTGAACATTAAAAAATACTTGTGTACACCAATATGATACTGAATGACCTGAACTGAACATCTAAAAATACTTTTGTACACCAATAAGATAATGAATGACCTGAACTGAATATCTAAAAATACTTGTGTACACCAATATGATACTGAATGACCTGAACTGAACATCTAAAAATCACTGAATTAAAAGTCACCTAAGGTGAATGACCAGTAAAAAATGGTTTGACCATTCAAAAGTGAAAAAAATAAATTACATGTACATTCAAATGACCACATTTCTTTTAATATGGTGTACAACAAAGTTATCAAAAATGTTTCATAATAGGAAAGTAAAAGTTAGTGATATGTGACACCAACTTGAACGTTGCATAAAGCACTTATACCAATGTAATAAGTGTGTAATAAATGTGTAATAAGTGTGTTACACACTGACCATGCCCAGGGGTTCTGTAGGGGGTCCCTAGCACTGTGTTTGGTGTCTGGGCTGACTGGTGGTGGGGAGTCACCCCGCTGAAGTCAGACTCATGCAGGGGCGTGTTCAAGCCACCCTTCAGTGGGGTGTCTACATTCGTAAGCGCCATTATGTTTTGTGCTTCCTGAAAATAGAATTTCCATTGTCTTCACAAAGAACCTCTGTCCTCTTGATCATGATATGTGAGGTAACTGCATCTACTAAATGTTTTCTACACCAAAATCACATAAATTGAAGAGTGTGGTTTAGTGCTGCCATCTAGTTGATAGTGATGGAGTTAAGAGTTTTGCAACAAAACACGATGAAACAACAGTTTCTCTATGTACTGCTTAACAGATAGCATCTAGAAACATGGTCTAAAATTTACAATTAATTTATTTTATATTTAACCCCCCGGTGTCCTCACAGTACAAGAGGGCGTGTGAGACGTCAGATATTGTCAGTGTATTCTCATGTGACAAGGAGACTAAGACTGGGGCAGTGGCTGATGTGGTGAGTGACTATGAGTGGATAAGTGAACAAATGAGTGATTGATAAACTAAGTGATGGCTGACCCACCATAAGAATATTGTCCTGAGTGGCGGGAGTGCGCGGTGTGCGCATATTCCCCAGGTTCGGTGTCACTGAGTAGTCACTGAGGAGTGCGCGTGAAGCACCATCTAGTGGGCCGCTCTCCTCTGCCTGTTGACGAGCGTATTCGCTCGCCTGACCCACTTTGACGACCTCTTCCAACTCGGCATCCGAGATCTGGGGCGCTGGCAACACCAGTTTGCTGCGCTTCTTGATCGGCTCCGCAAACCTGCACAGAGAAGACGGACTTCTTTTGTTGAGGGGAGTAGGAGTGTTGGTGGATGATGTCTATCTTAGGCAATTGTTATTGGATTATTGGAATGTTTTATGTTTACAAAACACAAGCTCCTTAGTGAAAGTAAATCTCTGATCTGTCACAACTTTCAGCCCCATCATAATGTCTTTATCAGCAAATGTTATGCATTCATGCCACCAGAACAGTATTTCGCAAAATGCAGTTCTACAATTTGTACAAGTTACAAGAAGCCAGACTTACTTGTTCTGACTAGCGATGGCCCCAGGGAGATCATTCTCCTTTCGCTTCTTCAGGCGATCTTTGTCTTTCTTTCTTTCTCTCTGAAAACATCGACACACTTTAATAATTCACCAATAAGTAAAGCCATAAGCAAAGTTGACACTAAATAGATTTAATTCTAAAATGTTTAGGTGATAAGTGTTTGCTTTATGCTTGATGAGGCTCTGTCTGATCTGTGATTCATCTATTAAAGATGGACCACAGAGGACAACTTTTCAAGTTTCAACTGTTCACATCAAAGAATAAATAAAAATAACAAGACATTATATCACACCATCTGCCTTGCTCTTTATAATAATACAACTTTCATAGAGAATAAATCTTCAGGAAACTGAGCTCAGAGGTACAACAAACTAGAATCATTAAACGTCATATAAACATGCACAGCAACATCAGTTTAGACTGAAATAAGACAAGTAGAGTTGCCTCACCGCCTCCTTGAGCTAAGACTGAAGTAAACAAGTAGAGTTGTCTCACCATCTCCTAAAGTTAAGACTGAAGTAAGCAAGTAGAGTTGTCTCACCACCTCCTTGAGCTAAGACTGAAGCAAGCAAGTAGAGTTGTCTCACTGCTTCCTTGAGCTAAGACTGAAGTAAACAAGTAGAGTTGTCTCACTGTTTCCTTGAGCTAAGACTGAAGTAAACAAGTAGAGTTGTCTCACCGCCTCCTTGAGCTAAGACTGAAGTAAACAAGTAGAGTTGTCTCACTGCTTCCTTGAGCTAAGACTGAAGTAAACAAGTAGAGTTGTCTCACCGCCTCCTTGAGCTAAGACTGAAGTAAACAAGTAGAGTTGTCTCACTGCTTCCTTGAGCTAAGACTGAAGTAAACAAGTAGAGTTGTCTCACTGCTTCCTTGAGCTAAGACTGAAGTAAACAAGTAGAGTTGTCTCACCGCCTCCTTGAGCTAAGACTGAAGTAAACAAGTAGAGTTGTCTCACTGCTTCCTTGAGCTAAGACTGAAGTAAACAAGTAGAGTTGTCTCACCGCCTCCTTGAGCTAAGACTGAAGTAAACAAGTAGAGTTGTCTCACTGCTTCCTTGAGCTAAGACTGAAGTAAACAAGTAGAGTTGTCTCACCACCTCCTTGAGCTAAGACTGAAGTAAGCAAGTAGAGTTTCTCACTGCTTCCTTGAGCTAAGACTGAAGTAAACAAGTAGAGTTGTCTCACCGCCTCCTTGAGCTAAGACTGAAGTAAGCAAGTAGAGTTGTCTCACCGCTTCCTTGAGCTAAGACTGAAGTAAACAAGTAGAGTTGTTTCACCGCCTCCTTGAGATAAGACTGAAGTAAACAAGTAGAGTTGTCTCACCACCTCCTTGAGCTAAGACTGAAGTAAGCAAGTAGAGTTGTCTCACCGCTTCCTTGAGCTAAGACTGAAGTAAACAAGTAGAGTTTCTCACTGCTTCCTTGAGTTAAGACTGAAGTAAACAAGTAGAGTTGTCTCACTGCTTACTTGAGCTAAGACTGAAGTAAACAAGTAGAGTTGTCTCACTGCTTACTTGAGCTAAGACTGAAGTAAACAAGTAGAGTTGTCTCACTGCTTCCTTGAGCTAAGACTGAAGTAAACAAGTAGAGTTTCTCACTGCTTCCTTGAGCTAAGACTGAAGTAAACAAGTAGAGTTTCTCACTGCTTCCTTGAGCTAAGACTGAAGTAAACAAGTAGAGTTGTCTCACTGCTTCCTTGAGCTAAGACTGAAGCAAGCAAGTAGAGTTGTCTCACTGCTTCCTTGAGCTTAGACTGAAGCAAGCAAGTAGAGTTGTCTCACTGCTTCCTTGAGCTAAGACTGAAGTAAACAAGTAGAGTTTCTCACTGCTTCCTTGAGCTAAGACTGAAGCAAGCAAGTAGAGTTGTCTCACTGCTTCCTTGAGCTAAGACTGAAGTAAACAAGTAGAGTTGTCTCACTGCTTCCTTGAGCTAAGACTGAAGCAAGCAAGTAGAGTTTCTCACTGCTTCCTTGAGCTAAGACTGAAGCAAGCAAGTAGAGTTGTCTCACTGCTTCCTTGAGCTAAGACTGAAGTAAACAAGTAGAGTTGTCTCACCGCCTCCTTGAGCTAAGACTGAAGTAAACAAGTAGAGTTGTCTCACCGCCTCCTTGAGCTAAGACTGAAGCAAGCAAGTAGAGTTGTCTCACTGCTTCCTTGAGCTAAGACTGAAGTAAATAGTAGAGTTGTCTCACTGCTTCCTTGAGCTAAGACTGAAGTAAACAAGTAGAGTTGTCTCACCGCTTCCTTGAGCTAAGACTGAAGTAAACAAGTAGAGTTGTCTCACCGCTTCCTTGAGCTAAGACTGAAGTAAACAAGTAGAGTTGTCTCACTGCTTCCTTGAGCTAAGACTGAAGTAAACAAGTAGAGTTGTCTCACCGCCTCCTTGAGCTAAGACTGAAGTAAACAAGTAGAGTTGTCTCACTGCTTCCTTGAGCTAAGACTGAAGTAAAAAGTAGAGTTGTCTCACCGCCTCCTTGAGCTAAGATTGAAGTATACAAGTAGAGTTGTCTCACCGCCTCCTTGAGCTAAGACTGAAGTAAACAAGTACAGTTGTCTCACCGCCTCCTTGAGCTAAGACTGAAGTAAACAATTAGAGTTGTCTCACTGCTTCCTTGAGCTAAGACTGAAGTAAAAAGTAGAGTTGTCTCACCGCCTCCTTGAGCTACGATTGAAGTATACAAGTAGAGTTGTCTCACCGCCTCCTTGAGCTAAGACTGAAGCAAGCAAGTAGAGTTGTCTCACTGCTTCCTTGAGCTAAGACTGAAGTAAACAAGTAGAGTTGTCTCACCGCCTCCTTGAGCTAAGACTGAAGTAAAAAGTAGAGTTGTCTCACCGCCTCCTTGAGCTAAGATTGAAGTATACAAGTAGAGTTGTCTCACCGCCTCCTTGAGCTAAGACTGAAGTAAACAAGTAGAGTTGTCTCACCGCCTCCTTGAGCTAAGACTGAAGTAAAAAGTAGAGTTGTCTCACTGCTTCCTTGAGCTAAGACTGAAGTAAAAAGTAGAGTTGTCTCACCGCCTCCTTGAGCTAAGACTGAAGTAAACAAGTAGAGTTGTCTCACCGCCTCCTTGAGCTAAGACTGAAGTAAACAAGTAGAGTTGTCTCACTGCTTCCTTGAGCTAAGACTGAAGTAAACAAGTAGAGTTGTCTCACTGCTTCCTTGAGCTAAGACTGAAGTAAACAAGTAGAGTTGTCTCACTGCTTCCTTGAGCTAAGACTGAAGTAAACAAGTAGAGTTGTCTCACCGCCTCCTTGAGCTAAGACTGAAGTAAACAAGTAGAGTTGTCTCACTGCTTCCTTGAGCTAAGACTGAAGTAAACAAGTAGAGTTGTCTCACTGCCTCCTTGAGCTAAGACTGAAGTAAACAAGTAGAGTTGTCTCACCACCTCCTTGAGCTAAGACTGAAGTAAACAAGTAGAGTTGTCTCACTGCTTCCTTGAGCTAAGACTGAAGTAAACAAGTAGAGTTGTCTCACTGCTTCCTTGAGCTAAGACTGAAGCAAGCAAGTAGAGTTGTCTCACTGCTTCCTTGAGCTAAGACTGAAGTAAACAAGTAGAGTTGTCTCACTGCTTCCTTGAGCTAAGACTGAAGTAAACAAGTAGAGTTGTCTCACCGCCTCCTTGAGCTAAGACTGAAGTAAACAAGTAGAGTTGTCTCACTGCCTCCTTGAGCTAAGACTGAAGTAAACAAGTAGAGTTGTCTCACTGCTTCCTTGAGCTAAGACTGAAGTAAACAAGTAGAGTTGTCTCACTGCTTCCTTGAGCTAAGACTGAAGTAAACAAGTAGAGTTGTCTCACTGTTTCCTTGAGCTAAGACTGAAGTAAACAAGTAGAGTTGTCTCACTGCCTCCTTGAGCTAAGACTGAAGTAAACAAGTAGAGTTGTCTCACTGCCTCCTTGAGCTAAGACTGAAGTAAACAAGTAGAGTTGTCTCACTGCCTCCTTGAGCTAAGACTGAAGTAAACAAGTAGAGTTGTCTCACTGCTTCCTTGAGCTAAGACTGAAGCAAGCAAGTAGAGTTGTCTCACTGCCTCCTTGAGCTAAGACTGAAGTAAACGAGTAGAGTTGTCTCACCGCCTCCTTGAGCTAAGACTGAAGTAAACAAGTAGAGTTGTCTCACTGCTTCCTTGAGCTAAGACTGAAGTAAACAAGTAGAGTTGTCTCACTGCTTCCTTGAGCTAAGACTGAAGTAAACAAGTAGAGTTGTCTCACTGCTTCCTTGAGCTAAGACTGAAGTAAACAAGTAGAGTTGTCTCACCGCCTCCTTGTCCCCCCGCCTCTCCCCTTCCAGTTGTTGCTGTCTCAGTCTCTTGAAGTCCGGATCCAGCGGGTCGTATGTCTCATTGGTTGTGTCGTAGAACCCTAAACAACCAGTCAACAGTGGACCTCACATACAGCCTGGTAGTCTTGTGTTGTAGGGCATGTTAATTATATAAACAAATCAACAAGATGGATCATGAATCAAGTGACAGGTATTCAGACTGAATACCTAAAGAAATTGCAATATGAGAGAACATAGAGAACAATACGTGATCCTTCTTCTTGTGTAGTCATGTGCAGTAAGATCAATTGCAATATGAGAGAACATAGAGAACAATACGTGATCGTTCTTGTGTAGTCATGTGCAGTAAGATCAATTGTGACACTGACCATCTAAGAATGGTAACGTTGTGGTAATCAAACTCACAGACAACATGATATTGTAGAACTGTTATTAGTTTAGAGATTACAAATGTTGTGACGTTTCCCGCTAATTTTCAACTTAATGATTTATATTTACTTACTGTAGATTTATAGCATAATGTTATTTTATCATAATGTTATTTTAGCATAATGTTATTTTATCATAATGTTATTTTATCATAATGTTATTTTATCATATTTTATCATAGTGCAGCCACAGGCAGATGACATGTGTATTGGTTGTTTTCTCTTTGTAATCAGAGCAGTGAACAATAAAATGTACAATATAAAAAAATATGCATAAACAGTGCGAGTCACCCCACCTGACGCTGGTTTCTTCTCAAATGGAATTTCTTCATTGTAGTCAACACCACGTTTCTTCCGTCGTTTCTGTCTCACCCTACAAAGTCACAATACAGCCCTGTACTTACAAAGTCACAATACAGCCCTGTACTTACAAAGCCACAATACAGCCCGTACTTACAATGACTAGTCGAAAATTTATACATATATATGTTTATATATATATTTTATATTTATATATATAAATATATATTTATTATCTTAATATGAAGTGGGCAAAGAGCCTTTCCCGAAATCCAGCACATGTTGGTGGAGTACCACCATGGGGAGCCACCTGTCCTTCTTGTGCAGCCAGTTTCAAGTTGCTGCATGAACGCAACTTACGTAACTTGTTCCAGTTAAAATTTAACATAACATAATAAACCCTACCAAGAAACACTGGCAACACATTTGTTTCCTCCAATTTTACATCATTTCATGAGAATCACTGTTAAACTAGCCATTTTAATGAAATTTCAACACATATTCTTCAAATTTTCAAATGTGCCTTTAGTGCGCATTTAAAAATGGCCAACGCCGGTAGATCAGAATACCTTTTGAGCCGCATGGTGGCGCCCAGGCAGGGCAAGTCACCGGGCAGACTGGCGTTACAACTGGGGGGACGGTGCAGTGCACAAGGCTGGTAGTGGGGAAAGCAGTGACAAGACTGGTAGTGGGGAAAGCAGTGACAAGACTGGTAGAGGGGAAAGCAGTGACAAGACTGGTAGTGGGGAAAGCAGTGACAAGACTGGTAGTGGGGAAAGCAGTGATAAGACTGGTAGCGGGGAAAGCAGTGACAAGACTGGTAGTGGGGAAAGCAGTGACAAGACTGGTAGTGGGGAAAGCAGTGCACAAGACTGGTAGCGGGGAAAGAAGTGCACAAGGCTGGTAGCGGGGAAAGCAGTGCACAAGACTGGTAGTGGGGAAAGCAGTGACAAGACTGGTAGTGGGGAAAGCAGTGCACAAGGCTGGTAGTGGGGAAAGCAGTGCACAAGGCTGGTAGTGGGGAAAGCAGTGCACAAGACTGGTAGCGGGGAAAGAAGTGCACAAGGCTGGTAGCGGGGAAAGAAGTGCACAAGACTGGTAGTGGGGAAAGCAGTGACAAGACTGGTAGTGGGGAAAGCAGTGACAAGACTGGTAGTGGGGAAAGCAGTGCACAAGACTGGTAGCGGGGAAAGAAGTGCACAAGGCTGGTAGCGGGGAAAGCAGTGACAAGACTGGTAGTGGGGAAAGCAGTGACAAGACTGGTAGTGGGGAAAGCAGTGACAAGACTGGTAGTGGGGAAAGCAGTGACAAGACTGGTAGTGGGGAAAGCAGTGCACAAGATTGGTAGCGGGGAAAGAAGTGCACAAGGCTGGTAGCGGGGAAAGAAGTGCACAAGACTGGTAGTGGGGAAAGCAGTGACAAGACTGGTAGTGGGGAAAGCAGTGACAAGACTGGTAGTGGGGAAAGCAGTGACAAGACTGGTAGTGGGGAAAGCAGTGCACAAGACTGGTAGCGGGGAAAGAAGTGCACAAGGCTGGTAGCGGGGAAAGCAGTGCACAAGACTGGTAGTGGGGAAAGCAGTGACAAGACTGGTAGTGGGGAAAGCAGTGACAAGACTGGTAGTGGGGAAAGCAGTGCACAAGACTGGTAGCGGGGAAAGAAGTGCACAAGGCTGGTAGCGGGGAAAGAAGTGCACAAGACTGGTAGCGGGGAAAGAAGTGCACAAGGCTGGTAGCGGGGAAAGCAGTGCACAAGACTGGAACCGGGAATTCTTTTATGGAAACTTTTGTGTGAAGCATTGTCCAAACAGGAACATTTGTATGGTATCGACAGATTCGGGATAGAGTCACGTTATGTTATTATCAAATACAATAAAGTTTACCGAAATAAACAATGACCTAAGTAAAAGTGTTTATATCCAACCAACAACCTTTGTGTTTCCTGCTATTTGGAATACTTACTCAATACCAGCCGCTCTCAACTCTCTCCTCTTCTGTAGAGCAGCCAAACGTCTGGTGAGTAAAACAATCCATCGTAGCACTAAATATATGACCACTAATTCAACAAGGAGCCATTGGCATATAGAGTCAAACAATGATTCAGCTATGTGTAGCCTACCCATATCAGATATGTGAGAAAAATAGTATATTCATGCTACCATTGACACAATCAATAGATAACTTCCATTAATTTACTTTCCTGTAAGGATTAATACTTTCTGATATCCAATCTAAGCTTCACTATTGCTACATTGTGCCTTTTAATTCTACCTTCTGTAAGTTTGGAAAAATACTTCAACATGTATTGTCATTCAATATTTTAACAACTTAGTAATCCACCACAGGGAGATCGCCCCACCTGGCTTCCTCGAGTTGTTTCTCCCGGGCCTTCCTCTTGGCCTTCTTGCCCTGGGTGTTGGCCAGACGAGCCCTTGCCTCCGACAACATCTCCAGCTCTACAAGGGACAAACATATACTTAGGTTTACTTACTTAGGTTCTTCTTGACTGTGACAGTGGCCTCGGTGGACAGAGACCTAGCACTGGAAGTTGTTGCAACCAAACCACAATGTTTGTATTTATGCTGTGGACCTTTCTATTGTTGACATTGATAGCATGAGATGATTCAGATATTACAACAAATATGACATGTAAAACTGTTGCTGGTCCTGTTTGTCATTTTGATATTTATCAGGTTTTTTGCATACTATGTGTGATTTTAAAATATCGAATTTCATAAAAGTGGGCCTAAACACAACACAACACAAACACACCCACAATGTAAGCATCCGTATCTTACTAACCACTTAATTTGTCAACAAACTCGACCCACTGAAGAGCAACACACAAAAGAAGAAAAGTGGGTACAGAACCATTTCAATCTCCTGTATAACTCACCGTCTTCATCCATATCCACTGGATCCGGTCGAGCTGGTTTTGTTTCTGGATTCGGATCAATCTCACCGGGTTTCAACTTCCTGGGATCATCATCTCCTACCCCACCTTCTCTTTGCTGGGCCTTGTCCCTGGTTCACCATCAACCAATGAAATTAAATAGTGTAATTTTCTGATCTTATGTTTAATTTTTCATACAATTATCATACAAATTATACTAAGTATATACTTAGTTTGTAGTACAAAATGAGTGAACTTCGACCTGTATGTACAAGCTATTGAATTACACAAACATACAATTATTAAAACATTGTTTTAATGGTTAAAAATATGTTAGTCATATATTTATGTTGTCATGCTTGAGATTTTTCACACATAAGTCAATAATTTTATCTAAAAATTCAATTTGGTCCAATGCAATACGGGAGAATTCTAATAGATGTATACAAATAACTTGGTACAATGTGTACAAACACGATAATTTGGTATAATGTGTACATACACGATACTTTGGTACAATACAGTGTATTTACATATTTGATATTGCTTCCTAATACTTGCCAGTGCGTGTTCATCTTTACTACAAATTTAATTATGTCGCATATCTTATCGAATGTTGTTACAGATTCTTGATCAACACTATTATTATTAATACGTAATTGTCTGTGGATTTGACTGATATGAAAATATATACCATTTGTACATGTGTTTGTGGGTAAAATGTTTCATAAAGGATGTTAAATATTGCTGATACAACAACACTTCCCGCAGCTACTTACAGGAGGAACTCGTAGTGTTCGAGGCACTGAGCTGCCGTCCGCCCAATGATTGGTGCGATCGTCCTCCACTGAGTCGGCATCAGCTTGGCGAGGTGGAGCAGCTTCTCTTCCTCCTCTCGGCTCCACTCTGTCTTCTTGATGCTGGGGTCGAGCCACTCAAACCAGCGAGACTTGCACTGCTTCGCTGACTTCCTGTGCAGTAGTGAGGCAATACGCGACCACTGGTTCTTGCCATATTTCATCACAGCTGCCTTCAGAATCTCATCCTAAATACAAGTAGTAACACAGGCACAGTTGTAGTATCAGTTTCAGATATGTGGTAATAATTCACAGGTCACCCAGAGAATAACCAGGAGGTTACACACAGCAAACACATGGCAATCAGGCTGTTCATCCTGGCAGTGGGAGTGCCACTGCTAGGCATACACAAACACCCCAAGTAGGGGGTGAACATCCTGGCAGTGGGAGTGCCACTGCTAGGCATACACGAACACCCCAAGTAGGGGGTGAACATCCCATCAGTGAAATGTATGTATATATAAAACACACCAAAGTATTCGGTGGTGTGGATTATAAAACTATGGCTATGACACTGCTTGCTGTGAATGTTTGCAGAGTCTCAGAAGCATTGTTTGCATCAGTGAAAGTGTTAGTACTTAGGCACTTTAACAGAACATTGGCAACTGATTTCAAATTAAAGGTGGCATCTAAAGGAACACAGAACTGTTTTTATTAGTATATCTTTAGTAGTTCCAAAGATATTACAATTTTAATGCAGTAAAAATTTGTAAATGTTTTGTATCTCGTATACATAGAAAAGACCCTCATTTTTGTGTTTTCATTCAATAAATGTGTGCTTAAAATGCAATAACATTTTTATTTGTACAGATATTTTAATAATTTGTTTACACATTAATTAGAAAAAGACCACTAAAAAGATAAATTACCACTTTCCAAGATCCCATTATAACTGACAGAAATGAACAGAAGCAGTCATCAAAACACAAGACGAAACAAAATGTGAACTTAATTCTTGTAATCGTTGCAGCGCTAATATGTACTCGGATTTTCGTGCATGCGAAACAAACAAAGCAGTGCATTTTGTTGAAGTGCATAGACCTAGTGTTAGCCGCAGCAAAATCTACAAGCAGATCCTGCTTAATGGATGATGCGTTGGCGGCTGCCTAAGCCCTAACATAAAGAAAATGAAGTCAAAGTTGCGAAGAAAGTAATATAGCCAATAACAGCAGGTCAAGGAATATTAGAAAGGCCATAGAAATTGTGCATGTAGGACAAAATCACCACAAACACACACATTTTGCTCCGTTGACTAACAATATAGTTCAGCATTAGGGCCTAGGTTTAGGGATACCAAATTGAAGTTATAGCCAATGAAGCGCCAGATTATCGCTCAAAAAAGCGAACGTTTATATATATTATATTTACAGTACGATTTAAAAGCAAACACTTACTTCCGTGTTTCGCCAAACACCACCCTTTATCATAATACGAGGCATCTTCGCTTATATTACAGTGCACCTGGATAAAAGAGAACAAAACGTGTGTCAACGCTACAAATTTGGTAAATTTAGCTAATGCGCCCTCTGTTGGTCGCTGATATAAAATCTTCAGGCACAGGGCCGCCATCTAGCGGATACATAGAAATGCATTCCAACTATTGCTCTCGATGTTGAGCTCCGCTGAAAAGTGACATAATTATGATGGTGATGGCGGTGACAACGACAGCTACAACGATGACAACAACAAAACGATAATCTTTCCTCAACTGGCCTAAGTTATTACAGCTTTAAAAATGCAAGTATTAGGACAACAAAACATTTTGTCATCCTTATACCTGCATTATTGTAACTCAGGGCAACATTCCGCATCACTTTCATTACAAAAGGTATGTGTGTTAGGAAAATAATTTTCAGCAAATTGACAACCTAGATGAGTTGCATTTGAAAAATAGCAAGAGTACCCCAAACACATCTTGCCTTAACCCTGGGAGAAGACGGCCCTCTGACTGGGGCAAGACGGCCCTCTGCCTGGGGCAAGACGGCCCTCTGTCTGGGGCAAGACGGCCCTCTGTCTGGGGCAAGACGGCCCTCTGCCTGGGGCAAGACGGCCCTCTGCCTGGGGCAAGACGGCCCTCTGTCTGGGGCAAGACGGCCCTCTGCCTGGGAGAAGACGGCCCTCTGTCTGGGAGAAGACGGCCCTCTGCCTGGTGAAAGACGGCCCTCTGACTGGGGCAAGACGGCCCTCTGCTTGGGGCAAGACGGCCCTCTGCCTGGGGCAAGACAGCCCTCTGTCTGGTGAAAGACGGCCCTCTGTCTGGGGCAAGACGGCCCTCTGTCTGAAGCAAGACGGCCCTCTGCCTGGGGCAAGACGGCCCTCTGTCTGAAGCAAGACGGCCCTCTGCCTGGGGCAAGACGACCCTCTGTCTGAAGCAAGACGGCCCTATGACTGAGGCAAGACGGCCCTCTGCCTGGGGCAAGACGGCCCTCTGCCTGGGGCAAGACGGCCCTCTACCTGGGGCAAGACGGCCCTCTGCCTTGGGGCAAGACGGCCCTCTGCCTGGGGCAAGACGGCCCTCTACCTGGGGCACGATGGCCCTCTGCCTGGGGCAAGACGGCCCTATGACTGAGGCAAGACGGCCCTCTGCCTTGGGGCAAGACGGCCCTCTGCCTGGGGCAAGACGGCCCTCTACCTGGGGCAAGACGACCCTCTGTCTGAAGCAAGACGGTCAGTAGCTCCCTCCCCCGTGGTTTTCGCTTATATGAAAGAACCACTTCCTAAACATAAAATGTATACATGCAAATGGTACGATAGCAATATGTTAGGCTATTGTAGACGTTAAATTTAAATTGCGGTTAACATATAATATACACCTTGCAGTCCATACATAATATAATTTTGGCTTAGTAATATTCGATCATAATTACAGCCTACAGGCTAGCAGAACGTCAATTATACAACGCTCATATTATATTAAATTCATTAAACATAATTGGTCATTTGTAATACATTTTATACATTATGATCATGTTCGTGCTGGGTAAGACATGGGAACCGTCTTGCCCCATATGCACTGCGTCTTAACACGATGTATACAAAAAAGACAACATACTATTGCTCATTTTGTATTTTTTTACCTGTCAACTGATTAATATTATTATTGTGTCACCGATTAGGTTAATGATTCGTATCATTATATAATGAGTTGCACCATTTTACTATTGACAAAATATTAGATTAGAGCGTATAATAGGGCTATAAAAGTTCAACAAAACACTGATTTAATTACGTCTGTCTCGTGTTGCGAAGCTTTCGGGTGGGCATCCAATAGATGTTAGTTTAATTTTGCACCATATTTTGGGACGTTCAGAATTTTATATTTTGCCTACGTGCTGGGGGGCGTCTTATTTCCAAGGGCCGCGAAATATTATACATTTCAACTGAATACGAACAAAAATTAAAGAGGGAAGAAACCCCCCCCGCCCCCACCCAATTATCTTGTGACGTTTCCCATAAAACATTATTTTGATGTGTGAATGTTCGGAATAGAGATGATGTTGGACTATATACACGAGCACCCGTAGCGTGCCTCTGGGCTTCCGTACGGAGCGACCATATCTGCGAATTACAGCGAGATTAGCGAGTTTGATGTACGTCGCTGAATGAATCGATGCTTGCTAAGTACTGTCATATATACATGGCCAGTACAGGCCCTATATACATGGCCAGTACAGGCCCTATATACATGGCCAGTACAGGCCCTATATACACCGCCAAAACAGGCCCTCTACAGACACCGCCATGAGGTCAGGCGTTCTAGACAACGCTGGTTGCAAACGTAATTCTATCTGCTTGGCCCACCTAGGCACGCAAGCAATCAGCGTCTTGTTATAGGAAGGCACCACAAACCAGGAGGCCAATTATGCTCATCGAAACACGAATACTAAGAGGTGGTGTGTATATGCCATTTTTCAATTAAGCCTTTTTTCAAGTCGTGTTGGACCTGCTATGACCAGATGCCCAGCAATACGACCAGACTATGGCGCGCTGTCGTCTCCATCAACTGTCTGTCGACTGCACCGGACCACTTGAGACGACAGGAGACTTTGAGGACCGCCACTGACGACGACGGAGTCGGAGCCAGGGAGCCACACGCGTCACCGAGTACCACGTGGAGCGCTACACGACCCGAGCCAATCGCTGCGTGCTTAGACGCGGAAAGTCGGCCGCGCTGCCGGGAGACCACATCGATCGTGCTGCGTCGTTCATTCTCGTACTCGGCAGCAAACCGGGCGTTAGTGCGCCAAGCGCTGCTCAAAGATACACCTGTCTTGTGGAGCGTGTGAAGTTTCGGAAGTGTCGGACCTATGTGCTAGCGGCCCGGAGACCGCGGAATATGGGGTGCACGTCTTCGCGGGAGAAGGACCCGAGCGGCGAGACGTATGAGAGGCGACGATGCGGTGGGGACAGCGATGACTTCCTGACGGAGCACCAGAAGACGCTGGTCCGGGACACGTGGACGCTGCTGTCTGACGACCTCGTCAGTCGCGGCAGCATGATCTTCCTGTACATCTTCAAGAAGCGTCCGAGCGCCAAGGAACTCTTCCCGTTCCGGAACGTCGAGGGAGATGCGCTGCTGCGGAACGCCATGTTCAAGGGGCACGGCAAGCGCTTCATGCACGCCGTCGAGACGACCGTCATGAACCTCGACGCCCTCGACATCATTCTCGTGCCGACCCTCTACCAGCTCGGCAAGCGACACGCCTACATCACAGACATCTTCATCGACTACCAGGCCGTCTTTAAGGACGCCATCATCCATACGTTCGAGCAGGAGCTGGGACTCGCCTGCACGGCCGATGTGCGACAGGCGTGGACGCTCCTCTTCGATTTCATCGGCTCCAAACTACTCGAAGGGTATGACGTCGGCATGCGGGACCGCCGCGTGGCGGAGAGTGCTGACGCCAAGGAAGACACGACGGCCGATGTCGCTGCCACGGTTGACCGAGAAAGGGCCGATAGCGATGACATAAATGGTGTGTGTCCTGTAAGTCTAAATGGAGATGTATCGTTGACCGCACTCGCTACAGATACAGCGGAGATGGTCCGCACAACTGGTCATCCATCGTTTATGCAGCCGTCGTGCAAACTGCCCGACAACGCTTGCACAGATCCAGCGACGGCCTCGAGCGAGAGCGTCGGCGTTTCTGTTGTTGAGAGAACGGGTGATGTCGTGACAACAACAACTACTACTACTACTACTACTACTGCGGCAGCAGCAACGACTACTGCGACTAGTAACTCAACCGCTCCGCTCGCGACGCTTGACGAGACACCGACAACGCCGACATCACCGTGTGTCGTCACTGACCCGAGTGACGTCGAACTGGTGACGTCATGTGCTCCGGAGGTGGCCGACGGAGTCCGGGCAACATCAACACCAGATAAGCCGGCCGACGATCAGACGGCTTTGACCTGCAACACGACTGAAAGTACGAATGATGCAGTGTCAGCAACAGACATCCAAACGGCAAATGATATTCCGACGACACATTCGACCAATGATCAGACTGTCACGCCACCTGTTATTCAGACACAAGCAACGCCGACTTCCGCAAACACTTGTGGCTCACCCGTCAATGCTTCGTCGCCGACGACGGCGAATGTCGTGGCCAAATCACCTCAGACACCTACAGAACGTCGAGCGCTCATCGACTTGTCAAACTCCGTGGTGACAACACATTGCATTGTAACGAGCTCGGCCGGGGGTCCAGGTGAGTGCGTCACGACGAGTACTGACACGGCGGTGACAAACATTGACTCGAATGGCGGGTTACCGTGCTCCATGTACTCCGGGTGTAACGGCGCCACCGCCACCTCGGAGGGCGGCGACGTCGGCCAGCTGCTACAGACGAACGCGGTCTTGTCAAAAAATTGTGTCGTGACATCTTGTAGCGACAGAACAAGCTAGTATGACAAGGAAATACAACATTATCCATGCCCGTTACAGGTTCAATAAGACACCGTGTAAACTCTTGATCTTTCGATGATGCGAATCTCGGATACGATCAAAGAGACGACTATATATTATCACAAACTTACTTAATGGATATCATTACGCTATTACGATGTATGGACACTCTGATGAAACACAGTAGTTGACCAGCGTGCATCACATATGTTATATCACGGAACTATGTATAGCTCAATATGTGTGTGTGTGCGTGCGTGCGTGCGTGCGTGCGTGTGCGTGTGCTTGTTGCGTCTGCGCGCGCGCGCGCGCGTGTGTGTGTGTGTGTGTATATATATATATATATATATATATATATATATATATATATATATATATATATATATATATATATATATATATATATATATATATATATATATGAAATGAAATGTTTGCAAGCGCTTAGAATACCTGCTTTTGACGGCCTCCGTTCTGCCAAGTTACAGATGAGGAATAAGTAGACTCGCTTTGTTTAGCCGCCTCTCACCGTGGGCATGCGCAGTGGCGCTACACGAATGACGAAAAACCGGTGGACTAATTGCATTTAGACGACTCAGGACTTAATAGACGAGTTGTGTGCCTTATTCACATAAACAACAATGTATACACTATGCAGGCGTCTGTGCACATAATCGATGCTATCGAATAGAATATAGACACGTACGTTCTGGATTATTACTTTAGTTGTGGCCAAATGTACTTAGAAGTGGACTTACAGTCAATTGTCATCGGCTGAAGACTTACAGACCAGCGGCTATGTAAACAGTATTTCCTCCAGAAACAGGCCACGTACAGAATCAATGAATCTACTCACTACATGATGTTGATTTACAATGTCCAACCAACTACGAGCACTGGGCCATGAAGCGGTTGGGGCAGTGAGCGGAAATACAGCCACAGGAAAAAGTGAACGCACAAAGTAGCCGTGTCGGGAAGGAAATTAAGTTGTAAGAAACAAATCACATATCAATGAATGAATTTAACATTTTCAATAATACATTGTTTCCTGTCTGCTGGCAACACAGATTCACAAAGATACCACGTACGATATCACCTTCTGCGTACATGACTTTATTTGTGTAGCGTTATTGGCGACTTTATATTGTATCATGATATTGACCGTGGTGTGATCTTGTTATCATAAATTTAGCTATGTACCTTTATAAATGCATATGTCATAAAGGTTACTGAGGTAAATAACCGGAGGTCTTAGACTGTTGGTAAACAATGCCACCACATTAGCCGTGTACGTTTTGGTAAACAATGCCACCACATTAGCCGTGTACGTTTTGGTAAACAATGCCACCACATTAGCCGTGTACGTTTTCGTTCATTTCACTTGTTTACTTGGAACCACGGTAACGTAATAACAAGGAACGTTAATAGCAAGACAGCCGACTGGTGTGATAACGTATAAAGCGTGACATACACTCTACGACCCGACGCGACGTTAGACGTTTGTCTTTGCGAGTCGGGCTGCGTCGAGTTTCGTCCGGTCGTAACGTGGCTGCTGTCTTACGACTGGGACACATACACGTAATAGTTGTCTAGCACTGCCAGATAACTTACGATGAGTCCAGACGCCCGCGTCGTAAGAGCACACACACACACGTTACAACCCGACGCAATTCGACGCAGTCCGACTCAGCCCAAAGTCGACTTTTTATTTACGTTGTCAATTGTCACGTCGTAACGTACATTGTTACGTCGTAACGTCCATTGTCACGTCGTAACGTCCATTGTCACGTCGTAACGTCCATTGTCACGGTGTTTCAAGAATGTTGTTATGTTGCCATTATTAAATAGACAGTCGCCACCAGATAACGTTTTTCCAAAAATGTCGAACAGGCAAACACAGGAGGTGGTCTTCTTGGTGTTTACATTCTTTGGTAATACAATGATGCCATTGCTGAGCACGAGACCCGATGACTGGTCGTCGACGCTGTGCTTTTTACAATTTATACCAAATACAAATAGTACAGCATCAACAAAACAGGAAAATAATCGATTCTGTAGAAATATTGTTGACAGTTAAAACTCCGTCCTCAACTGATTTAGCCTATCGCGAATCCGGTTCGTCGATGTTCTGATGTGTATTGTGTGAATAGCTTAATATCCGCAGTCGGTTTACCAAAAAAGTGCGAATTTTTGTCAAATCATCGAAAGAATTAACTTTAGTCGTTAGATCTGTAAGGCTCAAAATAGTGGATATCCAAAACTGTAAACACTTTATGGGGTCAAGGCTGATCATGGGCGCGACTTCCATCCTCTCGCCGATCACATGACAAAGTTACGAAATTTCACCAAGGGCGTAATTAGTGAGTTTTCTGCGTTTCCATGTTGCTTCAATAAATTCAGGATCAAGCATTTAATAACTTTATAGTTTGTCTGGTGATTTCACACAAAAAACTACGTACAAAAGTTGCATACAAGATCTAGCATGTTGTAGTGGATTCTATGTAGATTTGAATTTTCTTAAAATTAATTTGAAATGAGACAAGAAACAAATCAAAATGAGGAGGAAGCTTTAATTGAGGAGGAACCTTTAATTGAAGAGGAACCTTTAATTGAGGAGGAACCTTTAATTGAGGAGGAACCTTTAATTGAGGAGGAACTGGTAAGATTTTTTAAATAATGTGATTCCGTCGGCGCTATATTTAGAGGTTTACTTGCTACCTGTGTTCAATACATAATGTTCTTCTCCAATAAAATTATAATACTCAATCACTCTGTTTGACGCATGACATGTCATATTACGACCGTTAACAGTTGATATATTATGGGTCCTACTTAAAAATTTGCATAAATAAATGTTATCTCCAAGTCAACGTCTAATTTCGTGAACTGCACATCCACATGTAGGGGACGTAGGGGAAGTAGGGGAAGTAGGGGAAGTAGGGGAAGTAGGGGACGTAGGGGAAGTAGGGGAAGTAGGGGAAGTAGGGGAAGTAGGGGACGTAGGGAAAGTAGGGTAAGTAGGGGAAGTAGTGGACGTAGGGGAAGTAGGGGAAGTAGGGCCATAACGAGTTAGTAAAATGTTGAAATATTTTGTTTTAATTGTTTTTACTTTTTTAGATATTGAGCAGATTTGTTAAGGCAAACATTGTCCGGATTTGCTTTTTGTGGTTTTAGGGGAAATTGGACAGGTATCTCATTTTATCCCTTTCACTAATATTTTTACATGAAGTGTTCAATACAGTCAGGAAAACACGGAAACACGGTATCCCCTAAGATTGCCAAGGTGCAGTTGCGATTTGAACAGGATGTGGTTTCGCTCAGAAACAGTGAATGTTGTTTGAGTGTGCGTTTGAACTAGGCCTCCTCACGTGACGTACTTGGCGAGCAAAGTTTAACGGTCTGACTCTATACATCGATTTAACCGTGTACAAACGACTTTGAGCTATCAAGGACGTTTTTTTCATACCTACATTCGCTATTGAGCTTGCGCCCAGTTCCTGTCGCTACAGGAAGTACTTCCTTCTAGGCGGGTCTACACGCGGAAACACTTCCCGGCCCTTACTGCGCCACGCCGGCCGCGCTGCGTAAACACCACTTCCAGGGTTCGCCCTTCACGAGCTCTCGAGTACGCCGTCACGCCGAGGACAATCGATCGCTGAAACAATACAGATGTTTGCTACAAGTGCGTCGTCATAACATCGCACTGTTGTAGCATCCGATATCAGGCACGACAGCTGGTTGATATTAATGAACGAAGGTTAAAAGCATGGACATTATTGATGATGTTACTGTATCAATGTATGTGATATAGCGATAACTCTTTGGGTACAATGAACAGTGCTATTGTCATGTACTTGGTGATATAGGTCTTCAATCGCGTACGCTGTTTTACTGACTTATTAAACCGACTGCGCAATAACGCCACCCCGTGGGATGTCTTAGGTCCTTGTGGGATGTCTTAAGTCCTTGTGGGATGTCTTAGGTCCTTGTGGGATGTCCTACATATTAACGTAGATGTTTACGAGAAATAGGCGAAATGCTGAAATGAGTAAGACGATAGTTAAAATTCCCCCGATGCACCGGCCTGTCTCACGATGCACCGCCTTGTCTCAGGATGCACCGCCTTGTCTCACGATGCACCGCCTTGTCTCACGATGCACCGCCTTGTCTCCCCGCTGAGTTGCACTCGTCGGCTGCTGGGTCTTCCCCTCTTCGCACCCAGCAAGGACGTGCAAGAACACCGCGGTCATCCCAAGCCTGCCCGAGTTCCGGCGGGAATCGTGCGTTCGACACATGACCCGAGGCGCGGCCACAGAAGACGGATCAGGCGACGGACAATGGCGCTGAGTAATATAAATGAATATTGATGCTCCTTGGCTTCCGGAATGTATAACGAATCGCCTCTGGTTGTAAACACTGGACGACGGCTGTGGCATCTCAACACGCCGGCCTGTGTCGCTGGAATGCACTAATTGCTGTGCTATCTACGGAATCAAAGGTAGCGCAGGAACACGGCGATATCTTCCCTGATAGTTGTGATGAGAAATGTCGTTGTAATAGCTTCAGTTAAAGGGGAACTGAAGCAATTTTGTGTTATGCCGTATATTTAAATATATATTATCTAACTATGCATTAATGGTGACAGATACCTGCTAATTTATGAGATAAACTGAAAAACTGATTTTGTTCGAGACAAAAATCGACAAAATACATCACTGCGTATCGCCATCTTGTTGTCGAAACGAGTGGTTTGAGTCGCGTATATCTAATCAATGTAAATTTTCGATTTGTTGCGATTTATTTCGTAAATAGACATTCTGGAGCGAAAAAAAAGATATGGGTCTCTGTTATATATACAAGTGTTTACACACGTCAACAAAATAGCGTTTTTGTTCGTTCCAAATAAAAAAGTTAAAGAAATTACAGCAAAACACGCAAAAAATCTTGGAAAACGCCACACTTCTCGAACACACGAGACGCTAACCAACGAGAATATGCGATAACGGAATACCGGAACTATTTTTTACTTGTTGACAAGATGGATGCATCGCTTGTGACAGTTTTACCAGATCTGCTACTAGCGATTAGTGGTTTACTGAACTTCCGTAATAGTTGTCTATCTTTGGAGAAATGGAAACCACAGACGAAGAGTCTAGTTCGACAGGCCACACGGAAACAACCGTTGACAGTCGTAAAGTGTCACCGAGTGTGCGAGTCACGCTCCAGACTCCAGGTCGGCTTCGCCTTTGTTGACGTTGGATTCAGGAAAAATTACAACAGCGCTTTTACTGTCAGCGATTCCTTACTAGGTAATGTGATGTGGTGAACCTGTGGAAATTGCGTCCCGATGTCTGCGCACGTTTACGTTGAGTCATCATGCTGCGCCGAGGAAGCTACCATGCCTAGGGCTAGGCTATGGCTATGCAGCACCGTGTGCCCGACCGCGTTGGTGCTTGCATCACCGTACGAAGGCGAAGACGATGATTTTGTAATGATATGCACAAACAGAAACAGAGCGGTGTTAGATGTTGGTCTGCTGTCATTGCATGATTTGCGTGCCGACTCATTGATTCGCCCTATAGCTAGCAGGTCAGTAATTCAATTGTTATCGAATCATTTCCATTTTAATAATCATATTTTTTCTGCATATTTCTTTTACCTAGCCCGAGGGCGAGGTCCGAACTACAGTGGCAATGCAAGCAGGCTTTTCTCTTTATTTTGTATCTAATCTAATGAAGTGTACCGTGACTGTATTTTAATATTGTGTTTGATTTTGTGTTGAATAACATTGATGACAATAATAACATAAGGGGTTTCTTTAATTCATTATGTGAATATATATATATTCTTAAATGTTACCGTAATCGTGATTGTAATAATGATTGTAATCATGACTACATTAGTAATTGTGATTGCAATAATTACTGTAATCATGGTTACATTAATATTCGTACTTGTAATCACCCCTCTCTGTAGCACACCACAACACCTTGTTGTTTGGTGCAATGTAAACATTTAAATAACAATAATTAACTATTGGCAATATAAGTAATGTTCACAGTTTTGCAACAATTATGGAATTAGTGCTATCAACTAACCCTGACAAATTATATTTCAGGCTCAGGAAAGGCAAGACAAGTAATCCCATCCTGCGATGTGGGAAGGATCTGTGATGTCTATTCTGAACCGAATTGAATTGATGGAAAGTTTAGCTATGGAGATTGACCTGACACAGGTGAGTGTACTGATAGTCTGATATAGACAAATTGTGAGGCACCCACAGTATGCAGCAGGTCGAAAAACAACCTGGAAAACTACAAAAATTCCCACTAAAATATTAATAACTGAATGATGTGAATGCCTTCTTATCCATATCCCACTTCTCTCAACAAAATGTTACCTGCAGCATCTTGCATGTCACTACACACAATTTCATTTATATTGAGACCAACATAAAATATATCAACAGTTTATTCACATAGAAAAACAATTACCAAAGAAATAAGGCTAACTAGAACGACTGAAACCAAGACTAAACATTGACTAAAAACAGTGACTTCTACCACCGGGAAATACAACCTGGAACATGGATATCACAGTTAGACACATCATTATTATGCCACAACATATCAAATATACTGGTAGTTTAGCTTAGGAAATAATTAATCTTTATAAAGCCAAGGCATTTTAACTGTTTCACCATCATCATCTGTACCAATGGCAATAGACTACTTGTTTTGATTGGACAGTAAATGTACACCAATCATGTGTAACAATATTACTTGTTCTGACTGACATTAAACGTACACCAATCATGCATACCAATACACTACTTGTTCCTACCAACAGTAAATGTACACCAATGATCTCATTCTGGAATCTGCACCATTTCACTACTTCTTCTGACAGTAAATGTACACCAGTCATGTGTATCCAATATACTTCTTGTTCTGACTGAATCTACTACTTGTTCCTACCGACAGCAAATGTAAACCAAGCGTCTCATTCTCTACCAAATACACTACTTGTACTGACAGTAAATGTACACCAATCATATGTATCAATACACTACTTGTTCTGACTGGTGCAAAAAAGTGACATAAGTTTTTCTCACGAATGACAAACTTCTTCTCTTTCTCATAGGTGTCGGAGCTGCTTGAGTCACCCTCGGTTATGTCGCTGTTATCACATAGTGTGCATCATCTGCACCAATGTCTTTATTCTCACTGAATCTGATGGAAGCTTCACATAGGAGTAGTCATGATCAACGTTCATTGGTGCAATAATGTCATCCGTAACTACAGCAGCATTTGCGAAGTGTCGCACTTGAAATATCGTTACCGGATCGATTTGCATTTCAGCATCAGTTGTATGTGGTGCCACAGCAGTAGTAGCAGTGATGGCACTAAAGGTGACATCCGTAATGTAAAGATTGGCGGCATCACCCGTAGCGCTAGATGCTTCAAAACTAGTACCTGTACTTGTACGAACCAATGGTGAATCCTTCATCTGAAAAGATTACACATACAGTGACTTGAAAATTTTACAAAATTCATCTTTTGCGTAATAAAAATGAATCACAATGTGAGAAACTTTCTCTTGTATATATTATTTTTAGAATATAAGAGTGCCAGTGTCATATAGAATGTATAAAGTAATCAACCACAGGGAAAAGCATTTTCCCTATGGAGCCATGTTAATTCAACCAATGGGTCTTTCACTGATCTCTTAATGTTTTTAATGAATCTGTTTGGTCAGTTTGACGAATGCCACTGGTAACATAACCAAATGCATGTAACCAAAATTGTAGCATCCTAGCTCCAAAGTGCATTATATTATCTAATCAACATTGCACTGTTTTCAATGGGCCAGGGAGGTCAAAATTCTATAAGGGGTCCAAATTCCATAACAAAATATGGACCCATAGGTACACTTTCTATGGGGTTCCTTATTTTATATCTGACACCCGATTTAGATAACATAATGCATGAATATTGTTATTGGACCAAATGCAGACCTATGCTTGTGACATCTTTACCTTATAAATGCTGCACGCACGCACACACACACACACATACCTGCCCGCACGTATATATATATATATATATATGTATATATGTAAATATATATATAATTATTAGGTATTATACTGAAAGCATCTGCTAGATAGTATGGTGCATGGACAAAAGCCCCTCCCGACAAAAGCCCCACAGACATAAGCTTGTTTCAATTCAATTATACTGTTCATGACTGTTGCTGTAGTACACAGAGACAAGATATTGTCATGAATATACTTCAGGCATGTGGTCAATTCCATTCCGGAATTGGAACTGACCCTCAATTCCAGTTCCGGAATTGGAATTGACTTTAAAAAAAGTTTTATTGGAATTTATTTTTTTCAAAAATTTATTTTTGGGGAATTGGAATTGATTTTGTTGGAATTATTGACTTGATACTGTTAATATTTACCCTTATATTTACTTATATTACTTTCAAAATCATATTTGTCTGCTATTAGCATGTCACCCTGAATCTGGTAACAGCCAGGAAGTTGTCAACATTACAGCATAGACACTGTCTACTCTGGTATTGAAACATTGTGACCAAGAACAATATAATCAAGCATTTGCATAAAAAAGAAATACTAAGTTACTGTAACAGACAGTAAAACCAAAATCAGACCATTCAGGCCTCATTTTCTTTCTCAGTGTACAAGGTTTATTTACAGAGATTGCCAATTAAGGGCACCTGCCTGCTCATTCCCTTTGTGTGAGAGAGCCCCACTTGAATGCAGCCCCTTGTTTATCCAAGCCTAATGTTCAGCCCACAAGTTTCCCATACTAAACATGTCACTGGTCACCTGTACAATGCTGTTACATGTGGCTGTAGGGTTTGCCCTTTGTAGTAATTAAAAATGTCCCCATGGAGAATACATGTTGGAGATTAGGATGTTGAAGACTCAAACTTTCCAGTAAATTTGATGAAATATCAATGATACCACAATATAAATCTGCCTCCTAGTATATTTGCTCCCCCCCTCCCCGGACATCTGCCCCTTTTTTCTATGATAGTTGACAAGTGAAAATCAGTTTGCAGTTTTATCATTATTACTACAATAACATAACATTCAATGACAAGTCGAAGTCACTTTAGCCTAATGCAATGGAGTGTGTATGAGATGATCTTGTCACCAGTTGTCTTCCAGGTATCATTGATAGTCAGATCAGTGGTGGAAGATGGGTTCTTGGGGTGATGCTTCCACAACCAGTGGTTTGGAGTGCCCCTGGTATTAGCTGCCTTAGTTTTCAGGTCCTCACGGACCTTGGCAGCTTCTGTCTGTGCCGTGTCACCATCATGGTTGCAGGCAGTCTTGTTGATC
Source organism: Lamellibrachia columna (assembly GCA_963662155.1). Classification (NCBI taxonomy): domain Eukaryota; kingdom Metazoa; phylum Annelida; class Polychaeta; order Sabellida; family Siboglinidae; genus Lamellibrachia; species Lamellibrachia columna. The sequence goes on along the minus strand of OY759270.1, from coordinate 2,479,631 downwards.
ACATTCTGGATCTGGAGATCAGATCAGTGACCACAGCACCCTTGCATGATCAGGATCGACGCTGGCTTCACTCCCATTGAAGAGTAATCTTGTTGGTCCCCCTTCTTGGTGTAGGAATGACACTCAAAACATAGCTTCTGACCTCCTCAGATGCTAGTAGTAATTTCCATGGTGAAGTTTTAAGTGAATTCTGATAACTCTGGCTTGTGCATCCAGTTTTATAGGAAAATGGAGTCACTCCAACTCTCCATGGTAAATGCAATTCAAAAGAAACCTTGTTGAGATGGCTTCTTTCAAATATCTTCAATTGTCCTAACATGTCCAGGTCCTAATCTCACTGGCTTCTTCCACAATTGCAATAAAGATAATCCTTTGATTACAGGATCATCTCCAACTACATAAAGTAATTTACTTGGCTGATCTGGCACAAAGAACATTAATTGCAATTGGGGTAATATATATCTTGAATTCATGTTCAGAAATAAAAAAAATAAGTTAAAAAAACATTTCTTAAAAAAAAACTTACAAATAATCCAGAAGCTACGGACAGGGGGCAAATGTCCAGATTTTGAATAAGGCAAGGGGCTAATGTCTGGGGGGCAAGTGACAAAGGGGCAAATGTCCGGGAGGGGGGCAAATGACCTGGACCCGATATAAACAGGGGAAACTGTTCAAAACTCGGATTAATGACCCAACTGTCCAGGGTTGTCCAAAATGTCTGGTTTTGTTAGCAAAAATTCAGGAGAGGTGTCGCAGCAGAAAGTACATATGAAATGGCTGGATGCCATTTTAAAGTTTTTTATGGCAAACCTGATATATATATATATATATATATATATATATATGTATGTATGTGTGTGCATTTAACGAACAATAATTTTTTAACCATATCTAATTAAATATGATTGTGCACACGTGACAAATAAAACTGTGTTAAAACGAATTGGATTTGAATTTTTCTTTAGCCTAGGATTTTAACAGTTTGAATTGATTTTTTGCAAGGCGGAATTAGAACTGATTTTTTGGAATTGACAAAACAGAATTGACCCCATGCCTGATATACTTCCTTCATATGTATAGCTTGTACTAATACTCCCCCCACGATATTCATTACAGTGTTATCAGTCGACTTAGAATAAAATGTAATTAATACATCTCTTTATGAACTTCCGGATATTCGGTTATTACATGTGGGGTTTAATCTGATCAATAAAGCAAATTAATTTTATATAATTTTGCCTTATTGTCAAGTCACAAGAATTCAGACAGAAATTGTAAAGTGTCATTATAGAAAGCAGCCATGTAATCTGACAGTGTTCAACTGGGTAGATGACGTTGAAGCACAGCTGTGCTTATTGGGGTGGAACTATATTGTAATCGTAGTGATAAGTCACAATGGTAACGGTAATCCAATTTACTAACCTGGTTTCGTCTCGTCGCTTCCTACGCATCGCTCTGCCCTCTGATATCTGACGTTTCCTTGTCGCAGAATAGTCTGTAGATGCATGGTCATATGCGGAAAAAAAGATCTAAGATGGAACGGTGTCTTTGACCAAGAATGACATCTTGATGCTCACCGTCTGTCCTTGCTCATCACATAGTCTTTTGTCTTGTAATCTGCATCGGAAAAGTGGTCACTCGCAGAGCCTGCGGCTGGCGGACACGGCAATTTCCGCATTTGCAACCACCTTTTCCGCTGCAAATTCTTCCTCGGAAGTCGATCAAAAGTTTTTTCCTTGCATTTGTAGTACTAGTTGATATATCCAGGAGCCATCCAGTGCACACCAGTTTTCTTTTTATTCGATTTTCCATGCGTTTCGGCCGTTTTTCCGAGAGGTTTTTACTGTGTGAATGCGGTGCCAGGAGCTCGTACTCAAACCACTCTGCCGCTGAGCCCCCCGCAGAGCAATATGGCGCCGCCCAGCGAAGATAATGGCAAAGTTTAAAAGGATATTACAAAATTACTGTGGCGTTGCGCCCATCATATAAGGGTGATATATACTGTAAATGGTATGTTATTATGTTTGGGCTATGGTTGTTCGAGTGCTTCACCCCCCCTTTAAGTCCATTAAAGTGATGTTCAGCTAAGCACGTGCTGACAGGCCTTGGTTGTTTTGCCATTCGCGACTGGTATAACGTATCCTGGATTCATAGATAAATTAATCTGTGATGTTGTGAGTCACTGATCGGTGGCGTGGTGGCGAGGTGGCGCCGTGGCGCCGAGGCGCGGTAGCGTGGTGGCGAGGTTACGCGGTGGTGCGGAGGGGCGGTAGGGCGGTGGGGCGGTGGCGCGGTGGCGCGGTGGCGCGGTGGCGCGGTGGCGCGGTTTCGAATCCTCTTGCTGCCGTTTCGAAGCTTGGACAGTTTGGTTCATTCCGCGTTTCTTCAGTTCACTCGGCTGTATAAATGAGTAGCTGTATACATTGGTGGGTGTGTTAACGAATAGTCTTGGCGCAGTCATTACAGCGCGGCTGAATGCTTTCCAGAGAAGTCTAATTGCAATGAGCAGGTATGTTAGGGGGTGAAGTGTAAAGCGCTTTGAACAAGGGCTGGAGACCGCGCTGTGTAAGAACATACCTTCTGCCCTTTTCTTCATAACCCACGTCTGATTGTTATACGATTGGAACATAAAATTTGTTTTAAAAAGTAGCCACAAACCTCAACCCACACTATTGGTGTACTTGCTAATTGAACGCACACACACACACGCACGCACGCACGCACGCACGCACGCACACGCACACGCACACACACGCGCGCACACACATACACACACGCACACACGCACACTCGTCACTGATCAGATCCGGGGTGACTGAGCTTGTCTGTCATGTCCTCGTCACTGATCAGATCCGGGGTGACTGGGCTTGTCTTTCATGTCCTTGTCACTCATCAGATCCGGGGTGACTGGGCTTGTCTGTCATGTCCTCGTCACTGATCAGATCCGGATTGACTGGGCTTGTCTGTCATGTCCTCGTCACTGATCAGATCCGGGGTGACTGGGCTTGCCTGTCATGTCCTCGTCACTGGTCAGATCCGGGGTGACTGGGCTTGTCTGTCATGTCCTCGTCACTGATCAGATCCGGGGTGACTGAGCTTGTCTGTCATATCCTCGTCTCTGATCAGATCCGGGGTGACTGGGTTTGTCTGTCATGTCCTCGTCACTGATCAGATCCGGGGTGACTTGGCTTGTCTGTCATGTCCTCGTCACTGATCAGATCCGGATTGACTGGGCTTGTCTGTCATGTCCTCGTCATTGATCAGGTCCGGGGTGACTGGGCTTGTCTGTCATGTCCTCGTCACTGGTCAGATCCGGGGTGACTGGGCTTGTCTGTCATGTCCTCGTCACTGATCAGATCCGGGGTGACTGGGCTTGTCTGTCATGTCCTCGTCTCTGATCAGATCCGGGGTGACTGGGCTTGTCTGTCATGTCCTTGTCACTGATCAGATCCGGGTGACTGGGCTTGTCTGTCATGTCCTCGTCACTGATCAGATCCGGGGTGACTGGATTTGTCTGTTACGTCCTCGTCACTGATCAGATCCGTATTGACTGGGCTTGTCTGTCATGTCCTCATCACTGATCAGATCCGGATTGACTGGGCTTGTCTGTCATGTCCTCGTCACTGGTCAGATCCGGGATGACTGGGCTTGTCTGTCATGTCCTCGTCACTGGTCAGATCCGGGATGACTGGGCTTGTCTGTCATGTCCTCGTCATTGATCAGATCTGGGGTGACTGGGCTTGTCTGTCATGTCCTCGTCACTGATCAGATCCGGGGTGACTGGGCTTGTCTGTCATGTCCTCGTCACTGATAAGGTTCATGTCGGTTACAATTCAGCTTAGCAATCCTACATCGAAATCGATCTCTGATGGAAAACTGTGCGGCGTATAAAGTCACACAAGAGTTCCCTCTTCCCTCTTCCCTTAATAAACTGTTAATTTTCCTCCTTAGCTTACTTCAACAGCTTCGTTCGAGAGAGGTTGTGTGACAACAGGGCACCTTCGAGTTACAACTGTACTTGGAAATGTTCTTCTCAACACCGAATGAACTAATAAAGACCAGCAGATGAGACGGTGGACGTCTTCTACAGCAGATGCTGGACACACCGACGTCTTCCCCGTCTCACTGGAGGCTCTGGTTGCACCTCTTGACACACCGACGTCTTCCCCGTCTCACTGGAGGCTCTGGTTGCACCTCTTGACACACCGCACGTCTTCCCCGTCTCACTGGAGGCTCTGGTTGCACCTCTTGACACACCGACGTCTTCCCCGTCTCACTGGAGGCTCTGGTTGCACCTCTTGACACACCGACGTCTTCCCCGTCTCACTGGAGGCTCTGGTTGCACCTCTTGACACACCGACGTCTTCCCCGTCTCACTGGAGGCTCTGGTTGCACCTCTTGACACACCGACGTCTTCCCCGTCTCACTGGAGGCTCTGGTTGCACCTCTTGACACACCGCACGTCTTCCCCGTCTCACTGGAGGCTCTGGTTGCACCTCTTGACACACCGACGTCTTCCCCGTCTCACTGGAGGCTCTGGTTGCACCTCTTGACACACCGACGTCTTCCCCGTCTCACTGGAGGCTCTGGTTGCACCTCTTGACACACCGACGTCTTCCCCGTCTCACTGGAGGCTCTGGTTGCACCTCTTGACACACCGCACGTCTTCCCCGTCTCACTGGAGGCTCTGGTTGCACCTCTTGACACACCGACGTCTTCCCCGTCTCACTGGAGGCTCTGGTTGCACCTCTTGACACACCGACGTCTTCCCCGTCTCACTGGAGGCTCTGGTTGCACCTCTTGACACACCGCACGTCTTCCCCGTCTCACTGGAGGCTCTGGTTGCACCTCTTGACACACCGCACGTCTTCCCCGTCTCACTGGAGGCTCTGGTTGCACCTCTTGACACACCGACGTCTTCCCCGTCTCACTGGAGGCTCTGGTTGCACCTCTTGACACACCGACGTCTTCCCCGTCTCACTGGAGGCTCTGGTTGCACCTCTTGACACACCGCACGTCTTCCCCGTCTCACTGGAGGCTCTGGTTGCACCTCTTGACACACCGACGTCTTCCCCGTCTCACTGGAGGCTCTGGTTGCACCTCTTGACACACCGCACGTCTTCCCCGTCTCACTGGAGGCTCTGGTTGCACCTCTTGACACACCTACGTCTTCCCCGTCTCACTGGAGGCTCTGGTTGCACCTCTTGACACACCGACGTCTTCCCCGTCTCACTGGAGGCTCTGGTTGCACCTCTTGACACACCGACGTCTTCCCCGTCTCACTGGAGGCTCTGGTTGCACCTCTTGACACACCGACGTCTTCCCCGTCTCACTGGAGACTCTGGTTGCACCTCTTGACACACCGCACGTCTTCCCCGTCTCACTGGAGGCTCTGGTTGCACCTCTTGACACACCGACGTCTTCCCCGTCTCACTGGAGGCTCTGGTTGCACCTCTTGACACACCGACGTCTTCCCCGTCTCACTGGAGGCTCTGGTTGCACCTCTTGACACACCGACGTCTTCCCCGTCTCACTGGAGGCTCTGGTTGCACCTCTTGACACACCGCACGTCTTCCCCGTCTCACTGGAGGCTCTGGTTGCACCTCTTGACACACCTACGTCTTCCCCGTCTCACTGGAGGCTCTGGTTGCACCTCTTGACACACCGACGTCTTCCCCGTCTCACTGGAGGCTCTGGTTGCACCTCTTGACACACCGACGTCTTCCCCGTCTCACTGGAGGCTCTGGTTGCACCTCTTGACACACCGACGTCTTCCCCGTCTCACTGGAGACTCTGGTTGCACCTCTTGACACACCGCACGTCTTCCCCGTCTCACTGGAGGCTCTGGTTGCACCTCTTGACACACCGACGTCTTCCCCGTCTCACTGGAGGCTCTGGTTGCACCTCTTGACACACCGACGTCTTCCCCGTCTCACTGGAGGCTCTGGTTGCACCTCTTGACACACCGCACGTCTTCCCCGTCTCACTGGAGGCTCTGGTTGCACCTCTTGACACACCGACGTCTTCCCCGTCTCACTGGAGGCTCTGGTTGCACCTCTTGACACACCGACGTCTTCCCCGTCTCACTGGAGGCTCTGGTTGCACCTCTTGACACACCGCACGTCTTCCCCGTCTCACTGGAGGCTCTGGTTGCACCTCTTGACACACCGACGTCTTCCCCGTCTCACTGGAGGCTCTGGTTGCACCTCTTGACACACCGCACGTCTTCCCCGTCTCACTGGAGGCTCTGGTTGCACCTCTTGACACACCGCACGTCTTCCCCGTCTCACTGGAGGCTCTGGTTGCACCTCTTGACACACCGACGTCTTCCCCGTCTCACTGGAGGCTCTGGTTGCACCTCTTGACACACCGACGTCTTCCCCGTCTCACTGGAGGCTCTGGTTGCACCTCTTGACACACCGCACGTCTTCCCCGTCTCACTGGAGGCTCTGGTTGCACCTCTTGACACACCGACGTCTTCCCCGTCTCACTGGAGGCTCTGGTTGCACCTCTTGACACACCGACGTCTTCCCCGTCTCACTGGAGGCTCTGGTTGCACCTCTTGACACACCGCACGTCTTCCCCGTCTCACTGGAGGCTCTGGTTGCACCTCTTGACACACCGCACGTCTTCCCCGTCTCACTGGAGGCTCTGGTTGCACCTCTTGACACACCGACGTCTTCCCCGTCTCACTGGAGGCTCTGGTTGCACCTCTTGACACACCGACGTCTTCCCCGTCTCACTGGAGGCTCTGGTTGCACCTCTTGACACACCGCACGTCTTCCCCGTCTCACTGGAGGCTCTGGTTGCACCTCTTGACACACCGACGTCTTCCCCGTCTCACTGGAGGCTCTGGTTGCACCTCTTGACACACCGCACGTCTTCCCCGTCTCACTGGAGGCTCTGGTTGCACCTCTTGACACACCTACGTCTTCCCCGTCTCACTGGAGGCTCTGGTTGCACCTCTTGACACACCGACGTCTTCCCCGTCTCACTGGAGGCTCTGGTTGCACCTCTTGACACACCGACGTCTTCCCCGTCTCACTGGAGGCTCTGGTTGCACCTCTTGACACACCGACGTCTTCCCCGTCTCACTGGAGACTCTGGTTGCACCTCTTGACACACCGCACGTCTTCCCCGTCTCACTGGAGGCTCTGGTTGCACCTCTTGACACACCGACGTCTTCCCCGTCTCACTGGAGGCTCTGGTTGCACCTCTTGACACACCGCACGTCTTCCCCGTCTCACTGGAGACTCTGGTTGCACCTCTTGATTCTATTTTGTAAGATTTATCTACTTGACAAATCTTCATCAAAGTTTCGTAAGCATGATGCGCCACACACCGTCTCTCGCCCAGTTCAGGGCTCAGTTCAGCCGTAGTCACACGAGCCGCCACAGTGCCCGAGGATATACGTCACGGCGGGTGTTGCGCTAGCTAGATGATCGTTCTTCAACAACGCTGCACCGAGTGCACCTACATTACGTAATCATCTGCACCGAGTGGACCTACATTACGTAATCATCTGCACCGAGTGGACCTACATTACGTAATCATCTGCTTAGGTCGGACCAAACTGAAGTGAACTCAATTTCGTTGCTTTCCACTTGAGATCTATGCGATTAAAATTCCAGGTTGTTTACCTCGCGTGACTCTTATTCAGAAACCCCCTGAAGGCACCGACGATACTTTTTTGAGAATATGTTTTTCAAAACCTAACTACCGTGACCGCACGAGTGATTCCGGCTGTGGCAGCCTCTGGCTGTTGTTGCCTCCTCTCCAACGATACGGGGTCAATACCTCGTTCACGTCTACTTAAAATAAAACAAAAGATCAAAGGAAATTCGGCCTGCTTTGTTCAAAGGTGTCGATGTATAGACAAATATAGATGACACGGAGACGAACTGGTGTGGGTGTCTTTTGTAAATCAAACCTGCCTTTGGAGGCTTGTGGCGATATTTCTAATCATTTCCCCGCGTGAGAGAAATTATGAAAGTTACAAATCGGATAAAAATACAAAAGCTGAGTTTTTTGTAAACAGCTACGACTAGCACATCACAGTCCAACTGACAGCGAGCTACTTTTAACGGCAGCGGACAGTCGGACGGCAACGGACAGTCGGACGGCAACTTGATCATAATATTTTATACGTTAGCTGTGAATACACAATAAACAGCCCGGACCGTAGCGGCAGTGTGCCCTTTAGGGGGGTTACGAGGCGGGTGATGGTCTCCCTGTCACGTGCTGATAGCCACTGTGTCAGACGTGAAACCAGGCCACTATAAAGGTCTGTCAGACCTTTACTTACTCCCTGCCTCCCTGTGCCGTCAGGTACCCAGGACAGGCCTCCCTGTGCCGTCAGGTACCCAGGACAGGCCTCCCTGTGCCGTCAGGTACCCAGGACAGGCCTCCCTGTGCCGTCAGGTACCCAGGACAAGCCTCCCTGTGCCGTCAGGTACCCAGGACAGGCCTCCCTGTGCCGTCAGGTACCCAGGACAGGCCTCCCTGTGCCGTCAGGTACCCAGGACAGGCCTCCCTGTGCCGTCAGGTACCCAGGACAGGCCTCCCTGTGTCGTCAGGTACCCAGGACAGGGAACAATCAACGCCATCCATCTCTGTCTATAATACCACGTGGAGACGGAAGGCTGCCACCCAAACAAGCCCGACCCCAGCTATGGGCAAATAACAGCAGCTGGGACCAGGGGCGTATTTAGGAGGGGCATTTGGTCGTGGGGCATTGGGTCATGTGGCATTGGTTCATGCATCTTTTTGACTTTTTTCGTATGTAACCTGTTGCGCCACTCCACGGTAACACAGTAAACTAATGGGTGACTAAGCTTGGCCCCCTTGGCTCACCCCTTTGTTAGACCCTAGATACGCCACTGGCTGTGACAGGCACATCCAGCCGCCATCACATCCAGCCGCCATCACAGAAATCAGAATGGTTTCGCAACCTGATGACTTCCTCTTTTGACAGACTGACATACACTACCCAGGAGTCCGACGACTGCGGTGACTAAGGCAGCTTGATGACTTCCTCTACTGACAAACTGACAGACACTACCCTAGAGTCCGACGACTGCGGTGACTAAGGCAGCTTGATGACTTCCTCCACTGATAGACTGACAGACACTACCCTGGAGTCCGACGACTGCGGTGACTAAGGCAGCTTGATGACTTCCTCTACTGACAGACTGACAGACACTACCCTGGAGTCCGACGACTGCGGTGACTAAGGCAGCTTGATGACTTCCTCCACTGATAGACTGACAGACACTACCCTGGAGTCCGACGACTGCGGTGACTAAGGCAGCTTGATGACTTCCTCTACTGACAGACTGACAGACACTACCCTGGAGTCCGACGACTGCGGTGACTAAGGCAGCTTGATGACTTCCTCCACTGATAGACTGACAGACACTACCCTGGAGTCCGACGACTGCGGTGACTAAGGCAGCTTGATGACTTCCTCTACTGACAGACTGACAGACACTACCCTGGAGTCCGCTGACTGCGGTGACTAAGGCAGCCTGATGTGGGGATGTATCGAACAGATGCAGAACTCGAGTGAGCAGCGGAAACAGCAGTGGCCGTCGACGCCATCGGGACTCTCTGACTTGGACGTGATCCCCGGCTCGTTACTGCCGCCTGTGTTGCTGTAACCTTGCGCTAACGAGCGGTTTCCATTACGTCCGGCGGTAACTGCTTTGATGCCTCCGACCATATGCACATATCTGCGAGATGAACGGAACAGTTGTTTGTTGGTTGATATCTGCTGCCGCGGCGACTGTGTATGTCTGTTGACGACGGCTACAAGTGGTGGCGAGCGCAGGCAAGTGGCAACGCCGTAATACGAGTCAGATGTGCTTATATTAACCGAAGTAATTCATTTACCATAACCACTGTAGCATATGAACGCGTGGCGCCTTATTCTCGGCGTGTACGACGTAAGTATCTGAAACACGGCGGGAGTTTTAGTATCTTAAATACGGCGTGAATATTAGTATCTGAAACACCGCATGAGTATTTGAAACACGCATTAATAATTAGTATCTGAAACACGGTGCAAATATTATACCTATAGTCTGAAATACGGCGGGAGTATTAGTACTTGAAATACGGCGGAAGTATTAGTACTTGAAATACGGCGGGAATATTAGTGTAAGAAACACAGCGTGTGTCCACGGAGCTGTCTTCAGCACAAACGTTCACAACTAGCGGCGAACGGTCGCGGGTTAAAGGGGAACTGAAGCAATTTTGTGTTATGCCGTATATTTAAATATATATTATCTAACTATGCATTAATGGTGACAGATACCTGCTAATTTATGAGATAAACTGAAAAACTGATTTTGTTCGAGACAAAAATCGACAAAATACATCACTGCGTATCGCCATCTTGTTGTCGAAACGAGTGGTTTGAGTCGCGTATATCTAATCAATGTAAATTTTCGATTTTTTGCGATTTATTTCGTAAATAGACATTCTGGAGCGAAAAAAAAGATATGGGTCTCTGTTATATATACAAGTGTTTACACACGACAACAAAATAGCGTTTTTGTTCGTTCCAAATAAAAAAAGTTAAAGAAATTACAACAAAACACGCAAAAAATCGTGGAAAACGCCACACTTCTCGAACACACGAGACGCTAACCAACGAGAATATGCGATAACGGAATACCGGAACTATTTTTTACTTGTTGACAAGATGGATGCATCGCTTGTGACAGTTTTACCAGATCTGCTACTAGCGATTAGTGGTTTACTGAACTTCCGTAATAGTTGTCTATCTTTGGAGAAATGGAAACCACAGACGAAGAGTCTAGTTCGACAGGCCACACGGAAACAACCGTTGACAGTCGTAAAGTGTCACCGAGTGTGCGAGTCACGCTCCAGACTCCAGGTCGGCTTCGCCTTTGACTTTGTTGACGTTGGATTCAGGAAAAATTACAACAGCGCTTTGACTGTCGACGATTAGGTAATGTGTTGAACCTGTGGAAATTGCGTCCCGATGTCTGCGCACGTTTACGTTGAGTCATCATGCTGCGCCGAGGAAGCTACCATGCCTAGGGCTAGGCTATGGCTATGGCTATGCAGCACCGTGTGCCCGACCGCGTTGGTGCTTGCATCATCGTACGAAGGCGAAGACGATGATTTTGTATTGATATGCACAAACAGAGCGGTGCTAGATGTTGGTCTGCTGTCATTGCATGATTTGCGTGCCGACTCATTGATTCGCCCTACAGCTAGCAGGTCAGTAATTCAATTATCGAATCATAATATCATTGCCATTTTAATAATCATATTTTTTCTGCATATTTCTTTTACCTAGCCCGAGGGCGAGGTCCGAACTACAATGGCAATGCAAGCAGGCTTTTATCTTTATTTTGTATCTAATCTAATGAAGTGTACCGTGACTGTATTTTAATATTGTGTTTGATTTTGTGTTGAATAACATTGATGACAATAATAACATGAGGGTTTATTTAATTCATTATGTGAATATATATATATATTCTTAAATGTTACCGTAATCGTGATTGTAATAATGATTGTAATCATGACTACATTAGTAATTGTGATTGCAATAATTACTGTAATCATGATTACATTAATATTCGTACTTGTAATCACCCCTCTCTGTAGCACACCACAACACCTTGTTGTTTGGTGCAATGTAATCATTTAAATAACAATAATTAACTACTGACAGTATATGTAATGTTCACAGTTTTGCAACTATTATGGTAATTATGGAATTAGTGCTATCAACTAACCATGACAAATTATATTTCAGGCTCAGGAAAGGCAAGACAAGTAATCCCATCCTGCAATGTGGGAAGGATCTGTGATGTCTATTCTGAACCGAATTGAATTGATGGAAAGTTTAGCTATGGAGATTGACCTGACACAGGTGAGTGTACTGATAGTCTGATATAGACAAATTGTGAGGCACCCACAGTATGCAGCAGGTCGAAAAACAACCTGGAAAACTACAACAATTCCCACTAAAATATTAATAACTGAATGATGTGAATGCCTTCTTATCCATATCCCACTTCTGTCAACAAAATGTTACCTGCACCATCTTGCATGTCACTACACACAATTTCATTTATATTGAGACCAACATAAAATATATCAACAGTTTATTCACATAGAAAAACAATTACCAAAGAAATAAGGCTAACTAGAACGTCTAAAACCAAGACTAAACATTGACTAAAAACAGTGACTTCTACCACCGGGAAATACAACCTGGAACATGGATATCACAGCTACACACATCATTATTATGCCACAACATATCAAATATACTGGTACTTTAGCTTAGGAAATAATTAATCTTTATAAAGCCAAGGCATTTTAACTGTTTCACCATCATCATCTGTACCAATGGCAATAGACTACTTGTTTTGATTGGACAGTAAATGTACACCAATCATGTGTAACAATATTATTTGTTCTGACTGACAGTAAACGCACACCAATCATGCATACCAATACACTACTTGTTACTACCAACAGTAAATGTACACCAATGATCTCATTCTGGAATCTGCACCATTTCGCTACTTCTTCTGACAGTAAATGTACACCAATCATGTGTATCCAATATACTACTTGTTCTGACTGAATCTACTACTTGTTCCTACCGACAGCAAATGTAAACCAAGCATCTCATTCTCTACCAAATACACTACTTGTACTGACAGTAAATATACACCAATCATATGTATCAATACACTACTTGTTCTGACTGATAGTACTTGCACACCAACCATTTGTTCCAATACACTACTGGCACTAAATATACACCAATACACTACTTATTCTGACTGGTGCAGAAAAGTGACATAAGTTTTTCTCACGAATGACAAACTTCTTCTCTTTCTCATAGGTGTCGGAGCTGCTTGAGTCACCCTCGGTTATGTCGCTGTTATCACATAGTGTGCATCATCTGCACCAATGTCTTTATTCTCACTGAATCTGATGGAAGCTTCACATAGGAGTAGTCATGATCAACGTTCATTGGTGCAATAATGTCATCCGTGACTACAGCAGCATTCGCGAAGTGTCGCACTTGAAATATCGTTACCGGATCGATTTGCATTTCAGCATCAGTTGTATGTGGTGCCACAGCAGTAGTAGCAGTGATGGCACTAAAGGTGACATCCGTAATGTAAAGATTGACGGCATCACCCGTAGCGCTGGATGCTTCAAAACTAGTACCTGTACTTGTACGAACCAATGGTGAATCCTTCATCTGAAAAGATTACACATACAGTGACTTGAAAATTTTACAAAATTCATCTTTTGCATAATAAAAATGAATCACAATGTGAGAAACTTTCTCTTGTATCTATTATTTTTAGAATATAAGAGTGCCAGTGTCATATAGAATGTATAAAGTAATCAACCACAGGGAAAAGCATTTTCCCTATGGAGCCATGTTAATTCAACCAATGATCACTGATCTCTTAATGTTTCTAATGAATCTGTTTGGTCAGTTTGACGAATGCCACTGGTAACATAACCAAACGCATGTAACCAAAATTGTAGCATCCTAGCTCCAAAGTGCATTATATTATCTAATCAACATTGCACTGTTTTCAATGGGCCAGGGAGGTCAAAATTCTATAAGGGGTCCAAATTCCATAACAAAATATGGACCCATAGGTACACTTTCTATGGGGTTCCTTATTTTATATCTGACACTCGATTTAGATAACATAATGCATGAATATTGTTACTGGACCAAATGCAGATCTATGCTTGTGACATCTTTACCTTATAAATGCTGTATATATATATATATATATATATATATATATATATATATATATATATATATATATATATATATATATATGTAAATATATATATAATTATTAGGTGTTATACTGAAAGCATCTGCTAGATAGTATGGTGCATGGACAAAAGCCCCTCCCGACAAAAGCCCCACAGACATAAGCTTGTTTCAATTCAATTATACTGTTCATGACTGTTGCTGTAGTACACAGAGACAAGATATTGTCATGAATATACTTCAGGCATGTGGTCAATTCCATTCCGGAATTGGAACTGACCATCAATTCCAGTTCCAGAATTGGAATTGACTTCAAAAAAAAAATTTTATTGGAATTTTTTTGTTTCTAAATTTTTTTTTTTGGGAATTGGCATTGATTTTGTTGGAATTATTGACTTGATACTGTTAATATTTACCCTTATATTTACTTATATTACTTTTAAAATCATATTTGTCTGCTATTAGCATGTCACCCTGAATCTGGTAACAGCCAGGAAGTTGTCAACATTACAGCATAGACACTGTCTACTCTGGTATTGAAACATTGTGACCAAGAACAATATAATCAAGCATTTGCATCAAAAAGAAATACTAAGTTACTGTAACAGACAGTAAAACCAAAATCAGACCATTCAAGCCTCATTTTCTTTCTCAGTGTACAATGTTTATTTACAGAGATTGCCCATTAAGGGCACCTGCCTGCCCATTCCCTTTGTGTGAGAGAGGAAGCCTGCCCCACTTGAATGCAGCCCCTTGTTTATCCAAGCCTAATGTTCAGCCCACAAGTTTCCCATACTAAACATGTCACTGGTCACCTGTACAATGCTGTTACATGTGGCTGTAGGGTTTGCCCTTTGTAGTAATTAAAAATGTCCCCATGGAGAATACATGTTGGAGATTAGGATGTTGAAGACTCTAACTTTCCAGTAAATTTGATGAAATATCAATGACACCACAACTGATAGCGATATAAATCTGCCTCCTAGTATATTTGCTCCCCCCCCCCGGACATCTGCCCCTTATTTCTATGATAGTTGACAAGTGAAAATCAGTTTGCAGTTTTATCATTATTACTACAATAACATAACATTCAATGACAAATCGAAGTCACTAGCCTAATGCAATTGCCTATCCCCTGGAGTGTGTATGAGATGATCTTGTCACCAGTTGTCTTCCAGGTATCATTGATAGTCAGATCAGTGGTGGAAGATGGGTTCTTGGGGTGATGCTTCCACAAACAGTGGTTTGGAGTGCCCCTGGTATTAGCTGCCTTAGTTTTCAGGTCCTCACGGACTTTGGCAGCTTCTATCTGTGCCGTGTCACCATCATGGTTGCAGGCAGTCTTGTTGATCACATTCTGGATCTGGAGATCAGATCAGTGACCACAGCACCCTTGCATGATCAGGATCGACGCTGGCTTCACTCCCATTGAAGAGTAATCTTGTTGGTCCCCCTTCTTGGTGTAGGAATGACACTCAAAACATAGCTTCTGACCTTCTCAGATGCTAGTAGTAATTTCCATGGTGAAGTTTTAAGTGAATTCTGACAACTCTGGCTTGTGCATCCAGTTTTATAGGAAAATGGAGTCACTCCAACTCTCCATGGTAAATGCAATTCAAAAGAAACCTTGTTGAGATGGCTTCTTTCAAATATCCTCAATTGTCCTAACATGTCCAGGTCCTAACATGTCCAGGTCCTAATCTCACTGGCTTCTTCCACAATTGCAATTGGAAACTGCTCAAAACTCGGATTAATGACCCAACTGTCCAGGGCTGTCCAAAATGTCTGGTTTTGTTAGCAAAAATCCAGTCGCAGCAGAAAGTACATATGAAATGGCTGGATGCCATTTAAAAGTTTTTTATGGCAAACCTGATGTGTGTGTGTGTGTGTGTGTGTGTGTGTGTGTGTGTGTGTGTGTGTGTGTGTGTGTGTGTGTGTGTGTGTGTGTGTGTGTGTGTGTGTGTGTGTGTGTGTGTGTGTGTGTGTGTGTGTGTGTGTGTGTGTGTGTGTGTGTGTGTGTGTGTGTGTGTGTGTGTGTGTGTGTGTGTGTGTGTGTGTGTGTGTGTGTGTGTGTGTGTGTGTGTGTGTGTGTGTGTGTGTGTGTGTGTGTGTGTGTGTGTGTGTGTGTGTGTGTGTGTGTGTGTGTGTGTGTGTGTGTGTGTGTGTGTGTGTGTGTGTGTGTGTGTGTGTGTGTGTGTGTGTGTGTGTGTGTGTGTGTGTGTGTGTGTGTGTGTGTGTGTGTGTGTGTGTGTGTGTGTGTGTGTGTGTGTGTGTGTGTGTGTGTGTGTGTGTGTGTGTGTGTGTGTGTGTGTGTGTGTGTGTGTGTGTGTGTGTGTGTGTGTGTGTGTGTGTTTAACGAACAATAATTTTTTAATCATATCTAATTAAATATGATTGTGCACACGTGACAAATAAAACTGTGTTCAAACGAATTGGATTTGAATTTTTCTTTAGCCTAGGATTTTAACAGTTGGAATTGATTTTTTGCAAGGCGGAATTAGAACTGATTTTTTGGAATTGACAAAACAGAATTGACCCCATGCCTGATATACTTCCTTCATATGTATAGCTTGTACTAATACTATTGTGGTTTGCCGACAGTTGCCCCCTCCCCCCACGATATTCATTACAGTGTTATCAGTCGACTTAGAATAAAATGTAATTAATACATCTATATGAACTTCAGGTTATTACATGTGGGGTTTAATCTGATCAATAAAGCAAATTAATTTTATATAATTTTGCCTTATTGTCAAGTCACAAGAATTCAGGCAGAAATTGTAAAATGTCATTATAGAAAGCAGACATGTAATCTGACAGTGTTCAACTGGGTAGATGACGATGCCTTAGTTAGTTTCCTTTCCAGCTAGACATTGCATGGGTGAAATGCATTTTACTTAAATATTTAAATACTTTTAAAAAAGTTTTTGTAACTGCATTTGCACTTAATCACAATGAAAGTATTTGTATATTTTAAATATTTCCATAAAGAATTTGAAATGTAAACAGCAACAGTAGGCTTCTGTTGCACTATAGTCTATACTGTCTTTTGGTCGTGTTTCTCCCATGCATCTAACCCCCCCCCCAGGCTTAGCCTTACGATTGCTGCTTGCTCTCTAGGCATTTAGAACACATGAGTATGAGACTTATTATGACTGTCAATAAATAATATCAAATTATTTTCTTGAATAATTTTGCCTAGTACATACGCCATGGCCCATGTTATAAGGTTGCAGTATATCCTGTAGCACTTACTGAGTTATTGTTATTGTTTTGAGTACGGCCACGTATTGACGGTACGTCTGATCACGTCGAAAATAAATCGGCGGATTGGAAAACACTCGTAATTATATCAAACTATTAACACTTACTCGCACTTTATTGTATTCATACATTTCGATTTACTGTGGGTCATATATATGCTGACGTTGAAGCACAGCTGTGCTTATTGGGGTGGAACTATATTGTAATCGTAGTGATAAGTCACAATGGTAACGGTAATCCAATTTACTAACCTGGTTTCGGCTCGTCGCTTCCTACGCATCGCTCTGCCCTCTGATATCTGACGTTTCCTTGTCGCAGAATAGTCTGTAGATGCATGGTCATGTGCGAAAAAAAAGATCTCAGATGGAACGGTGTCTTTGACCAAGAATGACATCTTGATGCTCACCGTCTGTCCATGCTCATCACAGTCTTTTGTCTTGTAATCTGCATCGGAAAAGTGGTCACTCGCAGAGCCTGCGGCTGGCGGACACGGCAATTTCCGCATTTGCAGCCACCTTTTCCGCTGCAAATTCTTCCTCGGAAGTCGATCAAAAGTTTTTTCCTTGCATTTGTAGTACTAGTTGATATATCCAGGAGCCATCCAGTGCACACCAGTTTTCTTTTTATTCGATTTTCCATGCGTTTCGGCCGTTTTTCCGAGAGGTTTTTACTGTGTGAACGCGGAGCCAGGAGCTCGTACTTAAACAACTCTGCCGCTGAGCCCCCCGCAGAGCAATATGGCGCCGCCCAGCGAAGATAATGGCAAAGTTAAAAAGGATATTACAAAATTACTGTGGCGTTGCGCCCATCATATAAGGGTGATATATACTGTAAATGGTATGTTATTATGTTTGGGCTATGGTTGTTCGAGTGCTTCACCCCCTCTTTCTTTAATGCCCGCCTCAGAGTACCAACGAGCCGGTCCTAGTTGCCCGCCTCAGACTACCAACGAGCCGGTCCTAGTTGCCCGCCTCAGACTACCAACTGGCCAGTCCTAGTTGCCCGCCTCAGACTACCAACGAGCCGGTCCTAGTTGCCCGCCTCAGACTACCAACGAGCACTATATTCTCAAACAGGTAGAAATGGCGCCATTTTCATAGCCTGTGTTACATGCGATTACTCTCACCTTTGCCGCGATTGCCATCGTTCGACGTCGCCGAAAATTCCGGAGATTGAGAAGGTGCGGTCGTTTAGTTTGGTGTCATGTTTTAGGTATATCATTTACATAAATTAAATAGAGAATAGGTCCCAAAACAGATCATTGCAGATCCTCACTAATAACATATAATGTTGAAGATGTGTGTGCGTGTGCGTGTGCGTGTGCGTGTGCGTGTGCGTGTGCGTGTGCGTGTGCGTGTGCGTGTGCGTGTGCGTGTGCGTGTGCGTGTGCGTGTGCGTGTGCGTGTGCGTGTGCGATATGATGTGTGCAAAAACGCGGTAAAAATGCCACGCTGTGATTGGTTCCCCAATGGGGACGGCTCGGATTGAGTTGGGGAATGCTCCCAGACTTACAACTGCTCGTCTAGTTGAGTTGCGGTTCACGCTCAGACTTACGACAAATGTTGGGCCCGATTAATTTTTTTAATTGGATAAAACTTCGTCGTACGAGTCGTAGTCGACTAGAATTGAGTTGTCAAGAGGGTTCAGACTGGGGCGTCGTAGTAGTCGGGGGGCGGCGATATGGCCAACTCTAGTCGTTAGAATCTATAGTCTGAGGCCATCTTAAGGCAGCCCCGTTTATATTCACCGGAGATAACCTGGATGTCTTGATCAAATGGTGGCACCTGTCTAGAATTCTAACTGTCTGTTTACCCACCGCTGTGTATCTCGTTGCGAACAACAATCCAAATCAGACAGCCAACAGTTGCGTCACTGTCTGGCTTAATTAACAGCGTTGCTTAGCAACAAGTATGGTCCGTCTTCAGAACCGTGGTATCTTCTTACATAATTATGTAGAATTTTTTCGTGGTTGAGAACAGTCTTGGTCGTCGAAACTGTTTTTATATTTTGACGTTTGCCTGTCCTCACGCTCGCCAGCATATCAATTTTCATGTCAGGATATGAATGTTTTCGTAAATAACCTGTTGCGTCAATACATGGTAGCAAGGCAAACCAATGAATGATTAAGCTTGGTCCTCCGCTTTGACCCCCTTTCCGAGATCATTAATACGCCATGGCCGTGTCGCCAGCTTCCTGCTGGTATTGTTGAGTGTTCTGTAGCGACGATCGGAATTGTCTTTGTCTCTTCTTCCTGGAAAGCGTTGCCCACTCCCCGCGGTCGCACGGTACACCCAGAGTAGGTCTAATTAGTTTACTGTATGATTGGTTACCGTGAATTGTTTGCATAGAAGAACATAGGTTCGCGCATCGCTCTTACTCGACGGACGGCGGCGGACAGTCGGACGGCAGCTTGACCATAATATTTTATACGTTAGCTGTGAATACACAATAAACAGCCCGGACCGTAGCGGCAGTGTGCCCTTTCGGGGGGTTACGAGGCGGGTGATGGTCTCCGGCAGATCCATCATGTAATATTATGTGCGCTCAATCACTTTCTGTGTTCATATTTGAGCAGATTAAGTTATTGGTTATTAAGCCTCTCTATCTCATTTTAAGGGTTTTCCGTTGCTCTGTGCGTGCGTGCGTGCGTGCGTGCGTGCGTGCGTGCGTGCGTGTGTGCTGACAAACAAGGCGTTCACCCGTCTACGGGTGCATGTGTTGTCCTCCGTCCAGCACAATAAAAATTGCCACCTTTTTAAAGGCAGTAACACGTGACAGTAACACACATAAATTTCAAATCCTAGCTCAATCACTGCCGATGACGTCCTGAGGTTCTTTCCTGGCTGTGTGTTATTTTTGGATTCCACATAGAGTAAAAATAGCATCATATGCGTAGAAAACACTTGAACATTAATGAAACATATAATAAAGCGCCACAGTGTTGGGTTGACAGTGACACTTGTCGCCGTCCTTCGGGTCCTACAACGCTGTCATTTCGCTGGTAAGTTATTTCAAAATAATTGCTGCGGCAAACTTAACGTGATAGATGGTCCTTCAATGTGAATCATAAACGCCGGTTATCGCCGCGATAGGCGGCGTCCGTCGAGTTCCTGCTCGGGTGACCGGAGCAATTCACTGCATCTCATTCGCCAAAGGGCTCTTTATAAAACACGTAAACCTCGCAGCTTGTAAAGCTTCGGGCTAACGTCGATGACCTGACGTCGATGACCCGACGGAGTGACGGGTTTTAAAGACGCAGTTATTGCTCGCACTGCGTCAACGTCGACGTGACTATATTAATGTGGCGCTGAGATTATCTGAATGAAGTAGGCCCTAAGCTGGATTTACACGAGGCGATATAGTATCGCCGACGTCGTTGCTTCCGATACAACACTTGGCCCTTTGTTTGAAGTGACATTGTGTAGTCTCTGGTCTAACGAGGGGAAACCCGCGCCACACCAGTGAACATACGTCATGTGACTGATGAATTTAATGACGTGATTTATTACGCCTCGTACAACCCCCCACCCCCCCCCCCGTTCTTGTTCATCGCCGTCTTCTTCGTTTTTTGTTTCTCTACGTGCTAGGCCCTGTGTGACGTGCTAGGCCCTGTGTGACGTGCTAGGCCCTGTGTGACGTGCTAGGCCCTGTGTGACGTGCTAGGCCCTGTGTGACGTGCTAGGCCCTGTGTGACGTGCTAGGCCCTGTGTCTGGCGACGACCTCCTCACAGTTCTGTCATTGACAGTTGTCTGCTGTCACTGCTCGTTGCGGTGCGGATATGGCAAGCGATATCAAACGGCCTTGACCTGTTGGAATTACGTAACAATCTCGGTGACGATCTCGAGTAACATGGTTTATGTATACCTCATGCATAGGAATTCGGCCTGGCGACCGCGACCATACTTCACCGATACTTCCGCTTGCTGTCAAAGCTGACGAATTGTGTCACCCATAATGCCGCAGTAAATTAGGATTATTCATCCACGGACGAGTTAGGTCTACTAGTCCCGAACGCATCGTGTCAATACGGAATGGACGACATTTTTATTTATTTCAACCCTATTATTAGACCATAGATTCAGTTATCCAGAATTTTGGAGAACGCAATATCTGTTTCGGTGGCGCCGTAGCCAGAGTAGAACCCGAGTGCGACGGGCCAGCACCAGCCGACCCCGGCCACCAGTGGGTCCTCGTGTCACGAGGCCCGTCATTGTCCATGTCACGAGAACCCTCTCCCGTCTACTTAAGTTAAGCCAGATATTCATCGCGTCACGACAACCGAATATGAAACTGAGACTTGATGTAGTGTCGTGAAGCCGAAGACCGTCCACTGAGGCGACTTTTTATTGAAAGATAAAACACACATCGTGACATCTAAGATTCCCGGAGCATTGTGGAATCAATATTAATGTTGCAGTTGGCTTCCCGGAATCAGGCGGCCCGGTTAATGACGCCACATAGCAGACATTGATAACTCAATAGAATGCCAGGTCGTTTACTACGCCAACATCTCTACTACAAAAGTACATTAATTTGCAGATGGTAATTAGACCTATCGGCTGCGGCGACAATTGTTTTGCATTGCCGGTACATTGTGTCATGGACGCCAATGAGAGGAAGTTCGAAAGTCACACATCTTCGTCTATTCTGAGGTTTTAGGATCGGATTACATCCTTGTGGAGTGACGTATAACTTGATTTAATGATAATTTCGCGGAAGAACTGATATTTATGCATATCAAGCACCCGTTTTTAAAGTAACACATTTGCAAAGAAGGGAGGCGTCGAGATGCTGGGAAAGTATCCACCTAACGGCCTTCGAGGCATCATTGCTGTAAAAACACCGCAAGAGAAGATATTCAAGTTACAAAACTTATCAATGTTCTGTTTGTATGTGATGCAGGCAGCTCACAGTCACTCAGATCAGTGCTGCAAGGAGAAAACCGCGGTGAAAACAAAATGACGTGCATCCTATTAGGATGACGTCAAACGAACAAAAGACGTCGACTAATGATTGGCGTAAAAGAACATTTCTGGTTAGTTGGTTATGTAACCGCCATACTCACGCACGAGTGAAGGATATTTTGATCTTGATTGAATCAAGTGCTTCATTGAACCACCTCACGGCTCTTGTTCGCGATGTACAACTTAGGTCATTAATGATTTAAACATCAACTGCCTCGAGCCGACGAGACGGCTTATGCAATACGTACACGCAGACGTGAGGCATTCTGGGATGCTCATTAACTTTCCGTCGGGACTCTTTCACGAAAGCAGATTCCTATAAGCAAGAAACGGGATTGAGAAGAAAAGAACACAGAGAACATCAACATGGAAGATGTTCATCATCAAATATCAGACATACGCTTTGATACGTATGCCGATGATTCGACTCTGTACACAACCGGCAAATGTGTTGCAGATATAAACCGGTCAATTACAACAAACTCAAAACCATTATACGATTGGATAAATGCTAACTGCACGGTTTTGAGCGCAGATAAGACCGAATGCATGCTACTAGGCACCAGACAAAAACTGCGATGTGCAAAGGCGAATTTCTGTGTACGCGGCAACAACTATGTCGTGACACCAGTTAAGACGCACAAGATGCTTCGATTACATGTTGACAGCAACCTTAGTTGGAATGTACACGTACATGGTATACATACATACATACATACATACATACATACATACATACATACATACATACATACATACATACATACATACATATATACATACATACATAAATACATACATACATACATACATACATACATACATACATACATACATACATAAATACATACATACATACATACATACATACATACATACCTACATACATACATACATACATACATACATACATACATACATACATACATACATACATACATAAATACATACATACATACATACATACATACATGCATGCATACATACATACATACATACATACATACATACATACATACATACATAAATACATACATACATACATACATACATACATACATACATACATACATAAATAAAGACATACATACGTATATCCTCTTCAGCTCTTCTAGGCTAGTCTTGACAATTGTTTGTGCGCATGGGTGGGAAGTTGTCATTTTGTTAAAAACTGTAAGCGCACCAGAATTTGTCTAGTCTTGATTTGAAAGTATTTAATGAGGGTGCTGAAAGTACATACTCTGTGAGGGTGTTCCACCGGTTCACTACCCTGTGCCTGAAGTAACTCCTTCGTTGTCTTGCAGTCACTCGTTCCTTCTTGAGCCCCATACTGTCCCTGGTTACTGTATTGTTGTCCAGCTCAAGTGACATTCTATCAACTTTATAGATTCCATGGAGGTATTTGTAGGTTTCAATCATGTCATGTTCAAAGCTGCGTAGCCGAGTGTACCCGTTCAATCAGGTGAGACGATTAATGCCACTGCATGCACGGAAGTTGTATTTTACAGGGATGGTTTACAGGGATTTACCGATAATTGACTACGGATGCGTGGTATGGGGCAGCTGCGGTTAATCTTTGCTTATGAGTGTTCATAACATTATGAAGCAATATGCACGTATAATTCTAAACGTAAAACACATACAACAGGTTTCAACAGTAACACTATTTTATAATCTTGGATGGTTACCAATCGATGGTCGCATACGATATTTTACTACGATAGTAATATATAACATCATACACGGGCTTGTCCCAGCTTACCTTACATATATATTCATACTATACAATAGTGTGCACGACCATCACACCAACAGCTGCACAAATATGCATGTTAGAAAATACAACTTGTCTGTAGGGCAGCGTACATTTGAATATAAAGAGGGAAACTGTGGAACATTATCTCAGTACCTATTAGAAATTAGAAATCTGCAGAATATTTTAAAACACTGTTTTTAAAACATATCAAAAACGGTCTATATAATTGTGAACATTTTGAACTTGACTGGCCTGTATGAATGTTGATGTTTTACAAATTGTTAATTGATGGCTTTTAATCAATGATTTTAATTGAATTAATTAATTTATTTATATAAAATATTTAATGATATCATGGAGTACCACGCGACCGTCTCGCAATCAGAGCAAGAATAATAGTCTGTATCTGTTACGCATGCGTATACGTAGTCAGTTTTGTTGACGCGTGATGCATGCCCATTTGCCAGCGTTACCTTCGTTCCGCATGACATAAACATAAGTGAAAAATCTATTGCATTAAAAATTCAAGCCACGCTCGGTCATTCTCATTACTGAAATGTAAAACCAAATTACAAAGTGTGTTATTTGCGATAATAAAAAAACCTTTATGACTCGGCCTTTGGAGTCGAACTGCTGGCTCCATCTGTCTCCAGACATATCTGTCCATCATTGTAGTTTGCAACTCTCCTACATCTTCCTATAGAGGGTCGATAAATATAAAGGTTAGTCTTCCTTGGCTTGTTCCTCTTTGTTGTCACAGCATTGTACATGCATGTCATTTCACCACTGCGTGTGTGATAATGCCTAGCAAATCTAAGCCTCTTTTGTCGTATTCTTTCTGTGACTTTTCTTTTCCGCCTTAGAGCTCTACGTCTGTCGCGTGTTGCCGCCGGCGTATGTTGTGTAGTCCCCACCCACTGAGGTGTTTGTTGTGTAGTGCCCACCCACTGAGGTGTATGTTGTGTAGTGCCCACCCACTGAGGTGTATGTTGTGTAGTGCCCACCCACTGAGGTGTTTGTTGTGTAGTGCCCACCCACTGAGGTGTATGTTGTGTAGTGCCCACCCACTGAGGTGTATGTTGTGTAGTGCCCACCCACTGAGGTGTTTGTTGTGTAGTGCCCACCCACTGAGGTGTATGTTGTGTAGTGCCCACCCACTGAGGTGTTTGTTGTGTAGTGCCCACCCACTGAGGTGTTTGTTGTGTAGTTCCCACCCACTGAGGTGTATGTTGTGTAGTGCCCACCCACTGAGGTGTTTGTTGTGTAGTGCCCACCCACTGAGGTGTATGTTGTGTAGTGCCCACCCACTGAGGTGTTTGTTGTGTAGTGCCCACCCACTGAGGTGTATGTTGTGTAGTGCCCACCCACTGAGGTGTTTGTTGTGTAGTGCCCACCCACTGAGGTGTTTGTTGTGTAGTTCCCACCCACTGAGGTGTATGTTGTGTAGTGCCCACCCACTGAGGTGTTTGTTGTGTAGTTCCCACCCACTGAGGTGTATATTGTGTAGTGCCCACCCACTGAGGTGTATGTTGTGTAGTTCCCACCCACTGAGGTGTATGTTGTGTAGTTCCCACCCACTGAGGTGTATGTTGTGTAGTTCCCACCCACTGAGGTGTTTGTTGTGTAGTTCCCACTCACTGAGGTGTTTGTTTCTTATTTCACAAAATTCGCATCCGTAGAGGAACACAGACGCCATCGTTGTCATGAATAGGAGGTGCTTTGTTTGCGTGGTAAGTAATGTTCTCAGTGTACTTCTCTACGGCTCCGAGTGCTGGAAACTGACAGCCAAGCTAGCACACAAGCTTGAGACCTTCCAAAACAAGTGTCTACGGAAGATCCTAGGAGTATTTTGGCCCAACACCATCACTAATGAAGAGCTGCACCGCAAAACAGATGCAACATCCTTGGCCACACAGATAAAGAAGAGAAGATGGAGATGGCTTGGACACGTGTGCCGAATGTCACCTGGCGCACTGCCCAAGACAGCCTTACGCTGGACAGCAGATGGAAAAAGGAGACGTGGTCGCCCAAAAGAAACATGGAGACGAACAGTGGAGAAGGAGATGAAAGAATGCGGCCTGACATGGAACACCAAATGGGCTGCAGACCGACAGCAGTGGCGCTCTCTTGTTGATGCCTTATGTGCCACCGGGCACGAAGAGGACTAAGTAAGTAAGTAAGTAGTTTGCGTGGTAATAGTAACACAGGCTTCCTTCGTTCGCTACAGGTCACTCACACCACTGACAGAGGCCGTTGTTAGGTCACGATACATAGTTATCATATTAATTCCTATGATTAAAATTACATCATAGACCCGTGGGATTTTGACCATGTTCTCACTCGACCCAACAAACCCAATCATTCGGTTACGCGCTCGTCCGATGTGGACTTCACTCGTAACTAGCAGAGCTTTGGCCGACTTTATATCAGCTCATCTGATCGCGCGAAAATATCCATAAATAATAAATCACTCACAGCTCAAGAAGGGTGTTGTTTTTGCACCAGGCCCTCCGAGGCTCCTCGCATATATTATTAAAACGTCCGCTTTGCACCGATTAATTACAACCACTCAACCGGAGAACTCCGTGACCTAGAGCCATCCCGTCTGTCGTCGCTACACAGACTGGGGAGTGGGAATGCGACGTAGCGCGAGAGAGACTGTGTAAGATGTAGCACGAGAGAGACTTGGTAAGATGTAGCATGAGAGAGACTGGGTAAGATGTAGCACGAAAGAGACTTGGTAAGATGTAGCATGAGAGAGACTGGGTAAGATGTAGCATGAGAGAGACTGGGTAAGATGTAGCACGAAAGAGACATGGTAAGATGTAGCATGAGAGAGACTGGGTAAGATGTAGCATGAGAGAGACTGGGTAAGATGTAGCACGAAAGAGACTTGGTAAGATGTAGCATGAGAGAGACTGGGTAAGATGTAGCATGAGAGAGACTGGGTAAGATGTAGCACGAAAGAGACATGGTAAGATGTAGCATGAGAGAGACTGGGTAAGATGTAGCATGAGAGAGACTGGGTAAGATGTAGCACGAAAGAGACTTGGTAAGATGTAGCATGAGAGAGACTGGGTAAGATGTAGCACGAAAGAGACTTGGTAAGATGTAGCATGAGAGAGACTGGGTAAGATGTAGCATGAGAGAGACTGGGTAAGATGTAGCATGATAGAGACTGGGTAAGATGTAGCATGAGAGAGACTGGGTAAGATGTAGCACGAAAGAGACTTGGTAAGATGTAACACGAGAGAGAGAGAGAGAGAGAGAGAGAGAGAGTGGGTAAGATGTAACTCGAGAGAGACTGGGTAAGATGTATCACGATAGAGACTGGGTAAGATGTAGCATGAGAGATACTGGGTAAGATGTAACACGAGAGAGACTGGGTAAGATGTAGCATGAGAGAGACTGGGTAAGATGTAACATGAGAGAGACTGGGTAAGATGTAGCATGAGAGAGACTGGGTAAGATGTAACACGAGAGAGACTGGATAAGATGTAGCACGAGAGAGACTGGGTAAGATCTAGCATGAGAGAGATTGGGTAAGATGTAGCACGAGAGAGACTGGGTAAGATGTAACACGAGAGAGACTGGGTAAGATGTAGGACGAGAGAGACTGGGTAAGATGTAGCATGAGAGAGAGACTGGGTAAGATGTAGCATGAAAGAGACTGGGTAAGATGTAGCATGAGAGAGACTGGGTAAGATGTAGGACGAGAGAGACTGGGTAAGATGTAGCATGAGAGAGAGAGAGACTGGGTAAGATGTAGCATGAGAGAGACTGGGTAAGATGTAGCATGAGAGAGACTTGGTAAGATGTAGCATGAGAGAGACTTGGTAAGATGTAGCATGAGAGAGAGACTGAGTAAGATGTAGCATGAGAGAGACTTGGTAAGATGTAGCGTGAGAGAGAGACTGGGTAAGATGTAGCATGAGAGAGACTGAGTAAGATGTAACATGAGAGAGACTTGGTAAGATGTAGGACGAGAGAGACTGGGTAAGATGTAGCATGAGAGAGAGACTGGGTAAGATGTAGCATGAAAGAGACTGGGTAAGATGTAGCATGAGAGAGACTGGGTAAGATGTAGGACGAGAGAGACTGGGTAAGATGTAGCATGAGAGAGAGAGAGACTGGGTAAGATGTAGCATGAGAGAGACTGGGTAAGATGTAGCATGAGAGAGACTTGGTAAGATGTAGCATGAGAGAGACTTGGTAAGATGTAGCATGAGAGAGAGACTGGGTAAGATGTAGCATGAGAGAGACTTGGTAAGATGTAGCGTGAGAGAGAGAGAGACTGGGTAAGATGTAGCATGAGAGAGACTGAGTAAGATGTAACATGAGAGAGACTTGGTAAGATGTAGGACGAGAGAGACTGGGTAAGATGTAGCATGAGAGAGACTGGGTAAGATGTAGGACGAGAGAGACTGGGTAAGATGTAACATGAGAGAGACTTGGTAAGATGTAGCATGAGAGAGACTGAGTAAGATGTAACATGAGAGAGACTTGGTAAGATGTAGGACGAGAGAGACTGGGTAAGATGTAACATGAGAGAGACTGGGTAAGATGTAGGACGAGAGAGACTGGGTAAGATGTAGCATGAGAGAGACTGAGTAAGATGTAGCATGAGAGAGACTGGGTAAGATGTAACATGAGAGAGACTTGGTAAGATGTAGGACGAGAGAGACTTGGTAAGATGTAACATGAGAGAGACTTGGTAAGATGTAGGACGAGAGAGACTGGGTAAGATGTAACATGAGAGAGACTGGGTAAGATGTAGGACGAGAGAGACTGGGTAAGATGTAGCATGAGAGAGACTGGGTAAGATGTAACATGAGAGAGACTTGGTAAGATGTAGCACGAGAGAGACTTGGTAAGATGTAACATGAGAGAGACTTGTTAAGATGTAGGACGAGAGAGACTGAGTAAGATGTAACATGAGAGAGACTTGGTAAGATGTAGCATGAGAGAGAGACTGGGTAAGATGTAGCATGAGAGAGACTTGGTAAGATGTAGGACGAGAGAGACTGGGTAAGATGTAGCATGAGAGAGACTTGGTAAGATGTAGCATGAGAGAGAGACTGGGTAAGATGTAGCATGAGAGAGACTTGGTAAGATGTAGCGTGAGAGAGAGACTGGGTAAGATGTAGCATGAGAGAGACTGAGTAAGATGTAACATGAGAGAGACTTGGTAAGATGTAGGACGAGAGAGACTGGGTAAGACGTAGTACAGACCCAGTAAGATGTAACATGAGAGAGACTGGGTAAGATGTAGGACGAGAGAGACTGAGTAAGATGTAACATGAGAGAGACTGGGTAAGATGTAGGACGAGAGAGACGGTGTAAGACGTAGCACAGACCCAGTAAGATGTAACATGAGAGAGACTTGGTAAGATGTAGGACGAGAGAGACTGGGTAAGACGTAGTACAGACCCAGTAAGATGTAACATGAGAGAGACTTGGTAAGATGTAGGACGAGAGAGACGGTGTAAGACGTAGCACAGACCCAGTAAGATGTAACATGAGAGAGACTTGGTAAGATGTAGGACGAGAGAGACTGGGTAAGACGTAGCACAGACCCAGTAAGATGTTCCGACATGGCGCCATCAACTCTCTCCGGTTCTCTCATTGATTCCACAAGCGGCCTCGCTCGTGCCACAACCACATCTCTCGACACGCACATCGCCAAGAAGCAATTCCCCAAGTGATTAGACAGCGCATTAAACCAAAATTCGATGAGCTAAATAAATAGTTTCTCGTTCGTGTTGCGCCAGCTGGACAGCGGTGGACAGCGGGGGACAGCGGTGAACCGGTGACATTTGGCGTAAGACGAGCGTCATGAAACACGACCAAAAAACGCGGACACAACCTTGGCGAGGCTGCGAGGAACACCGCTCGCCTGGCCGCACCATCAGACGGGTGACCCACTAGACGGGTGACCCACTAGACGGGTAGCCCACTAGACGGGTAACCCACTAGACGGGTAACCTATCAGACATTCCGCACAATCAGTGTTGCCATTTCGTGCCGATTGTTTTGGGATTTGAGTAGGAAACCTGCTATCTCCCGCATTTATACGGATTTATTTCCAATTTATGGAAAAATCTGCCGCGGTAAAACACGTTTTTTCTTGTGGTCATCTCAGTATAAAATCAGATGACTCACTCATAGCGGTCGAAACACATATATACATATTATATACATATTATATACATATAGCTTGGCACAATTCCAACGAACCCTAGTGGACGTCGTTTGATATGTAGGTATATTTCGTTGTCTCATAGATAGTGACACTGGGAATCTGAATGGCTGATTAAGCATTGAAAACGGTATATGAATAAATACGGATTTATACAGAATTTAAATAACAAATACAGATTTCAACCAATGCAAATGCGTCATGGAGTACCACGTCATGGGGTACCCCGTCATAGAGTACCACGTCATTGAGTACCACGTCATGGAGTACCACGTCATTGAGTACCACATCATTGAGTACCACGTCATGAAGTACCACGTCATGAAGTACCACGTCATGAAGTACCACGTCATGGAGTACAACGCGGCCATAACATGCGTCGTTAAATACTTTGTAATGCATTTATTGTTTTTATCGTGTGTACAACATGGTTAGGTACAACATGGTTAGGTACAACATGGTTAGGTAAACATGGTTAGGTACAACATGGTTAGGTACAACATGGTTAGGTACACGTAACGGTCATACGTAGTGTTGGCCTCTTTTTCGCGGAATGGTCATACTACCTACTCGTACTTTAGTCGAACTACCTCAATTGATATAACTTAGAATACGTCCGTTCACGAAACGTCTTTTGCAAATGTCCGCGTCGATGAAGCGTCCGACATTCTAATTTCATCGACATAGTTGTCAATTTTATTACAAGCTTACATATTATTAGATTCTACATATTCCGAAACAATGGCAATCTTGATTGATCAATGACGTTGTCTCGCACATTAGAACACGTCTCTTTCCACACGTTCTCGTTGGTTCGTATCGTTGGGTTTGCACAACTCACTGTCAACTCACACCACAGCCGTCCTTATCGCTGGGTGTGCACAACTCACTGTCAACTCACACCGCACCAGTCCGTATCACTGGGTGTGCACAACCCACTGTCAACTCACACCACAGCCGTCCTTATCGCTGGGTGCGCACAACTCACTGTCAACTCACACCGCAGCCGTCTTTATCGCTGGGTGTGCACAACCCACTGTCAACTCACACCACAACCGTCCTTATCGCTGGGAGTGCACAACTCACTGTCAACTCACACCACAGCCGTCCTTATCGCTGGGTGTGCACAACCCACTGTCAACTCACACCACAGCCGTCCTTATCGCTGGGTGTGCACAACTCACTGTCAACTCACACCGCAGCCGTCCTTATCGCTGGGTGTGCACAACTCACTGTCAACTCACACCACAGCCGTCCTTATCGCTGGGTGTGCACAACTCACTGTCAACTCACACCGCAGCCGTCCTTATCGCTGGGTGTGCACAACTCACTGTCAACTCACACCACAGCCGTCCTTATCGCTGGGTGTGCACAACCCACTGTCAACTCACACCACAGCCGTCCTTATTGCTGGGTGTGCACAACTCACTGTCAACTCACACCGCAGCCGTCCTTATCGCTGGGTGTGCACAACTCACTGTCAACTCACACCACAGCCGTCCTTATCGCTGGGTGTGCACAACCCACTGTCAACTCACACCGCAGCCGTCCTTATCGCTGGGTGTGCACAACTCACTGTCAACTCACACCACAGCCGTCCTTATCGCTGGGTGTGCACAACCCACTGTCAACTCACACCACAGCCGTCCTTATCGCTGGGTGTGCACAACCCACTGTCAACTCACACCGCAGCCGTCCGTATCACTGGGTGTGCACAACCCACTGTCAACTCACACCGCAGCCGTCCTTATCACTGGGTGTGCACAACTCACTGCCAACTCACACCGCAGCCGTCCTTATCACTGGGTGTGCACAACTCACTGTCAACTCACACCGCAGCCGTCCTTATCGCTGGGTGTGCACAACTCACTGTCAACTCACACCGCAGCCGTCTTTATCGCTGGGTGTGCACAACTCACTGTCAATTCACACCGCAGCCGTCCTTATCACTGGGTGTGCACAACTCACTGTCAATTCACACCGCAGCCGTCCTTATCACTGGGTGTGCACAACTCACTGTCAACTCACACCGCAGCCGTCTTTATCGCTGGGTGTGCACAACTCACTGTCAACTCACACCGCAGCCGTCTTTATCGCTGGGTGTGCACAACTCACTCTCAACTCACACCGCAGCCGTCCTTATCGCTGGGTGTGCACAACTCACTGTCAACTAACACCGCAGCCGTCCTTATAGCTGGATGTGCACAACTCACTGTCAACTCACACCGCAGCCGTCCTTATCGCTGGGTGTGCACAACTCACTGTCAACTAACACCGCAGCCGTCCTTATCGCTGGGTGTGCACAACTCACTGTCAACTCACACCGCAGCCGTCCTTATCGCTGGGTGTGCACAACTCACTGTGAACTCACACCGCAGCCGTCTTTATCGCTGGGTGTGCACAACTCACTGTCAACTAACACCGCAGCCGTCCTTATCGCTGGGTGTGCACAACTCACTGTGAACTCACACCGCACCCGTCTTTATCGCTGGGTGTACACAACTCACTGCCAACTCACACCACAGCCGTCCTTATCGCTGGGTGTGCACAACTCACTGTCAACTCACACCGCAGCAGTCCGTATCACTGGGTGTGCACAACCCACTGTCAACTCACACCACAGCCGTCCTTATCGCTGGGTGCGCACAACTCACTGTCAACTCACACCGCAGCCGTCTTTATCGCTGGGTGTGCACAACCCACTGTCAACTCACACCACAACCGTCCTTATCGCTGGGAGTGCACAACTCACTGTCAACTCACACCACAGCCGTCCTTATCGCTGGGTGTGCACAACCCACTGTCAACTCACACCACAGCCGTCCTTATCGCTGGGTGTGCACAACTCACTGTCAACTCACACCGCAGCCGTCCTTATCGCTGGGTGTGCACAACTCACTGTCATCTCACACCACAGCCGTCCTTATCGCTGGGTGTGCACAACTCACTGTCAACTCACACCGCAGCCGTCCTTATCGCTGGGTGTGCACAACTCACTGTCAACTCACACCACAGCCGTCCTTATCGCTGGGTGTGCACAACCCACTGTCAACTCACACCACAGCCGTCCTTATTGCTGGGTGTGCACAACTCACTGTCAACTCACACCGCAGCCGTCCTTATCGCTGGGTGTGCACAACTCACTGTCAACTCACACCGCAGCCGTCCTTATCGCTGGGTGTGCACAACCCACTGTCAACTCACACCGCAGCCGTCCTTATCGCTGGGTGTGCACAACTCACTGTCAACTCACACCACAGCCGTCCTTATCGCTGGGTGTGCACAACCCACTGTCAACTCACACCACAGCCGTCCTTATCGCTGGGTGTGCACAACTCACTGTCAACTCACACCGCAGCCGTCCGTATCACTGGGTGCGCACAACCCACTGTCAACTCACACCGCAGCCGTCCTTATCACTGGGTGTGCACAACTCACTGTCAACTCACACCGCAGCCGTCCTTATCGCTGGGTGTGCACAACTCACTGTCAACTCACACCGCAGCCGTCCTTATCGCTGGGTGTGCACAACTCACTGTCAACTCACACCGCAGCCGTCTTTATCGCTGGGTGTGCACAACTCACTGTCAATTCACACCGCAGCCGTCCTTATCACTGGGTGTGCACAACTCACTGTCAATTCACACCGCAGCCGTCCTTATCACTGGGTGTGCACAACTCACTGTCAACTCACACCGCAGCCGTCTTTATCGCTGGGTGTGCACAACTCACTGTCAACTCACACCGCAGCCGTCTTTATCGCTGGGTGTGCACAACTCACTCTCAACTCACACCGCAGCCGTCCTTATCGCTGGGTGTGCACAACTCACTGTCAACTAACACCGCAGCCGTCCTTATAGCTGGATGTGCACAACTCACTCTCAACTCACACCGCAGCCGTCCTTATCGCTGGGTGTGCACAACTCACTGTCAACTAACACCGCAGCCGTCCTTATAGCTGGGTGTGCACAACTCACTGTCAACTCACACCGCAGCCGTCCTTATCGCTGGGTGTGCACAACTCACTGTGAACTCACACCGCAGCCGTCTTTATCGCTGGGTGTGCACAACTCACTGTCAACTAACACCGCAGCCGTCCTTATCGCTGGGTGTGCACAACTCACTGTGAACTCACACCGCACCCGTCTTTATCGCTGGGTGTACACAACTCACTGTCAACTCACACCGCAGCCGTCCTTATCGCTGGGTGTGCACAACTCACTGTCAACTCACACCGCAGCCGTCCTTATCGCTGGGTGAGCACAACTCACTGTCAACTCACACCGCAGCCGTCCTTATCGCTGGGTGTGCACAACTCACTGTCAACTCACACCACAGCCGTCCTTATCACTGGGTGTGCACAATTCACTGTCAACTCACACCGCAGCCGTCCTTATCACTGGGTGTGCACAACTCACTGTCAACTCACATCGCAGCCGTCCTTATCACTGGGTGTGCACAACTCACTGACAACTCACACCACAGCCGTCCTTATCACAGGGTGTGCACAACTCACTGTCAACTCACACCACAGCAGTCCGTATCACTGGGTGTGCACAACTCACTGTCAACTCACACCGCAGCAGTCCGTATCACTGGGTGTGCACAACTCACTGTCAACTCACACCACAGCCGTCCGTATCTCTGGGTGTGCACAACTCACTGTCAACTCACACCACAGCCGTCCCTATCGCTTGGTGTGCACAACTCACTGTCAACTCACACCGCAGCAGTCCTTATCGCTGGGTGTGCACAACTCACTGTCAACTCACACCACAGCCGTCCTTATCGCTGGGTGTGCACAACTCACTGTCAACTAACACCACAGCAGTCCGTATCACTGGGTGTGCACAACTCACTGTCAACTCACACCGCAGCAGTCCGTATCACTGGGTGTGCACAACTCACTGTCAACTCACACCACAGCCGTCCGTATCTCTGGGTGTGCACAACTCACTGTCAACTCACACCACAGCCGTCCCTATCGCTTGGTGTGCACAACTCACTGTCAACTCACACCGCAGCAGTCCTTATCGCTGGGTGTGCACAACTCACTGTCAACTCACACCACAGCCGTCCTTATCGCTGGGTGTGCACAACTCACTGTCAACTAACACCACAGCAGTCCGTATCACTGGGTGTGCACAACTCACTGTCAACTCACACCGCAGCCGTCCTTATCGCTGGGTGTGCACAACTCACTGTCAACTAACACCACAGCAGTCCGTATCACTGGGTGTGCACAACTCACTGTCAACTCACACCGCAGCCCTCCTTAACGCTGGGTGTGCACAACTCACTGTCAACTAACACCACAGCAGTCCGTATCACTGGGTGTGCAAAACTCACTGTCAACTCACACCGCAGCAGTCCGTATCTCTGGGTGTGCACAACTCACTCTCAACTCACACCACAGCAGTCCGTATCACTGGGTGTGCACAACTCACTGTCAACTCACACCACAGCAGTCCGTATCACTGGGTGTGCACAACTCACTGTCAACTCACACCACAGCCGTCCGTATCGCTGGGTGTGCACAACTTACTGTCAACTCACACCGCAGCCGTCCGTATCACTGGGTGTGCACAACTCACTGTCAACTCTCACCACAGCAGTCCGTATCACTGGGTGTGCACAATTCACTGTCAACTCACACCGCAGCAGTCCGTATCACTGGGTGTGCACAACTCACTGTCAACTCACACCGCAGCAGTCCGTATCACTGGGTGTGCACAACTCACTGTCAACTCACACCACAGCCGTCCGTATCGCTGGGTGTGCACAACTCACTGACAACTCACACCACAGCCGTCCTTATCACTGGGTGTGCACAACTCACTGTCAACTCACACCGCAGCAGTCCGTATCGCTGAGTGTGCACAACTCACTGTCAACTCACACCACAGCCGTCCTTATCACTGGGTGTGCACAACTCACTGTCAACTCACACCGCAGCAGTCCGTATCATTGGGTGTGCACAACTCACTGACAACTCACACCACAGCCGTCCTTATCACTGGGTGTGCACAACTCACTGTCAACTCACACCGCAGCCATCCTTATCGCTGGGTGTGCACAACTCACTGTCAACTCACACCACAGCCGTCCTTATCACTGGGTGTGCACAATTCACTGTCAACTCACACCGCAGCCGTCCTTATCACAGGGTGTTCACAACTCACTGTCAACTCACATCACAGCCGTCCTTATCACTGGGTGTGCACAACTCACTGTCAACTCACATCGCAGCCGTCCTTATCGCTGGGTGTGCACAACTCACTGTCAACTCACACCACAGCCGTCCTTATCACAGGGTGTGCACAACTCACTGTCAACTCACACCACAGCCGTCCTTATCACTGGGTGTGCACAACTCACTGTCAACTCACACCGCGGCAGTCCGTATCACTGGGTGTGCACAACTCACTGACAACTCACACCACAGCCGTCCTTATCACTGGGTGTGCACAACTCACTGTCAACTCACACCACAGCAGTCCGTATCACTGGGTGTGCACAACTCACTGTCAACTCACACCACAGCAGTCCGTATCCCTGGGTGTGCACAACTCACTGTCAACTCACACCGCAGCAGTCCGTATCACTGGGTGTGCACAACTCACTGTCAACTCGCACATCAGCCGTCCGTATCACTGGGTGTGCACAACTCACTGTCAACTCACACCACAGCAGTCCGTATCCCTGGGTGTGCACAACTCACTTTCAACTCACACCGCAGCAGTCCGTATCACTGGGTGGGCACAACTCACTGTCAACTCACACCACAGCAGTCCGTATCCCTGGGTGTGCACAACTCACTGTCAACTCACACCGCAGCAGTCCGTATCACTGGGTGTGCACAACTCACTGTCAACTCACACCGCAGCCGTCCTTATCACTGGGTGTGCACAACTCACTGTCAACTTACACCACAGCAGTCCGTATCACTGGGTGTGCACAACTCACTGTCAACTCACACCGCAGCCGTCCTTATCACTGGGTGTGCACAACTCACTGTCAACTCACACCGCAGCCGTCCTTATCACTGGGTATGCACAACTCACTGTCAACTCACACCGCAGCCGTCCTTATCACTGAGTGTGCACAACTCACTGACAACTCACATCACAGCCGTCCTTATCACTGGGTGTGTTCAACTCACTGTCAACTCACACCACAGCCGTCCTTATCACTGGGTGTGCACAACTCACTGTCAACTCACACCGCAGCAGTCCGTATCACTGGGTGTGCACAACTCACTGACAACTCACACCACAGCAGTCCGTATCACTGGGTGTGCACAACTCACTGTCAACTCACACCACAGCAGTCCGTATCACTGGGTGTGCACAACTCACTGTCAACTCACACCACAGCAGTCCGTATCACTGGGTGTGCACAACTCACTGTCAACTCACACCACAGCAGTCCGTATCACTGGGTGTGCACAACTCACTGTCAACTCACACCACAGCAGTCCGTATCACTGGGTGTGCACAACTCACTGTCAACTCACACCACAGCCGTCCGTATCACTGGGTGTGCACAACTCACTGTCAACTCACACCGCAGCCGTCCTTATCGCTGGGTGTGCACAACTCACTGTTAACTCACACCGCAGCCGTTCGTATCGCTGGGTGTGCACAACTCACTGTCAACTCACACCGCAGCCGTTCGTATCAATGGGTGTGCACAACTCACTGTCAACTCACACCGCAACCGTTCCTATCGCTGGGTGTGCACAACTCACTGTCAACTCACACCGCAGCAGTCCGTATCACTGGGTGTGCACAACTCACTGTCAACTCACACCGCAGCCGTTCTTATCACTGGGTGTGCACAACTCACTGTCAACTCACACCGCAGCAGTCCATATCACTGGGTTTACACAACTCACTGTCAACTCACACCGTAGCCTTTCGTATCACTGGGTGTGCACAACTCACTGTCAACTCACACCGCAGCCGTCCTTATCGCTGGGTGTGCACAACTCACTGTCAACTCACACCGCAGCAGTCCTTATCGCTGGGTGTGCACAACTCACTGTCAACTCACACCACAGCAGTCCTTATCGCTGGGTTTGCACAACTCACTGTCAACTCACACCGCAGCAGTCCGTATCGCTGGGTGTGCACAACTCACACCGCAACTCACACCGCAGCCGTCCGTATCGCTGGGTGTGCACAACTCACTGACAACTCACACCGCAGCCGTTCGTATCGCTGGGTGTGCACAACTCACTGTCAACTCACACCGCAGCCGTTCGTATCACTGGGTGTGCACAACTCACTGACAACTCACACCGCAGCCGTTCGTATCGCTGGGTGTGCACAACTCACTATCAACTCACTCCGCATCAGTCCTATCGTCTTCCGCTACGTCGCCTGCACGGCTTAGCAGATACGTGCGTTGGGAGGGTCAGTGGTTTTATTACCAGTAAATTCTAGCTGCAGCTATAGGTCATTGACTTGTCCGGTATTACGACCCGTTGGAAGTGAGTGGTTATGTCCAGAATGGCAGCATTTTTACTTGAAACAGGGTAGATAATTAACTATTTTATGTTCAAAGGAAACGTATATTTTTTCTAATGATCATTCTCGTTAATCATACAGCAACAACGACGACATAAACACCACCACCACCACCACCACCACCACCACCACCACCACCACCACCACCACCCCACCAACAACAACAAAACATGTAACAACAACTTTTATTTATAAAGCACCATATATCCGGAGTAAACTGTTCAAAGGCGCATGAATAGATGATTAATAACATGTGCCAGGAATCGTTACGTCAGGGCAAATGGAAGCAGTTAAATATATCAAGAGTACAGCTGTGTATGTTGCGGACCCGTCCATGGACGATACAGCCAGCTTAAATGGTACACCTCGCGGGACCAGTCTACGCCTACATACATGTGTAGTCGCCCACCCACTCACAATGACGCCTGGGCTGTGACGTACACAGAGGCCTCGTTCCGGGACATCCGTGGTAATCACTCCTATGGGTTTGCATGGTAGAAACGTGATACCTACAATAATCAGTTTTGCTTCTCTGTCTGAGGCAGAAATTGACAGTTGGAAGGTTTCATGCTTTCTGTCTGGGTGACTTTCAACTATGACTGCCTATATATATATATATATATATATATATATATATATATATATATATATATATATATATATATATATATATATATATATATAACTATTAACTATTGGAAAACGTATGTTCTTTTTTGTTCTTCGGCAGTGATTAAGAGGTAAATACGTCGTTGTATGTGCGTTATTAACTTCGAATTCTAAACAAATCATGCGCATTTCGCTACATCGTTGAGTGGTGATCACGTAGAGTAAGTCAGTTTCAGCCGCCTAAGTGATTACAAATGCCAGCAGTCATCGACTTTAGTTAATCAGTCATGTCAACGGCATGCTGCGATAGTTTCGTTTTTGTGACATTCGCGATGAGCCCAGCGTCAGTTCTGTATCAGTAGGACACAAGGCGTTGATGTATTACTGAGCCGTCAGTAATACATCTTTAAAGGTGTTTACTGTACCAATGTTTTACGGTTGAAGGCGACATTAACTGCTACTACACAAACTCGTTCAGAAATAAGAATGATTACATAACCAAATCATCAAGGTAAAATATTTACAGAAGACACTAGTTGTAAGGGACATGTTGGAGCTTGATCAAACACAAACAAGAAAACATAACCAATTCAAATGTTGTCTCTGGAGTTTCCAACTTCGAGTTGGCCAAGTTATGTTGTGGTTGGAAAACGGAAACAGAACAATTACTTGAGTCTGCTTACACATGAGGTAATGCAGATTACATAACAACGTCCATGAACAACACTGACGTCACAGAAGGCACGCGAGGCGCGCGCCTGTAGATTTACTTGGTGAGAATTTATGTTGGTACGCGCCGTTGACTGAACATACACACTCGGCGACAGGTGGTCGCCTCTGCCGTGAGTCATCAGATCATCGCTAGATCTACGCGATCTCTGATCTACCCATCGGTAACTAATATTCTTTCTACAAAATCAGCGCTCTGTAAACTATATTTTATACAATTTTAACTGTCTATTTTGCACAGGTACCAAGTTACACGGCTCAGAAACATGAAGATTGAACACTGTCGCTGGTTTGTGCGTTATTAGTATACAGCGATACCACGTTTCGAAATGAATTGTATTTAGTGACAAGTTTACGTAATTTGTTGTGATTTTTTTCTGTAATTTTTTTATTAGGTTTAATTTGTTATCAGTTATTAAATATGACTATATTAATGAAAACCGCTAAGATGGCAACAATGTTTGGAGATTATGCGTGACGTCACACCCCAGTCTCATTCTCTCTCTCTCTCTCTCTCTCTCTCTCTCTCTCTCTCCCTCTCTCTCTCTCTCTCTCTCTCTCTCTCTCTCTCCCTCTCTCTCTCCCTCTCTCTCTCTCTCTCTCTCTCTCTCTCTCTCTCTCTCTCTCTCTCTCCCTCTCTCTCTCCCTCTCTCTCTCTCTCTCTCTCTCTCTCTCTCTCTCTCTCTCTCTCTCTCCCTCTCTCTCTCTCTCTCTCTCTCTCTCTCTCTCTCTCTCTCTTATGTTTCATCCCCTACAATGTTTGCACATAGATAACACTTCCTCTGTCCCCCGCTGCGATGTTTGTCCTTTTCTTGTTCGAAGTCGTTGTGCTGATGCGTACGTAACTGCGGCGGAGAAATGAGCTTCACAGCGCAGAACCAAATTCGATTAGAGCCTCGTGCGTCATCACTCGGCACCCATGGCAGACACCTCGGGTCTGTGTCATCACTCGGGTCCCATGGCAGACACCTCGGGTCTGTGTCATCACTCGGGTCCCATGGCAGACACCTCGGGTGTGTGTCATCACTCGGGTCCCATGGCAGACACCTCGGGTCTGTGTCATCACTCGGGTCCCATGGCAGACACCTCGGGTCTGTGTCATCACTCGGCACCCATGGCACACACCTCGGGTCTGTGTCATCACTCGGCACCCATGGCACACACCTCGGGTCTGTGTCATCACTCGGGTCCCATGGCACACACCTCGGGTCTGTGTCATCACTCGGCACCCATGGCACACACCTCGGGTCTGCGTCATCACTCGGCACCCATGGCACAAACCTCGGGTCTGTGTCATCACTCGGGTCCCATGGCAGACACCTCGGGTCTGTGTCATCACTCGGGAACTATGGCAAACACCTCGGGTATGTGTCATCACTCGGGTCCCATGGCAAACACCTCGGGTCTGTTTCATCACTCGGCACCCATGGCAAACACCTCGGGTATGTGTCATCACTCGGGTCCCATAGCAAATACCTCGGGTATGTGTCATCACTCGGGTCCCATGGCAAACACCTCGGGCATGTGTCATCACTCGGGTCCCATGGCAAACACCTCGGGTCTGTGTCATCACTCGGCACCCATGGCAAACACCTCGGGTATGTGTCATCACTCGGCACCCATGGCAAACACCTCGGGTCTGTGTCATCACTCGGCACCCATGGCAAACACCTCGGGTATGTGTCATCACTCGGCACCCATGGCAAACACCTCGGGTCTGTGTCATCACTCGGGAACTATGGCAAACACCTCGGGTCTGTGTCATCACTCGGCACCCATGGCAGACACCTCGGGTCTGTGTCATCACTCGGGTCCCATGGCAGACACATCGGGTCTGTGTCATCACTCGGCACTCATGGCACACACCTCGGGTCTGTGTCATCACTCGGCACCCATGGCAGACACCTCGGGTCTGTGTCATCACTCGGGTCCCATGGCAAACACCTCGGGTCTGTGTCATCACTCGGGTCCCATGGCAAACACTTCGGGTCTGTGTCATCACTCGGCACCCATGGCAAACACCTCGGGTCTTTGTCATCACTCGGGTCCCATGGCAAACACCTCGGGTCTGTGTCATCACTCGGGTCCCATAGCAAACACCTCGGGTCTGTGTCATCACTCGGGTCCCATGGCAGACACCTCGGGTCTGTGTCATCACTCGGCACCCATGGCAAACACCTCGGGTATGTGTCATCACTCGGCACCCATGGCAGACACCTCGGGTCTGTGTCATCACTCGGGTACCATGGCAAACACCTCGGGTCTGTGTCATCACTCGGCACCCATGGCAGACACCTCGGGTCTGTGTCATCACTCGGCACCCATGACAGACACCTCGGGTCTGTGTTACAACCTAAACGTTCTGTTGCATTATCTCTTCAAATCATGTTATGATGGATTCAACAACAAGTTGCAAAACATGTATTCGCTGGGATAGAGCGAAACACGAGTTTTTATTTGCTATAATGATTGAGGAGAGAGTTCTCTATACCGTGCAGGATGATACAAATTACTGTAGCATGCTGTTTCGAGTGCGGAAGATTGTCATCACACGCACGCACGCACGCACGCACGCACGCACGCACGCACGCACGCACGCACGCACTAACGCACGCACGCACGCACGCACGCAGACACACAGACACATATATATTGTTTTGTTACATTAAAACTCGTGGCTAGAGTATTGTCGAGTTGGGAACATTTGACACCATTGGCTTGTTAGAGACAGAGGACACCACTCTGTGACGACACGTCACATTTACCTCGCGGTGTTGTGTTGACCAGAAGATTGTGTGCGTAGACTATACGTAAGCTTCACTTGTGCCATTTCGACCAATCTCACCACCAATCTACGCCACTCACCACCAATCCACGCGGCTGAGGTGCAGACCAGCTGACAGACACATACTTTCAGCTTCCCTCCCATATACCAGGTGTTACGCAAGTCGCCAAGTTTTACAAAATAATGCCATTAAATTTCAAGCCATTGAGCGACTGCGCCAACGTTTAAATAAGACACCGTGCCCACTGCTTGGCCGAGCTGTATCTAACACTTCAAGAAATGCTATTAACGCGGGGATAACATACGTCGGCGGAATGCAAGGTTGGCACGCGCGCATTCGCGTGTCTTACATCGCCATACATGCTTCCCAACTGGCTGGTAATTGGTAGTCGAGCCACATTATCCGCCAATCGTTTTTTGTACCGTTCGTTAGGCCTCAGTACAGCAATGACGTTGACTGACTGCATATTTTCCTTTTTACTCGACTGACGCGACACGCCGCAGCATTTGCATTTATTTTTTATAAAAGAATTAATTTCCGGAACAGATAACCGCATCTACGTGTTTGTGTTTGCACATTGCAAGTTCTCATGGTAGAGATATGTTTGTTAGTCGTCCCTGATTAAGTAGTGTGAGCTGACTACTGTGTTTTATCTCACCCTCTACGTGCTCTGTTTGGCACATAGGGTTGGCCCAACATCTCTACCCAGCAACCTTCGGCTCTTCTTCCGTGGTTCGTTTCCATGTTGTTTTTGTTCTGCCCCATTTTGTCTTCCCTTTTGTCTTCGTTGGTCATTCTGAAGATACGTCTGAGCCAATTCCACCTTCTTTTGTTTATGATGATGCAGATGTTCTCATGTTTTGTTGTTTGGTGGAGTCTGGTGTTGGAGATGTTCTCATGTTTTGTTGTTTGGTGGAGTCTGGTGTTGGAGATGTTCTCATGTTTTGTTGTTAGGTGTAGTCTGGTGTTGGATATGTTCTTATGTTTTGTTGTTTGGTGGAGTCTGGTGTTGGATATGTTCTTATGTTTTGTTGTTTGGTGGAGTCTGGTGTTGGATATGTTCTCATGTTTTGTTGTTTGGTGGAGTTTGGTGTTGGATATGTTCTCATGTTTTGTTGTTAGGTGGAGTCTGGTGTTGGAGATGTTCTGATGTTTTGTTGTTTGGTGGAGTCTGGTGTTGGATATGTTCTCATGTTTTGTTGTTAGGTGGAGTCTGGTGTTGGATATTTTCTCATGTTTTGTTGTTTGGTGGAGTCTGGTGTTGGAGATGTTCTCATGTTTTGTTGTTTGGTGGAGTCAGGTGTTGGAGATGTTCTCATGTTTTGTTGTTTGGTGGAGTCAGGTGTTGGAGATGTTCTCATGTTTTGTTGTTTGGTGGAGTCTGGTGTTGGAGATGTTCTCAGGCCGACAGCCAATACACTTGCTGTGTATTCCTTAAGCAGTGTTATGGAAAAGTCAGTTAGTATCTTGTTGTATCATGCGCCATTCCGAGCCGTACAAGAATACAAAGAGGGTACTAACTTGGTAGATTCTGAGTTTTCAGAGGACCGCCATTGTACACCGAAGTCTTCCACTGAGGACCTCCATGTTTCAGTG
This sequence comes from Lamellibrachia columna, assembly GCA_963662155.1. Classification (NCBI taxonomy): domain Eukaryota; kingdom Metazoa; phylum Annelida; class Polychaeta; order Sabellida; family Siboglinidae; genus Lamellibrachia; species Lamellibrachia columna. The sequence goes on along the minus strand of OY759270.1, from coordinate 2,435,389 downwards.
AGGACCGCCATGATTGGTTACGAAGGCGCCGTTGATTGATAAGCGTGCACTGACTGCTGCGTTGTCTACGCCACAATTGACGTTCGCACACAGAGGTTCCTGTCGACGGAGTGTTCCCAGGTGGACGCTGCCAACAACCCTAGGGATTCGACGCCTTTCACCCGCCTTTGGGACATCCGCGGATATCCGATCGAACTTCACTCTGACGTCAGCGCCGATGACGTAATTACAGCGTCTTCTCGCTTGGAGTCGTAGTTGCTCTCCGTGACGTGCGGGGTGAATGCAGTGGCATGGCGAATGAGTTGTAAATTGTTAATTGAAAATAATTGATTTCAAAGCGATGTTGACGCGATATCGACGTTTCTAGAAGTGAGTATCACAAACGTCACGTCCAACGGAAACGGAAGCATACTCAACGGCTTTTCGTTGGAACTACAACGCAGAAATATGTACATAAATAAAAGTATGGTTTATATACACGTGTTGTGTATACAATGAATAATATGCAAATTATATAAGATAAACAAGTAACTGATACAATACACATCGTATCGGGAGACTAGTTGAAACTAGTGTTGCGTTTCGAGAAGAAACACTTTTCCCTATTATTTGAGAGTTCTAGGATGGTGCATTGAATTCGCCTAAGTAGTCCGAGTTCAAGTCCGCATTTTCGACAAACTACAATGCCCGTAGTTATCACATAATTAAGGCAAAGGCTGTTCGCCCAACTATTGTGTGGATGAGGCTTACGACCAACACGAGCTCGGTCGCTGTCAGGTTAAAGCCTACGACCCACCTTATTTATCATCTACTTATTCATCATCTACTTATATGTAATCTGCTTACAATCCACTTTCGTTTTAATTAGGAAATCGGTTTAGTGCACTTTCTGTTGCGCATCAGTTATGTACAACCCATTTTATTGCGCACTATTTCCACCGCTCAATAAGGCTTATATGTTGTGTGATTAAGCCTACTACGCCCTATGCCGCTGTGACGGGCCCAAAGTATCCCCGTGCCAGAAGTAGGCAGATCCGCACTGAGCACGCCCGCGCAAGATAATAACAATTAGAACATACATGTATACATGCATATGGTTACAGTACATTAAGCTGATAAAGTAACAATAGATCATCACTCGTGAGATGGTTTTCAGGCATCGATCGTGTACTAGATACACGTCTATCAGTAAAAAGTGTAAATATTTTGGGTATTTATGCATCCCAGTGTTCATATCAGAGCCACACGACGTGTCTAGTTGTCACATCCCAGTGTTCACCTCAGAGTCACATGACGTGTCTAGTTGTCACATCCCAGTGTTCATATCAGAGCCACACGATGTCTCTAGTTGTCACATCCCAGTGTTCACATCAGAGCCACACGACGTGTCTAGTTGTCACAATTATCTGTAGCTGCGCTAAAATGAACTACCCATCCCTGTGAAATAATCAGAAACTATATCTATCTTCCGTAAAAAACTTAAAGACAAATTTCATTTCCACCTCAAATCATCAGTGGCTCCTCGTTTTGGTGATGACTTTGCGCGTTCCTTTTTATAAAAATACTTAATGATTCTGTTTTGTTGAACCTCTGAGCTCAGGTTCCTGAGGATACAGGATACAAGATACAGGCAAATCAATATGCGGGGTAGCAGCTACTGTTCTGTAACACGCACGCACGCACGCACGCACGCACGCACGCACGCACGCACGCACGCACGCACGCACGCACGCACGCACGCACGCACGCACGCACGCACGCACGCACGCACGCACGCACGCACGCACGCACGCACACACACACACACACACACACACACACACACACACACACACACATACACACTTAATGGATGTAAAAATATATATTACATGTGTAACTAAAAAAAACAAAAATCATACAGATGCGTTAGTTATCGTCTGTGTAATTATGGAAGTATGTTTATAAGTAGCTTTCTCATAATTGAGCACATATGTATAGGTGTATTGTGCATATATGTATATGATTGTGACTGGTCATTATTGTTGTCATAAAATATAAATGTGACGTTACGTGTGTGACATATTTTTGTTACGTGTGTGATATGTGTGAAATTTACAATAATCTTAGTTAATACTGACTGTTTACAATATGACATTTACGTTGTAATAAAAAAAACATAACAAGGTAAGTTAATAGTGATAAAACAATAAATTAAGTGACACATTTTTTTAATATGCCCTTTTAATATGCCCTGGATAATATAAACAATAAAATGTGCTAAACCTTAATTATCAAACATGTAGTTTTTAAATAGTGTCAATTATACTGATTTATAAAGATGTGTGTCAGCCTGTCACCATTTTAAAGCCATTTCATGTATTACCTCTGTTCCAGAGAGTGCTCTTTGTCAGGTGAATCCCTTCCGAAGTATAATAAGACACTATAGTTATCTATATGAGCAGGTAGAGTTCTCTTTTGTGATTAATTATTTTCAATGATTAACCTATTTTACAGTTTATCACAAATCATATTCTCTTTTCAAAATTCAACAAATAAAACAAAGAGGAACAGTGAGCTGAACACAGTGCAAATAAAATTAAACGTTTAAATATCTATATAATGTTTACAATAAATATTGTCATGCTTTATATTTCATTTCATTTAACATTGAAAATCATAATGTGGTTTTATTTCTGTCTTGAAATGGGTATTGCGATAACTGAAATACCTGTATGCAATAAGGCCATTATAATTATTTCCCATGAACAATATATGAAATCATAGTTTTGAAACAAACTTGTTTCACAACAAGAAGATATAGAAGTTAGTAAATGGGTCAAACTTTTTGTATCTTAGTGCAATTATAGAAAGTCACCTTTCAGGCTAACTTTGGCTGGAATTGTCCTCAAAATAATTTTAATAATTACATGATGTAGCCGCATAGATTAGTATAGACATTGTATTGGCTTTTAATTAAGGGTAGGTACTAATGTGTTCGTTCGGTTAGAATCCGGCTAGTAGAACACTTTCTACAAAAATACCCCTGGCAAACATTGCACCTCCTCTTATTAATTTTATTCAGCCATTAGTTTTCAATGACTTTGATGTAGTTCTAGATTGAATTCATATGTAGGAAATTCAGTAGCTGACATCTGTGACACAAATTATTGTCTATTCGATAACCTGCAGTGACTGGTAATTGCATCACCAGGCTAAGGTTGGACTGATTATAATACGGATGGGTTCACTAAAATGATAGTTGAATAATTGAAATAATAACACACTCAAGTAAAAATTCGTCCTCGAATTTCAATATAATTATTGCAAATAATAAATACTGATGCTTCACGAATTATGACAAGCACATAATATAAGAACAAGTTTAAGCATTTGATGATCAGTCAAGCACTATACCTGTATTAAATATACCAATAGCTTAGTGTAAATTATGCACACTATATAATTATCATTAATAATTCAGAATGTTAAAAAATTAACGTCTTTCTATACACAATGCCACGTATACTTGGCAAAGCACACACAGCAATATTCTCACATCTCCCTAAGTGGGAGGAAAGTTCACATTGAACACACAGTGTCTACAGGTGATGCAGCAAACAGAAGGCGTCCATTTTGGCCGTACATAATATTCATAAATGAGAGCGTAGAATAAGAAGAACGAACTGAAGATTAATTATTTAAGTCCTGGATTAGAGACCTTTTTCAAAACATTAGAAATCAGCAGTGTGACCATTCACTGCATGTAAGTTTAATGATTCTCTACAGAAGGTAAAGTAATCGGAGTACATAAATCAAAATATGCCTCACTTAGATTACATATACTGCCTTCTATGTGTTTTTGGTACCCTCGGACCAACCTATCTACAAGGCTTCATCTCCCTGACTTATCCTGTCATCTAACAGTGTCTCCCTTGTCATCTCCCTGACTCATCCTGTCATCTAACAGTGTCTCCCTTGTCATCTCCCTGACTCATCCTGTCATCTAACAGTGTCTCCCTTGTCATCTCCCTGACTCATCCTGTCATCTAACAGTGTCTCCCTTGTCATCTCCCTGACTCATCCTGTCATCTAACAGTGTCTCCCTTGTCATCTCCCTGACTCATCCTGTCATCTAACAGTGTCTCCCTTGTCATCTCCCTGACTCATCCTGTCATCTAACAGTGTCTCCCTTGTCATCTCCCTGACTCATCCTGTCATCTAACAGTGTCTCCCTTGTCATCTCCCTGACTCATCCTGTCATATAACAGTGTCTCCCTTGTCATCTCCCTGACTTATCCTGTCATCTAACAGTGTCTCCCTTGTCATCTCCCTGACTCATCCTGTCATCTAACAGTGTCTCCCTTGTCATCTCCCTGACTTATCCTGTCATCTAACAGTGTCTCCCTTGTCATCTCCCTGACTTATCCTGTCATCTAACAGTGTCTCCCTTGTCATCTCACTGACTTATCCTGTCATCTAACAGTGTCTCCCTTGTCATCTCCCTGACTTATCATGTCATCTAACAGTGTCTCCCTTGTCATCTCCCTGACTTATCCTGTCATCTAACCGTGTCTCCCTTGTCATCTCCCTGACTTATCCTGTCATCTAACAGTGTCTCCCTTGTCATCTCCCTGACTTATCCTGTCATCTAACAGTGTCTCCCTTGTCATCTCCCTGACTTATCATGTCATCTAACAGTGTCTCCCTTGTCATCTCCCTGACTTATCATGTCATCTAACAGTGTCTCCCTTGTCATCTCCCTGACTTATCCTGTCATCTAACAGTGTCTCCCTTGTCATCTCCCTGACTTATCCTGTCATCTAACAGTGTCTCCCTTGTCATCTCCCTGACTTATCCTGTCATCTAACAGTGTCTCCCTTGTCATCTCCCTGACTTATCATGTCATCTAACAGTGTCTCCCTTGTCATCTCCCTGACTTATCCTGTCATCTAACAGTGTCTCCCTTGTCATCTCCCTGACTTATCCTGTCATCTAACAGTGTCTCCCTTGTCATCTCCCTGACTTCTCCTGTCATCTAACAGTGTCTCCCTTGTCATCTCCCTGACTTATCCTGTCATCTAACAGTGTCTCCCTTGTCATCTCCCTGACTTATCCTGTCATCTAACAGTGTCTCCCTTGTAATCTTTATATATTATCTACAAACATCATTTGCAAATATTCATACCAATATTTGTATAATTTTCTTTTCTTTATGTTCTACTTTACTGGCTCCACTAACTCTTTATCTAATGGCCGGACAGTTCCATGTATAATCTTAGGCGGCACCACCTGCCTCAGGCCCATCGTTGGCACAGTATGCTATATTTGGTGTCCATATATGTCCTGCGTTTCCCACTGCCACAGCATCATGTGTCTGCTGCAGACCGCGCATCTCTCACGCTCGCTTCTGCGGTCGCCGGTCCCGAGGTCGCCTGTCTCTCGCGGTCGGTTCTCCCGCAGTCTCCTGTCTCTCGCTGTCGCTTCTCCCGCAGTCTCCTGTCTCTCCCGGTCGCTTCTCTCGCAGTCTCCTGTCTCTCGCGGTCGCTTCTCCTGCAGTCTCCTGTCTCTCCCGGTCGCTTCTCCCGCAGTCTCCTGTCTCTCGCGGTCGCTTCTCCCGCAGTCTCCTGTCTCTCGCGGTCGCTTCTCTCGCAGTCTCCTGTCTCTCGCGGTCGCTTCTCCTGCAGTCTCCTGTCTCTCCCGGTCGCTTCTCCCGCAGTCTCCTGTCTCTCGCGGTCGCTTCTCCCGCAGTCTCCTGTCTCTCCCGGTCGCTTCTCCCGCAGTCTCCTGTCTCTCGCGGTCGCTTCTCCCGCAGTCTCCTGTCTCTCGCGGTCGCTTCTCTCGCAGTCTCCTGTCTCTCGCGGTCGCTTCTCTCGCAGTCTCCTGTCTCTCCCGGTCGCTTCTCCCGCAGTCTTCTGTCTCTCCCGGTCGCTTCTCCTGCAGTCTCCTGTCTCTCCCGGTCGCTTCTCCCGCAGTCTCCTGTCTCTCCCGGTCGCTTCTCCCGCAGTCTTCTGTCTCTCGCGGTCGCTTCTCCCGCAGTCTCCTGTCTCTCCCGGTCTCGCTTCCTCTCCTGTAGTCGCATTTCTTGCAGTCACATTTCATGCAGTCGCTCGTTGCAGGTTTGGACTGGGTAAGAGGGAAACCCCCTCAGCCTACACCATTGCCCGCAACTGTCTTTCTCCAGTCTACAACACTATAATAACCTCCAATACGGGGTGACCAAACGCTCACTAGCCAATCATTATTATTGTTCTTAATTAACTTATTATGTTAATTATTTAACTGAGTATATACGCTTAGCTGTATTATTATTATTGTATTGTAAAGCGCCATGTGATTTTGGTGCTATATAAATATCGTATTTTATTATTATCTCTCACTTTGTCACCTTCTAGTTTAAACACTAACCAACTACACCACGTGTTTCTCATGAGGCAACAGCCCATGGGTAATTAATTAACACTTAATACTTATCAATCTGGTGACACTGGACCTTGGAACTTATCTAACATCTCAGAACTGACAGCATTGACACTGGCATGTTACTTATATCAAGCTGAGTAAAACCTATATCAAACCGATGACATAACAATTATGTTATAAAACTGATGTGTTAGCAATCATATTAACTGATGTGTTAACAATCATATTAACTGATGTGTTAACAATCATGTTATTCAGCAATCAAATAATTAAGCAGCGGGAGACTCTTGGAGTAGGAGCGATGATTTTGGTGCAGAGAATTAACAGAAAAGCTTGGAATGCCAACTAGAATAAATATTACTATTGCATATATATTAGACATAAATGTATTGTAGACAAATACTAGGAAACAGTTTTTGTAAATAATTAGTCAGAGGCAGTATTTTAGTGTAAGTTAGCTCCAGACTCCCGCAGGGAAGTCAGCGAGCGATATAATAGGGTTGTTTACCATTCGAACATTTAGATAGCATAGTGAATAGTCAGAGAGAGTGGGATATTGATTAGAACAAGTATTACTATTGCATATATATTGGACACAAACTTCTTATAGACATATATTACGAAAAAAACGTATTAACAGAGGCAGCATTTTTCTCAGAGTCTTATAGACATACACTAACCGAGTGATAAAGGGGGTTTGTTTACCGGTCGCGAATTAAACTGGTGTATCAAACTATCGTTTACATTGTTGAATATATATGAAATAAAGTGATAAATTTACATAAATTACACGCATAAGGTAAATAATAAGGTAAACATTTGAAATAAAAGGGAATTAACAGCAGGATCTTAGTGTAAGTTGGTATACACCGAATTCATTGTTTTGTTTATATAGTATTCTCCGTATTCGCTAGGTGGCAAGCATATTTTTGGCTCATGCGTGCTTAGTAGAAAAGACATAGTTAGCAAATATATTATTGCCAATATTAAATTAGATCCTAAATAATCCAGCCTAAAGTGTTCTTTTGAACACAAAAACAGCCTTATTCAATGCTATTAAACCTAAATTCTGTGATGGCGCCGTGCAAACAGCAGGTAAAAGCCACCAGGCATTTAATATGCGGCAGTTGCAGCAACCGGGTGGACTTCGTCAAGTCCGGGTGTGAGAAGTCCTGGGCTGAGGTTTGAGTGTAGGGGATGTGCGAAGATGAAGGAACTAGAAGTGGAGTTGGAACAGCCGAGGCTATTTGTTGTGGCAATGGTGGGAAGGGAACAGGAGGGTTGTGCCAGCGGTTCCGGTGGGGGGACAGTATATGATAAAGTGGGGGAAGATGATGAGAGATATGCTAAGGAGAGCTCACCTCAGCCTGAGAGGAGGCTGAGAGGAGGTAAGGTCGTAGGGAGACAGGACATAAGGAGACGGGACGTAAGGAGACAGAACGAAAGGATACGGGAAGGAAAGAAACGGGAGGGAAGACAACTGGAGCGAAGGAGAGGAAAGTGCGGGAGACAGGAGCGAAGGAGACGAGAGGGACGGAGACGAGAGTGAAGGCGATGGGAGTGAGGGAGACAGGGGGGAAGGTGTCGGGAGGGAACGCGACGGGAGCACAATTTAGCCAGGAGACGAGAGGGAAAGGTGACCGGTTGATGGGTGAGAGAGAGAATGATAACAGTCTGCCAAGTGAAAAGGCTGCAGGGCAGAATGGGATGGAAGGGATCCAAACGGAAGAGTTATTCTGAGGCAGTGATAGAGGGGGTGAGGAAGAGAGCGAGGGTGTTTGTGGGGGACTCGATATTTAGGAAGACCGACAGAGTCTTAAACAAGGGAGATGACGTGGTGGTTTGTTTGCCTGGGGCTAAACTAGAGGCGATAACTGAGAGGGTAGAAAACATCGTGGGTTCGGATCTGTTTAGTACACGTAGGGACAAATAACGTAGAGAGGGACAAATAACGTAGAGAGGGACAAATAACGTAGAGAGGGAGGGTACAACTGCCATAGTTAGGACATACAGGAATTTGATCAGAACACAAAAGCAGACTCGGGTTGAGCAGGTAATTACGTCAGGGATTTTACCAGTAATGAAGGATGGGCTTCATCTAAGTGGAAAGGGGAGCAGCTTTGCGGATGAACTCTCAGCAGCAGTAGACAGTTGCATGGGTAGCATAACAAATATTGTTGGAAGTAAACATTGTTTAAACTAGAAGCACAGGGGGGTTACTTAGAGATGCCTCAAGCAGGACAAGAGGCCACTAGTACAGACAAACCAAAAACAAAATGTCCAGAAAATATCTCTGAAACAGGTTATAAATGCGTGTGTTTAAATGCAAGGAGCATAGTAAGAAAAAAAACGAATTCAACATTATGGTAGAAGAAATTGACCCTCATATAATTGATATAACTGAATCATGGGCCAACATAGACATAACAGATGCTGAATTAGGACTGACAGGATACGTAATGTTAAGGAGAGATCGAATAGGAAGAAGGGGAGGGGGAGTTATTTTATATATTAAAGAATCTATTCGGGCTTATGAAATGAAATTAAGGGAAGCAGTTTGTGATGAAGGTGTTTGGTGCAAAATAGTGCAGGAAATTCAAAATTAACTATTGGATTAGTTTACCGAAGTCCAAACATAAACGAAGAGGATAACACAACAATACAAAATGCTATAAATTAAGTTAGTAAAGGGGAATGTATCACAATGAGAGATTTTAACCATGGACACATACAATGGAAATATCTTAGAGAGTACAGGGGGTGATGACCAACAATTTCTATTTTTAGTTCATAATAGCTTCCTTACTCAGCACGTGCTAGAACCAACCAGGGGAGATAATGTATTAGATATAGTTTTATCATCACAAAAAGAATTAGTGCACAATATAAAAATACATGAACCATTGGGTAACAGTGACCACAATCAAATACATTTTGACATCAGTGTAAAATCAGAAAGTAAAAACGAAAAAACGTATAGGAGAAACTTCCACAAAGGTAACTATAAAGATATGAGAAAATACTTAGCAAAGCTAGATTGGAATAACATGCTGATGAATAAGACCGCAATAAAATGTTGGAATATTCTAAAATATGAAATTGAGAGTATCATCGATAAATGTGTTCCCTTGAAAACAAGGAAAACGGTCTAGAAAGAAAAGAAGCTATTAAAAAATAGTGTTCAAGCAAACTATGTGGATTGTTTATAGGCGTACCAGAAAGGATGAAGACTACAAATTACAAAGAGGCACTGAATGAAGCTACAACTGAAATTAGACAATATAAAAGAAGCTATGAGCAAAAACTAGCATGTAACATAAAAAAATGACAGTAATAGTTTTTATGCATATGTCAGGAGTAAACAAAATGTACGAGACAAGGTTCGACCATTTGAAGACAGTGCTGGAAATATAATATCACAGAGGTTTTTAATGGCTGAAGACCTAAATGGTTACTTCAGTTCAGTGTTTACCAGAGAGGATATTAGTTCATTAGTAGTTCCAGATGCTAAATTTCACGAGGCTAAATCTGACTATTTAGGACCGTTAATTGTAACTCCAGAAATGGTAGCTAAGTAAATAAAGGCAATGAACGATAATAAATCACCGGGAGTGGATGGAATTCCTCCAAAACTACTAATGGAAACAGTAGAACAAATCAGTATACCACTTGCAAGAGCTTTCAACTTGTAATGAAAAGAGGGAGTTGTTCCGTTTCAATGGAAAGAAGCAAACATCATACCATTATTTAAAAAGCGTTCGAGAAATAAGCCAGAGAATTACAGACCAGTGAGTTTAACGTTAGTAATTTGTAAATTATTAGTAAGGTTAATTAAATACCATATCGTGGACTTCCTTGTTAGGCATAAATTATTAAATTCATCTCAACATGGATTCCTTAAAGCGAGGTCATGCTTAACAAATATGTTATGTTTTTTGGAAGAAATCACTAAGTGGATAGACGTGGGATCGCCAGTAGATATTATCTACTTAGATTTTCAGAAAGCTTTTGACAAGTAGCACATCAAAGATTACTACTTAATTTAAAATCCCATGGTATCGGGGATGGCATAGTTGACTGGATAGAACAATGGCTGACTGACAGAAGACAGCGTGTTGTAGTAGATGGAGAAGTTTCAAAAAGTTTCAGAGCAGTGTGGTATTGCAGCTTCAAAGGGTAATCAAATTCTTGGGTTGATTAGGAGAAACATAAAATACATGAAAAAAGCTAATTATACCTATGTATAAAGCAACAGTTAGACCTCATTTAGAGTACTGTATACAAGCATGGAGACCATATCGTAAGAAGGATATATATACTCTTGAACGGATACAGAGGAGAGCAACTAAAATTATTCCAGAACTGAGAGACCTTAGTTATGAAGAACGCCTGAAAGAATGTGGTTTAACAACCCTAGAGACAAGGAGGTTAAGATGGAGATTGCCATCCAAGCCAAAGGCCCAGATGGCAAGTGGACAAGGAAGCCATTGGCTTATCGAGAGTCCAACAATGTTCACCTACTTATAACCCGCCCTTCTGAGATATGTGTCAACCTTGTTTTTAAACATATTCACGCTGCTAGCAGTTACACAATCTGTAGACAATTTGTTCCATTCATTTATTGTCCTCTGTGAGAACGAGTGCTTCCTGATGTCCAATCTACATTGATCCTTTACTAATTTTACCTCATGTCCTCTAGTTCTGCTATCCTTCTTGAGTGAGAAAAACATATTTCTATCAATATTTTCATACCCATTCAATATCTTAAAAACTTCAATCTGATCTCCTCTTAACCTCCTTGTCTCTAGAGGGTTGAAACATATATGAAGAGTGTGGGTTACATATAGATGAACATTGTTGGATTCTCGATAAGCCAATGGCTTCCTTGTCCACTTGCCATCTGTTTGGATTGTGAACTTATCCGCCCATCCCTAATCCCGTACTAGTGACCTCCCACGTGATGTGTCTGTGTCGTGTCGAGGCAGTCAGAAAGATGGCGATGAAGCAGTTGTTCTTTCATCAAGAATAGTTTAGATCATTATATACATATATACTTGATTTTCCCAGTTTGCATTTCGTATGTTTAGCTTAGTGCATTTTCATTTGTACTGTTCATACTTTTGAAAAAGGATGTAGGGGAGGGTAGACTAAAAGTGTCAAAACCAACACATCTATTAATAATTTTGCACAGCTTTTAATTAGAACCAGTTTGACAATTGCAACACATAAGTTTATGACTTGGGAGTGTGACATAAATTTGGTTGTTTAGACAAACGTTGATGAAACGTTGTATAGTGATGTTTAACCCCAGTCTGGGGTTAGATGACACATCAATGGGGCAAAAAGTCATAGCGTATGAAACAGCACTGGGTTAAACAGTGAAAGTATTGGTAATGATAGTCACTTACATTTATATTGTTTACTAACTAGTGGAGCTACTTTATCAAATTGTAGGCCATTGTCCGATCTTATATAATCGTTTTACTGCATAAACTTATAATTCATAAAATAATATCGCTAATAATCACAGCTGGGGCTAAGGGCTCACGTGACTTTAAACCCCACTCTCCCTACGAATTGTCATTTGTTATATCAAGCTACTTCATAGAAGTAAAATATGGGCAAGTGGTCTGTTATGTCATTATACAGGATACAAACTATGGGCAAGTGGTCTGTTATGTCATTATACAGGATACAAACTATGGGCAAGTGGTCTGTTATGTCATTATACAGGATACAAACTATGGGCAAGTGGTCTGTTATGTCATTATACAGGATACAAACTATGGGCAAGTGGTCTGTTATGTCATTATACAGGATACAAACTATGGGCAAGTGGTCTGTTATGTCATTATACAGGATACAAACTATGGGCAAGTGGTCTGTTATGTCATTATACAGGATACAAACTATGGGCAAGTGGTCTGTTATGTCATTATACAGGATACAAACTATGGGCAAGTGGTCTGTTATGTCATTATACAGGATACAAACTATAGGCAAGTGGTCTGTTATGTCATTATACAGGATACAAACTATGGGCAAGTGGTCTGTTATGTCATTATACAGGATACAAACTATGGGCAAGTGGTCTGTTATGTCATTATACAGGATACAAAATATGGGCAAGTGGTCTGTTATGTCATTATACAGGATACAAACTATGGGCAAGTGGTCTGTTATGTCATTATACAGGATACAAACTATGGGCAAGTGGTCTGTTATGTCATTATACAGGATACAAACTATGGGCAAGTGATCTGTTATGTCATTATACAGGATACAAACTATGGGCAAGTGGTCTGTTATGTCATTATACAGGATACAAACTATGGGCAAGTGGTCTGTTATGTCATTATACAGGATACAAAATATGGGCAAGTGGTCTGTTATGTCATTATACAGGATACAAAATATGGGCAAGTGGTCTGTTATGCCATTATACAGGATACAAAATATGAGCGAAGTCACAAAAAACGGAACACCTTAAATTCCTTAACTTATGAGCTTTGATATTAAATTGTTAAAATTAATAATATTTTTTTTTACTTTTGTTGGTGATACAAAGTTTCATCAAAATTTGCGTCTTGTACGGCTATTTGAGGGCTTCAAGAGAGTTTGTTTGCAATAAAATGTAAAAACATACTAGCTCGTTTATCTATCACGATGAAGCATTTTAATTATGTGGAAATATGTGTGTTGTCTGACATTGCAGTATTATATAAATAGCTATATAGTTTCGGTCATTGTGTATGTCAATCGTCAGTTTGCATTTAATGTTGTTATTATTGTGTTATTATTTGAAATATTCATGCATTTGAAAAAAAGTATGTGCTTATGTTAAATTGAATACCTACTTACCATGCAAGTGATCTGTTGGGAAGTGGTCTCGCATGTTTCATTATTTTTAGTATACTAATGGAATATTAACACAGTTTGCATTTTGTCTAGCACAACGTCATTTTGTATTGTGTTGTTATGTTTTGTATGAGTTAATAATGGTAAATAAAATAAGGTGTTAGTTCTATAAACATGGACTATATGACTCATTCCTCTAACTGTATAATTAAAGCACTAGATCGTGTGAATAAGTCTGACTTTTTAGCACGACACTGGCCGTGCATATAAACAGCGCTGCAGATTGCTACGCGGTGTGACGTAATCGTGAGATATACAGCTCGAAAAAAACGTACTCAAAATCACTCAACATGTTAGACTTTTTTTTAATAATCGAACAAGTTTAAATTTCTGGCTATGTTATATATACTAACAATTGCAATCGTAAACATACACGTGTCGTTAGAGCAAACCACATTGATAATAAGGACTACACCTACGTCTTTGACGGGGGTACTTTCAGCCCGCTACACAGCTGCCAATTGATTAACTGTTAATGGTTGGACCAACAAGCAAAATCTACAGTGTTGTCCGCACATGGCTGGACTAGTAATCACTTCGTATAATTAACCATTGTCTACGGGGATTTACGTAGAATAATTATAATGCCAGCGAGTGCCAGTGTACGTATGCTAGTGTGCGTGTTTACACGTAGGCTGTACGGCCGCCCAGACACCTCGGTTCTCCGTCACTCGCCACGGCTGATCCCCTCACACGTAGCACAAAATGTCCGTGAAATTCACATGGTCTGTGGGTTTCATCATAGTGCAGCAGACTGCTCGTCGGTTGAAACGACGTGTCATGGTATATTTATATCCTTGATTGGCTGACATGAATTGAATAAAATGAATAATTACACACTTAATAAAATCCCCGCTATTATTTTGCGATGAAACAATCGTGTATCTATGACAACGCACGCTCGATCGCATCCGAAATTATTCAAATATTAGATCCACCGATGTTTGCATTGTCATTTTTTTAAACAGCAAAAAGCGTTATTGTTGGTATGATGCTTGGCCAGGATTTGGCGCGCGTTGTCGTGGATACGCGACTATTCTGCAAACAGTTTGTTGCAAAGGATTGCTGCTTCCGCTTTTCTACTCGTCTCCTTTTAGATATATACACAATAATCTAGTTGGGTGAACATTAAACCAATAAACAACGACACTGGTCTTTCTATGTCAGCTTTGATGACGATGCCGCTTTGTGTAACACTGAAGTAGTCTACATTTATGTGGAAACACGTTTAATGTTTAATGTTTATTCATTTCTATAGCACCATATTTATACAACGATATTCGTTGGTGTTATGGTGATAGGATAACAAAATATACATATATAAAATCTAGATATTTAAATAATATGGTGCTATAAATAATAAAAATAGAAGCATTACATAAACAATTATGATGATAGAATAAAAAATTAAATCCAGACAATTATGTCATATTGTGCTAAATACAAATATAAAAAGATAACAGGTTAAAATAAAGTATGATAGGATAAACCAATTTAAAAGAATGATTATATATATATACGGTTTTTAACCTAGCGTACGATTATATATAGTTATTATTATATATATATATATATATATATATATAATAACTATATATAATCGTACGCTAAGTTAAAAAAAAACGTATATATATATATATATATATATATAATCGTACGCTAAGTTAAAAAACCGTTGTCAGTGCCAGACGCCGCATGTCGCCTTGTTGATAAGCTAGACAGTAGACACTATGGATAAAGACAAGATAGGGGAAGGCAGTGTTAGCTGAGTAATTGGGTTAGTTGAACCACCCATGTTTCCCAGAACACTACAACAGAAACATTTACATGGTACCACCCAGTGATTGAACATGTTATTAGGCCCCGATTGACCTACAATAAGTGTCATTTGTCTCAACGATCAGAAAATGTGAGTTAAAAGTATGTCTTTTGGTGAATGTGATTAATTGTTATTATTATTATTATACCGAACTTATAAAGCGCCCTTTTCATACATAAAATCCTGCTCAAAAGCGCTGTACACAATGAATAAAATAATCATAGACAGTAAAAACAAAGCATAAAAACGATAACATGATAGACAAATGAAATATTATAGAAGACTGGATATAATAAGATGAATATGTATATACTGTTTTTAAAATGTAATAAAAGAGAAAAACTGACTAGAAAGAGTTAAGCACCAAAATGAGCCAGGAACAAATGTGTTTTAGCAGCTTCTTGAAAGTGTTCAGTGTTTGTGCTTCACGAATGTGAGCCGTAGCGCATTCCACAACTTAGCTGCTGAACACTGGAATTTTCTGTCGCCGTAAGTAACTGTTCTAGCCCTTGGAACTTCTAGTGTCACTGAATCCATGGATCGTAGTGTTCTTCTTCAGCATGTCCGATATATATCCTGGAGCCTGTCCATGTAGGGCTTTATATGTGTGCATCAGGATTTTGAATTGCACACGATAGTTAACAGGTAACCAGTGCAGGTTTTTTAACACTGGTGTGATGTGGCTGTAGCGTGATGTTCTGGTTATAATCCGTGCCGCGGTGTTCTGCACACGTTGTAACATGTGTATTGATGTCTGGTGCAGTCCACTGAGCAGAGCACTACAATAGTCTAGACGTGACGCTACAAGCCCATTGACTAATGATTGAGTGGCATCGTTTGTGAGATAACACCTAATGTGCCCAATGTTGCGGAGCTGATAGTATCCAGACCTACAGACACTGTTCAAATGTTGCTCCATGTTCATGGCAGAGTCGAAGATAACACCCAGGTTTTTCACACTGTTCACTGACGTAATGTTAGTGTCGCCAACCCGCACAGTAACATTTTCCGTCTGCATGATATTATGCTTGGATGTGAACAACACAACCTCGGTCTTTTCACTGTTCAATGTTAGCATGTTTACGCGCATCCACCTTTCAATGTCCGTGAGACACCTCTCAATTAGTTCCAGGGAATATGTGTGGGCTGCACCTTTAACTATGAAGGGAAGAAGATTATTTACATCACTTATCGCAATAATGAAACATTAATTAAAACAGCTTAATTGTCGAAACGGGGCTTGTAGAGCCACCCAAGGCCCAAAGGAGGTTTAGTTCAGCTGTTAAAGAACGAAGACGAGTGTTCTTTACAAAATGCATCAAGGAATACATTTTTTCGAGCAAATTGGAACACCGCATAGCTACAAAGCAACATATTAGCAATTAGTTACACTGGTTGCGATTGGTCTGAACGACTACATTAATTAAGCGTGTAGACTTGTCATATACATATAAAAACACACGTATCTGTCTACAACATGAACACATTAAAGACATGTTAACATAGTTTAATTGTGTACAATTTGAACGTTTTCCTTAGTGCCTCAGGTTACCCTAATGTTTTTATTAAAACCGAATTCTGATGTTGTGCATAGTGCGGAGTGACTGACTCATTTTTTAGCATTGGCTTCAAATGGAAAAAAAATCAGTTCTGTCAACGACACAAAGCCGGGTGCATCTCTGGAAGCAGCAATCCCGGCTACACCGTTCTTTATGGGTCGAGCACGGAATGCGAACACGCACGGAAATGGTCAATTTACCGTCGTTGTTGAAATACATCGTCTGTGGACTTGCCTGCACTTTCGCTAGCGAGCGCACATTTAGCCACACATACAACCTATTGGATTCATACATCATGACCCTAAAGAGTAACTAGGCAAATATGGATTGTGCATTATATGTGCGTATTTTAGAGCACTGATTTAGGGACGAGTGAGTAGCATTGCAGTGTTCACGGTGACCAGATACATTTACGTAATATGCGGAGCAATCGAGGGTCTAATTCGAAGTATTGGTTATAATATTGGGGAGTGTACCAGGTTGTAAAATCAAAACAACCTTAACTGCACAAACTACATAGCAATCAACTGCCCACCGTAGTCAGTACTACTTATTTATACCACAAACATATATCAGCATGTTATTCTATTTACTGATATACAGTCACAACTTTGATGACTAGGTATCTTTGTTGAAACAAAGAGAAACCTCTGAATGTCACGAAATCATTATTCAAAATCATTACAATATAATAATAATAATTATAATAATTGACTTCTATGGCGCCTATATCCTCAGGAACCTGAGCTCAGAGGCGCAACAAAACAGAATCAGTAGGCGTAATCGTAAACAGGGACGCGCAAAAGTCAGTATCAGAACGAGAGACAACCGAACATTTATGGTGGGAATGCAATTTGGAATAAATATGTCTTGAGTTTTTTACGGAAAATAGCAATAGTTTCGGATGTTTTCAAAGCGATAGGGAGTTCATTCCAGACCCTAGGCGCAGCGACAGAGAAAGCACGTTTACCCAAGTTAAGTTTTGTTTTAGGTACAATAAGTTGTTGTGAAACTGATGATCTTAGCTGCCTAGGGATATTTGAAAGATGCAGGAGACTAGCCAAGTAGAATGGTTGTTGTGTAGATAGAGCACGATATGCAAGAGTGGACAGCTTAAAATTAATTCGATAAGAAACTGGAAGCCAGTGTAACTGTTTATAATCATATCTGATTTTTAATTAGTTTTGATCTCATATCTCCAAAAACGAACGAATTAATCATCGCCTTCTTCTTTACCATTGGCATCTCGCAAGACTGAGGTGGAGCACCTTGAACCCAGGCATTGACCACATGCAGGGAACACTCGAAGTTGGTCTTTAGTTAGGTCAATATGTGTGACATCACGTCAGATGTGTGACATCACGTCAGATGTGTGACATCACGTCAGATGCTGCAGACATGTCTGAGCGAGAACACGATCACCGCTGCTTCCGTCTCCAGTGTACGGCTCTCAAGCGGCGCTGCACCTGCAAGTAGATTTAACAAGATTAAAAAAAATTGTCATCCAAGCCAAAGCCCAAATGGCAAGTGGACAAGGAAGCCACTGGCTTATCGAGAGTCCAACAATGTTCATCTACGTGTAACCCGCCTTCCTGAGATGTGTGTCCACCTTGTTTTTAAACATATTCACGAGTTACAATATCCGTAGACAGTTTGTTCCATTCATTTATTGTCATATATGAGAACGAGTACTTCCTGATATCCAATCTACACTGATCCTTTACTAATTTTACCTCATGTCCTCTAGTTCTGCTATCCTTCTTGAGTGAGAAAAACAAATGTCTATCAATATTTTCATATCCATTCAATATCTTAAAAACTTCAATCTGATCTCCTCTTAACCTCCTTGTCTCTAGAGTTGTTAAACCACATTCTTTCAAGCGTTCTTCAGAACTAAGGTCTCTCAGTTCTGAAATAAGTTAAATTGCTCTCCTCTGTATGCGTTCAAGTGTATTTATATCCTTCTTACAATACAGTCTTTACGCTTGTATACCGTATTCTAAATGAGGTCTAACTATTGCTTTATACGAAGGTATAATCAGCTCATTTACCTTTTTTCTTTGTTTCTCCTAATCAACCCAAGAATTGTATTACCCTTTGAAGCTGCAATACCACACTGTTCTGAAACGTTCATATCAGCACTTATTGTAATTCCTAAGTCATTTTCTTTTACAGTAGTACCTAGAACAGTATCCCCTAATATTATAGTTTATTTCCAAGGTCCCGTATCCTGTATGTAGGCATTTGCATTTCCACAAAATTAATAACACTTGCCATTTTTCAGACGTACACACGCATGCTATAATAACTTGATGCTGCAGATGATGCAGCTAACGTCCGTGTCTGAATGTGCGAACTTTTAACAGCCACCTTCGCACAAAACAGTTTGTACCTCAAGAAATCCAGAAGTCTTCGAAATGTTTGCTGTAGTCGTGTACACCTACTTTCTTCCCTGCAACAACAATTGACCAGCTCTGTAGATGCAGCATGTTTGTCCAACTGTTCAGCTTGGATCTGGAAGTGCTTGAAGGACGAACTGTGATGTTCCTTTTCCATGGCCGTGGCGGTGGTGTCCCATCCTAATATAGCATGAATAAAGAGGATACTGTCACGTACTCCTTAGTCTAGCTGGTGCTTTACAGCTGGTGCTTTACAGCTGGTGATTTACAGCTGGTGCTTTACAGCTGGTGCTTTACAGCTGGTGCTTTACAGCTGGTGCTTTACAGCTGGTGCTTTACAGCTGGTGCTTTGAAGCTGGTGCTTTGAAACTGGTGCTTTACAGCTGGTGCTTTACAGCTGGTGCTTTACAGCTGGTGCTTTACAGCTGGTGCTTTGAAGCTGGTGCTTTACAGCTGGTGCTTTACAGCTGGTGCTTTGCAGCTGGTGTGCTCCACACACAGTTAGTTTTCGTGTTTCACTTTGCCTCTCTGTGCATGAACTGTTTGTGGGCACCTCAGTGCACGTTGAAGCACAGAGGGACGGAACTGTGTCATCCCCTATAAGAACAAGCTTTCACGTGATGACGCCCGATTGCATATCAATACAGTGGATAAAATTATGTAATTAATTAATAACAATGATGATTTTCAATGCAGTGAATAAAGTTATATAACAGTAACAATGGTGATGCATAAAACACAAAAGATCAATAAGTTAACTAAAACAGTCCAGTTAAATGTTTATTGTCTCGAGCAACGCTGTTGCTTATTCAAAGACATTGTTCAGATAAAACATTTTAATCGCCCATATGGAATCACAACATGTAATTGCTAGGAAAACATTCTACATGTTTTCACCAGTAACTGCTGTTGAGTTGAGTCAGTGCGTGTTGTGTGTACAGACGTCATCTGGCGTTGGGTCGAATGTTTCATGAGCCTACTGGTATTACGAGCCACTTCTATACCTTAGAAATGGTACACCATATGTTGGTAATTACTTGCTGAGCTAAGGAGTTTGATGGACCGCGCAGACACTATTTGCAATGGTAAGACAACACTATTTAGAAATATGTACGTGAATAACATTTAACATTTCTTACGTTTTCCGCATGTTGGATGAATGCATGTAGATCACAGACGTGTAATCTACATCCACATCAATTGCGGTGAGTTCACTATCCTGTCAGCCTGTGTCATAGGCGATTATAAAGCATATAGTGTAAATTTTCCACCTGGAGGCAAACGAGAACTGTACCATCTGGGTAATATGTACCATCTGGGTAATATTACCATCTGGGTAATATTACCATCTGTATTACCATCTGGGTAATATGAGCCACATGCAATTGGGTGTGTGTTTGTGTGCGTGCGTGCGTGCGTGTGCGTGTGCGTGTGCGTGTGCGTGTGCGTGTGCGAGTGCGAGTGCGAGTGCGTGTGCGTGTGCGTGTGCGTGTGCGTGTGCGTGTGCGTGTGCGTGTGCGTGTGTGTGTGTGTGTGGGTGTGTGCGTGTGTGCGTGTGTGCGTGTGTGCGTGTGTGCGTGTGTGCGTGTGGGTGTGTGTGTGTGTGTGTGTGTGTGTGTGTGTGTGTGTGTGTGTGTGTGTGTGTGTGTGTGTGTGTGTGTGTGTGTGTGTGTGTGTGTGTGTGTGTGTGTGTGTGTGTGTGTGTGTGTGTGTGTGTGTGTGTGTGTGTGTGTGTGTGTGTGTGTGTGTGTGTGTGTGTGTGTGTGTGTGTGTGTGTGTGTGTGTGTGTGTGTGTGTGTGTGTGTGTGTATGCCGTTTACGTCAACTTTATACACAGCACGTAGATGCTTTGTATCTCGGACGCCTAACTTTCAGGGCTTCACCTACGACTTAACGGTCGGGTCACCTACGACTCCACGGTCGGGTCACCTACGACTCCACGGTCGGGTCACCTACGACTCCTCGGTCGGGTCACCTACGACTCCACGGTCGGGTCACCTACGACTCCACGGTCGGGTCACCTACGACTCCACGGTCGGGTCACCTACGACTCCACGGTCGGGTCGCCTCAGTTAATGTTTTTGAAATTCACTCCGATATTGCCCTTTCTAAGAACAGTCGAAATGTGTAGTTATCTCGTACACATGTAGTTATCACCTACACATGTAGTTATTACCAACACATGTAGTTATTACGTACACATGTAGTTATTACCTACACATGTAGTCATTACGTACACATGTAGTTATTACGTACACATGTAATTATTAAGTAGACATGTAGTTATTACCTACACATGTAGTTATTACCTACACATGTTGTTATTACGTACATATGTAGTTATCATCTACACATGTAGTTATTACGTACACATGTAGTTATTACCTACACATGTAGTTATTACCTGCACATGTAGTTATTACCTACACATGTAGTTATTACGTACATATGTAGTTATCACGTACACATGTAGTTATTACCTACACATGTAGTTATTACCTACACATGTAGTTATTACGTACACATGTAGTTATCACATACACATGTAGCTATTACGTATACATGTAGTTATTACGTACACATGTAGTTATTACCTACACATGTAGTTATTACCTACACATGTAGTTATTACCTACACATGTAATTATTACGTACACATGTAGTTATTACGTACACATGTAGTTATTATGTACACATGTAATTATTACGTACACATGTAGTTATCACATACACATGTAGTTATTACGTACACATGTAGTTATTACGTACACATGTAGTTATTACGTACACATGTAGTTATTACGTACACATGTAGTTATTACCTACACATGTAGTTATTACCTACACATGTAGTTATTACCTACACATGTAGTTATTACGTACACATGTAGTTATCACATACACATGTAGCTATTACGTATACATGTAGTTATTACGTACACATGTAGTTATTACCTACACATGTAGTTATTACCTACACATGTAGTTATTACCTACACATGTAATTATTACGTACACATGTAGTTATTACGTACACATGTAGTTATTATGTACACATGTAATTATTACGTACACATGTAGTTATCACATACACATGTAGTTATTACGTACACATGTAGTTATTACGTACACATGTAGTTATTACGTACACATGTAGTTATTACGTACACATGTAGTTATTACGTACACATGTAGTTATTACCTACACATGTAGTTATTACCTACACATGTAGTTATTACGTACACATGTAGTTATTACGTACACATGTAATTATTACGTACACGTGTAATTATTACGTACACATGTAGTTATCACGTACATATGTATTTTATTACCTAGACATGTAGTTATTACGTACATATGTAGTTATCACGTACACATGTAGTTATCACGTACACATGTAGTTATTACCTACACATGTAGTTATTATGTACATATGTAGTTATTACCTACACATGCCGTTTACGTCAACTTTATACACAGCACGTAGATGCTTTGTATCTCGGACGCCTAACTTTCAGGGCTTCACCTACGACTTAACGGTCGGGTCACCTACGACTCCACGGTCGGGTCACCTACGACTCCACGGTCGGGTCGCCTCAGTTAATGTTTTTGAAATTCACTCCGATATTGCCCTTTCTAAGAACAGTCGAAATGTGTAGTTATCTCGTACACATGTAGTTATCACCTAAACATGTAGTTATTACCAACACATGTAGTTATTACGTACACATGTAGTTATTACCTACACATGTAATTATTACGTACACATGTAGTTATTACGTACACATGTAGTTATTACCTACACATGTTGTTATTACGTACACATGTAGTTATCACCTACACATGTAGTTATTACGTACACATGTAGTTATTACGTACACATGTAGTTATTACCTGCACATGTAGTTATTACCTACACATGTAGTTATTACGTACATATGTAGTTATCACGTACACATGTAGTTATTACCTACACATGTAGTTATTACCTACACATGTAGTTATTACGTACACATGTAGTTATCACATACACATGTAGCTATTACGTACACATGTAGTTATTACGTACACATGTATATATTACCTACACATGTAGTTATTACCTACACATGTAGTTATTACCTAAACATGTAGTTATTACCTACACATGTAGTTATTACCTACACATGTAATTATTACGTACACATGTAGTTATTACCTACACATGTAGTTATTACCTACACATGTAGTTATCACGTACACATGTAGTTTATTACCTACATATGTAGTTATTACGTACACATGTATTTATCACGTACACATGTAGTTATTACCTACACATGTAGTTATTACCTACACATGTAGTTATTACCTACACATGTAGTTATTACGTACACATGTAGTTATTACGTACACATGTAGTTATCACGTACACATGTATTTTATTACCTACACATGTAGTTATTACGTACACATGTAGTTATTACGTACACTTGTATTTATTACGTACACATGTAGTTATCACGTATACATGTAGTTATTACCTACACATGTAGTTATTACGTACACATGTATTTATTACGTACACATGTAGTTATTTCGTACACATGCCTGCGACTATTTGTCAACAGTTGCGTACACTTGTTGACAACGTCATGAGTCTTTCCTTCGATTGTCGTAAGTTATGCAATGTAAGTGCAAGGCGTCGCTAGTCGTTACTATGACTGTCAGTGTTAAGTCGCAGTGTCGAGAGACATTGTCTGGCAGCACCAAATACCGAGGCGGATGTTTCTGTGATAACGTTTTTTAATATTATCATCTTGACATTCACTTACCAAGTTATCCCTTCCCGAGGATGGGCATATTTTTGCTAGTACGAAGAAATATATTACACTTGCACCAGACCTGGGGCGATTCCAACTCCGGAATCGGAATGAAAGGACGATTCCGACTCCGATTCCGGAGTCGGAATTATTTGGAGTGGAATCAGAATCGGAGTCAGAATCATTTGGAGTGGAGTTGTAATCGGAATCACATTGAGTGGAATCGGAATCGTCATGCACAATGGCTAATTGCAATTTACTTTTATTGGTATCTCACTGCTCACTGGCCAGTCACTGCTAGTGTTTGCTCAGAAAAGCCACAGATCCTTTTGAAGGATTAAATCCTTTGGTTTTATTGGCAGTTTATCAGAAGAATCTTCATATGCCTGGTTCAAATCTGGCCTGGTCATACCTAGACCATGGCTAATTGCAATTTACTTTTACTGATTTCTCACTGCTAGTGTTTGCACAGAATCATACAAACCCTTCTAAAGGATTAAATCATTTGGTTGTATTCAGTCATGCTTGCATCCTACCCTTTGAAATATAGTTGTGACTTGTGAATTGCCTACAGTTGGTCAACTGCACAGTTTGTCAGAAGAGTTGATATGCCTTGTCACACCTGAAATTCAATCAATTCATGCCATAATAACTGCGATTTGTATACATAATCATAGCCTTCGCGAAACCGATCGGAATCAAACCGAGCACAACTTTTGAAACAAAAGTTGTGCTGGAGTCAGAATCGGAATCAAAAGTTGTACTGGAGTCGGAATCGGAGCCGGAATCGAACCGAGACAACCGGAGTTGGAATCGGAATCGGAATCGAAATGGTCTGCTGGACACGGAATCGGAGTCGGAATCGTTGAAGCGGAATCGAACCCAGGTCTGACTTGCACAAATGTCACGTCGTTGTTGATATGTCGTTGATATGACGTTGTTGATATGTCGTTGTTGATATGTCAGAGTTTTGTCTTTTTGCGAAATGCGTCTGGAACGAAAGGAGCAAAAATAATAAAATCATTAGAATTGAGGAGGCGCCTTTATCGTTTACGCAAACAACGATCTCCCAGCTACTGCAACTCGGCCGTAGCAGCAGACGATGCAACAATGCGGTGATCACCGCTGTTTGACATGTCTGGAAATATCTGTTTTAAAATAATTTCCGTTTTCTATATATAGAGCGATCTTTCCATCAACAGGAAGTGATGTGAAACAGCCCGACTCAGTTTCTATAAATGGCTGCCTGAGTGGTAATAAACCCAATCAGTCGTCATCGTTGAATTCACATCACGTCTCAATTAAGATGCTTTTCCTGATTCACTGTGCCACTAGCTTTTGCCCGACCAAAACACTATTCCATGTAATTACATTTACCACACGTTCCTTGTGCTGTGGGCGGGTGGCTTCCATTAATAGCACGCCGAGCAGGACGATACAACATTGTGGGAAATAAGTTACGCGTTGTTTTATCTGTTTCAATAAGAGGTTTACATCTTCGTCTCTGACGCAAGTGTAACCTGTTAATCATGGGATAAAGCAAAGATCCTCTTTAATAATTGTTGGACGTTTACGTATCTGACAGCTGCCCTCCCGAATTGTGTTCTCCAATATGTACTATAGGCCTGTGGACATTTACAGCGTGTTTGTCTTTCTTACACGTTACACGTTACACGTTACACGAGCTATTACAGCCAAACCTGTCTTAAGCGACCGCTCAATGGATGGCCAAACATGATATCTGAATATATTTGGGCGGAATGACTGTGTCGTTAATGACGGTGGTCTCTTGATACAGTAAATACAGGTGATCGCTTGACCAGGCTTCTACAGCCTTCACGTACACCGGCCCTACATTGTTATACTTCTGTAGTGCTATAGCCCGGGTGAGTACGTGATTTTATTTGATGGTGCAATCTTGCCATGTTTCTAAACCCAATAAATCCACGTATGTACGCACACACGCACATACTTACACACACACACACACACACACACACACACACACACACACACACACACACACACGAACAACCACAACGAACCGCCGGTCCGCGATCAATGCCGGAACGATAGCAATGATGTTAATAAAGTCTCTCTCGGACAATTATTTATCTGAGAAATAGCACTATCGACACATGGGCGATACTCAATGGTGTGGACAGGATAAAAATAGAATAATGGGAAGAGTTCACGAGAGAGTGATAGAAGATCCACGAGATAGCAGAGAGCGAAAACAAATATCGAGCGAGCACATATTAACCTAGTCACTAATGCAATAAGTCGTGCACATGATCGATGGCAAATGTTATAAACTTGCATCTCAGAGCTTAATCCGTTACAGTGATGACGAAGGCATGTAAACTCATCAAATTTTATAAACTTGCATCTCAGTGCTTAAACCGTTACAGTGATGACGAAGGCATGTAAACTCATCAAATGTTATAAACTTGCACCTAAGTGCTTAAACCGTTACAGTGATGACGGAGGCATGTAAACTCATAAAATTTTATAAACTTGCATCTGAGAGCTTAAACCGTTACAGTGATGACGGAGGCATGTAAACTCATAACATTTTATAAACTTGCATCTCAGAGCTTAATCCGTTACAGTGATGACGAAGTCATGTAAACTCATCAAATTTTATAAACTTGCATCTCAGTGCTTAAACCGTTACAGTGATGACGGAGGCATGTAAACTCATAAACCTCGGATCTACCCTACATTTATCACAACCGCCTGTCTCCCGACAGAAGGAGTTCTAAATGAAAAACGACGTCTCGGTTTCCGCGACATTAACCAATTTACTAGGACATGGATAGCCGCCACAAATCAATTCATCGTGGCACGCTCTCGCGACAGCAGCGCCTCCTGATGGCCACAAAACTCATTCATCCTGTTGCTATTGTGTCAGTCAGTCAGTTAAATAAATACTTTCCAACATAATTTCACGATCACACAATGTTACACACAAAACAAACCGTCCGCGGATCGCATCTGACAGATGATTTTCTCTTTTCTATGTAACGTATACGTGCCTACGTTATTACTGGTCCGTGCCGCTATGCTACACGTAAGACAGGCGCTGATAAAGAGTTGGCAGTAGTAGGGCCCAACGTCGGTTTTGGAACGAATAGTTAATTATATGTGCATATTAATACCCACATTAATTAATCAAAGAAATCCGACTGCTGCTTTCTGGAATTGGCCGTGTTGTATTCGCCAGATCGTTTCACGCTTGGCATTTGCGCATCATAGCTTAGCTTAGGACAACAATACCGAATTATTGTGGACGCCACAATGGTGCCACCATTTGCTCTTGTCGTGGACGTCACAATGGTGCCACCATTATATTTTGTCGTAGATGTCACAATGGTGCCACCCGTTGATCTTGTCGTAGACGTCACAATGGTGCCACCATTAGATCTCGTCGTGGCGTCATAATGGTGCCACCATTAGATCTTGTCGTGGTGCCACCATTTGCTCTTGTCGTGGACGTCACAATGGTGCCACCATTATATTTTGTCGTAGACGTCACAATGATGCCACCAGTTGATCTTGTCGTAGACGTCACAATGGTGCCACCATTAGGTCTCGTCGTGGACGTCATAATGGTGCCACCATTAGATCTTGTCGTGGTGCCACCATTTGATCTTGTCGTGGACGTCACAATGGTGCCTCCATTAGATCTTCATCGCTGCCTGCTTAACCTGCGGCGATGCGAACACCGAACTGGACCTGCATTTCCGTGCGTATGGCGCCAGAGTATCGCAGGCTGATCCAAGCTACTGTTCAAGAGATTCGAGAGGTCATTTGTCACCCGTGCGAACCGAGTCAGTCGCACTGGAAACGTTGGCCCGACGTCAAATAACAGCGGCGAGTACAACATGACTGCAGCACCCGGCGCTAGGCTCCTCGGCTCGTGCGCTGTGTTACAAAACGCACAGCTTCCATTGTCTGTTGTTGGACTAATTCGTGGACGCGTCAGTAACCTGAGTTGGGTTGATGGAGCCACGTGTCCCAGCTTCTCTCACAAACCAACGCAATGCACGGCCTGCTTTATACATCATGGTCATCTAACGGCGTTACACCGACACTGAATGGAAGAAAACGGCATGAAATAAATGACGTTTAACATCATGCACTTGGTGAATACATCTTTATAACGACCGTCTACACACGGATGTCGGAAGGACGTTCAAAGTGAACCATCGGCTGTTCGAACTTCGAATGTTCTTGTAGCTATAACAGACGTTTATGTACCTAGGACAGTAGACTGCTGGATACATTGATCAATGGTTTCATTCGTTCGTTCGTTCGTTCGTTCGTTCCTTCTTTCGTTGGTTGGTTCCTTCATTCCCTACTCCATCACTACCTCCCCCGTGCCTCTATTCCCTCCCTCCCTTCTGCAGCAGTGATAGAGGGGGTGAGGAAGAGAGCGAGGGTGTTTGTGGGGGATTCGATAGTTAGGAAGACCGACAGAGTCTTAAACAAGGGAGATGATGTGGTGGTCTGCTTGCCTGGAGCCAAAATAGAGGCGATAACTGAGAGGGTAAAAAACATCGTAGGCTCGGGTAAGGGTGGATCTGTTTTAGTACACGTAGGGACAAATAACGTAGAGAGGGAGGGTACAACTGCCATAGTTAGGAAATATAGGCAGTTGGTCAGAACACTAAAACAGACGCGGGTTGAGCAGGTAATACTGTCAGGGATTTTACCTGTAATGGGCAGGAGGGGTCACAAATATCGAAATTGTTGGGGGATGGCAATTAACATGTTAGTCCAGAAGTTATGTAGGGAAGAGGAAGTTGGATTTGTGGATTTATGGGGAAGTTTTGTTGGGAGGGCTGATATGTACATGAAGGATGGGCTTCATTTAAGTGGAAAGGGGGCGGCAGTATTCGCGGACAAACTTTCAGCAGCAGTAGATAGTGACTTGGGTACAATGACAAATATTTTTTGAAGTAAACATTCTTTAAACTAGAAGTGCAGGGGGGTTACCTAGAGGTGTCTCAAACAGAACAAGAGGCCACTAGCACAGATAATCCAATATCAAATCATCCGAAAAACATCTCTGAAAAAGGTTATAGATGCGTATGTTTAAATGCAAGGAGCATAGTAAATAAGAAAAACGAATTAAACATTATGGTAGAAGATATTGACCCTCACATAATTGGTATAACTGAATCATGGGCCAACATAGATATAACAGATGCTGAATTAGGACTGACAGGATATGTAATGTTTAGGAAAGATCGAATAGGAAGAAGGGGCGGGGGAGTTATTTTATATGTTAAAGAATCTATTCAGGCTTATGAAATAAAACTAGAAAGGGAAGCAGATTGCGATGAAGCTGTTTGGTGCAAAATTGTTTCAGGTAATTCAAAATTAACTATTGGATTAGTTTACCGAAGTCCAAACATAAACGAAGAGGACAACACAAAAATAAAAAACGCTATAAAGGAAGTTAGTAAAGGGGAATGTATCATAATGGGAGATTTTAACCATGGACACATACAATGGAATTCTCTAGAGAGCACAGGGATTGAGGACCAACAATTTCTATTTTTAATCCAGGATAGCTTTCTTACTCAGCACGTACTAGAACCAACCAGGGGAGAAAATGTATTAGATATAGTTTTGTCATCACAAAAAGAATTAGTGGACAATGTAAAAATATTTGAACCATTGGGTAATAGCGACCATAATCAAATACATTTTGACATCAATGTAAAATCAGAAAGTAAAAATAAGAAAACGTACAAGAGAAACTTCCACAAAGGTAACTACAAAGATATGAGAAAATACTTAGCAAAGCTAGATTGGAATAACATGCTGATGAATAAGACCGCAATTGAATGTTGGAATATTCTAAAATATGAAATTGAGAGTATCATCGATAAATTTGTTCCCTTCCAAAAACAAGGAAAACGGTGTAGAAAGAAACACTTGTCAAAAGAGGCTATTAGAAAAATAATGCTAAAACAAACTATGTGGAGGGTTTATAGGCGTACCAGAAAGGACGAAGACTATGCAAAATACAAAGAGGCACTTAATGCAGCTACAACTGAAATCAGACAATCTAAAAGAAGCTATGAGCAAAAACTAGCATGTTACATAAAACATGACAGCAAGAGTTTTTATGCATATGTCAGGAGTAAACAAAACGTACAAGACAAGGTTGGACCTCTAGAAGACAGTGCTGGAAATATAATATCACAGGGGTTTTTAATGGCGGAAGACCTAAATGGTTACTTCAGTTCAGTGTTTATCAAAGAAGATATTAGTTCATTACCAGTTGCTGATGCTAAATTTCAGGGGGCTAAATCTGACTATTTAGGACCGTTAGTTGTAACTCCAGAATTGGTAGCTAAGAAAATAAAGGCAATGAAAGATAACAAATCACCGGGAGTGGATGGGATTCCTCCAAAATTACTAATGGAAACAGTAGAACAAATCAGTATACCACTTGCAAGAGTATTCAACTTGTCATTAAAAGAGGGAGTTGTTCCGTTTGAATGGAAAGAAGCAAACATCATACCATTATTTAAAAAGGGTTCGAGAAATAAGTCAGAAAATTACAGACCAGTGAGTTTAACGTCAGTGATTTGTAAATTATTAGAAAGGTTAATTAAAGACCATATGGTGGAATTCCTCGTTAAGCATAAATTATTAAATTCATCTCAACATGGATTCCTTAAAGCGAGGTCATGCTTAACAAATACGTTATGTTTTTTGGAAGAAATCACTAAGTGGATAGACGTGGGATCGCCAGTAGATATTATCTACTTAGATTTTCAGAAAGCTTTTGACAAAGTGCCACATCAAAGATTACTACTTAAATTAAAAGCCCATGGTATCGGGGACAGCATAACTGACTGGATAGAACAATGGCTGACTGACAGAAGACAACGAGTTGTAGTAGATGGAGAAGTTTCAAATTGGAAATCGGTTTTGAGTGGGGTACCTCAAGGATCAGTATTAGGACCTATATTATTCTTAATTTATATCAATGACTTGCGGATGACACAAAACTGTTTAGAAAGGTTAATACTGATGGTGATAAACAACATTTACAAAACGATCTAGACAGATTAGTGAAATGGTCTGAAAAATGGCAGATGTTGTTCAATTTTGGGAAATGTAAATGCCTACATACAGGACATAGGAACTTGAATGTAAACTATAAAATGGGAGATACTGTTCTGGGTACTACTGTAAAAGAAAAGGACTTAGGAGTTACAATAAGCGCTGATATGAAAGTTTCAGAGCAGTGTGGTATTGCAGCTTCAAAGGGTAATCAAATTCTTGGATTGATTAGAAGAAACATAACATACAAGGGAAAAAAGTTAATTATACCTCTTTATAAAGCAATAGTTAGACCTCATTTAGAATACTGTATACAAGCATGGAGACCATATCGTAAGAAAGATACGCTTGAACGCATACAAAGGAGAGCAACTAAAATGATTCCAGAACTGAGAGACCTTAGTTATGAAGAACGCCTGAAAGAATGTGGTTTAACAACTCTAGAGACAAGGAGGTTAAGAGGAGATCAGATTGAAGTTTTTAAGATATTGAATGGGTATGAAAATATTGATAAAAATATGTTTTTCTCACTCAAGAAGGATAGCAGAACTAGAGGTCATGAGGTAAAATTAGTAAAGGATCAATGTAGATTGGACATCAGGAAGCACTCGTTCTCACAGAGGACAATAAATGAATGGAACAAATTGTCTACAGATTGTGTAACTGCTAGCAGCGTGAATATGTTTAAAAACAAGGTTGACACATATCTCAGGAGGGCGGGTTATAAGTAGATGAACATTGTTGGACTCTCGATAAGCCAATGGCTTCCTTGTCCACTTGCCATCTGGGCCTTTGGCTTGGATGGCAAATCTTGTTAAATCTTGTTAAATCTTGTTAAATCCCCTCCGTCCCCTCCCCCTCCCCCCTCCCTCCCCTCCATCCCCTCCATCCCCTCTCTTCCCTCCCTCCCCTCCCTCCGTTCGTGTATTCTTTCATTCGCTCAATCGCTCATTCGTTCATTCGATCGTCGAATGACATCACTCCTTGTTAATGGTCCGTACGCATTTAATTCGTTTAGTTCAATCGATCGATTAGTTTAACCTAGACGTTTGGCTAACTAAATAAAGTATTGCCGAGCGCCGTAGCAATGAGACAATTGTATATTCTGCGGCAACAGTTATGTATTTTTGTAAGCTTCTCGTGCTACAACACGACGACGGGCTCAGTCTTCTCGTGCTACAACACGACGACGGGCTCAGTCTTCTCGTGCTACAACACGACGACGGGCTCAGTCTTCTCGTGCTACAACACGACGACGGGCTCAGTCTTCTCGTGCTACAACACGACGACGGGCTCAGTCTTCTCGTGCTACAACACGACGACGGGCTCAGTCTTCTCGTGCTACAACACGACGACGGGCTCAGTCTTCTCGTGCTACAACACGACGACGGACTCGGTCTTCTCGTGCTACAACACGATGACGGGCTCGGTCTTCTCGTGCTACAACACGACGACGGGCTAAGTCTTCTCGTGCTACAACACGACGACGGGCTCAGTCTTCTCGTGCTACAACACGACGACGGGCTCAGTCTTCTCGTGCTACAACACGACGACGGGCTCAGTCTTCTCGTGCTACAACACGACGACGGGCTCAGTCTGAGAACAGTATAGTCTTACCGCGTGGTTGCACCTTTTGGTAGTAATTGTCTGTGAAACAATATGCAGCATCCTCTCAAGCCAGGTGTGGTAGTAGTACTACTCTCTGATGTATTCAGCTGCCCGTTGGTTCCTCTGTAGCGCTGTAGTTTCGATGATATAGACAATTACATAACGTGAGTTGCGTAGAAACCACGTCACCGCAGCGACCTCGCCTCACGCGAAAGCGCTAGCTCTTCTTCTTTCTCTATTGCGCCTAGACTCAACTTGCCGAGGACACAGACGGGTCGGTCGACGAACACAAACAAATAACTGATATACATTGCACATTTAGAACTAGGAGGTTTATATGTGGCACAGTTGACTGCGCTGAGAGACATCGTCTATCAGCCAGTGACACCGCATCCCTGCCACGATATTAATTATTCATATTTAGCTCATTGGTTTGTTATCCAAGTAGGCGATGACCAAACGGTAAACATCAGATATCTTGTTCAACAGCAATGGTTGTTCGTCTGTCAGAATGATATCGATTGATAAATATCGCGAACTTGTTTTCGTTAGAAACGTAGAAGTGATCCACAAATAACAATTACTGAATGGCTGTGTCACATATTAGATCAACTGGCGTGTTTCTGGCAATTTATTTCTGTGAATGAACATGATTATATCGCTGCTTGTATCGATCCGCTGTTTGTATCCATGTAATGACGTATAGCTATTTAAATAATTCAGTTAATAAAATTCGCAATCGGCTTATAATCAATTGTTCCGGTCGTGACCAGTTAGAACAACACCAGGTTCTGTCGACACCAAATTGTACTGTTACACGGGGAAACAATATTTTTTAAAATCGATGATTAAAAAGGAAAAGCGCACCCGGTAACGGACTGTGTTGTGGACTGGTTCGTGGATTGGGACGTGACAAGACCCTTGGCCTGGAAGACAGGACTGGAGGGAAATGGACAAGACCCGTGGCCTAGAAGGGATACAGGACTGGAGGGAAATGGACAAGACACGTGGCCTGGAAGACAGGACTGTAGGGAAATGGTCAAGACCCGTGGCCTGGAAGGGAGACAGGACTGGAGGGAAATGGAAAAGACACGTGGCCTGGAAGGGAGAAAGGACTGGATGTAAATGGACAAGACCCGTGGCCTGGAAGGGGGACAGAACTGGAGATAAATGGGCAAGACCCGTGGCCTGGAAGGGAGACAGGACTGGAGGGAAATGGAAAAGACCCGTGGCCTGGAAGGGAGACAGGACTGGATGGAAATGGACAAGACCCGTGGCCTGGAAGGGGGACAGAACTGGAGATAAATGGGCAAGACCCGTGGCCTGGAAGGGAGACAGGACTGGAGGGAAATGGAAAAGACCCGTGGCCTGGAAGGGAGACAGGACTGGAGGTAAATGGACAAGACCCGTTGTCTGGAAGGGAGACAGGACTGGAGGTAAATGGACAAGACCCGTGGTCTGGAAGGGAGTCAGGACTGGAGGTAAATGGACAAGACCCGTGGCCTGGAAGGGAGTCAGGACTGGAGGTAAATGGACAAGACCCGTTGCCTGGAAGGGAGACAGGACTGGAGATAAATGGGCAAGACCCGTGGTCTGGAAGGGAGACAAGACTTGAGGTAAATGGACAAGACCCGTGGTCTGGAAGGGAGACAGGGCTGGAGGTAAATGGACAAGACCCGTGGTCTGGAAGGGAGACAGGACTGGAGGTAAATGGACAAGACACGTGGTTTGGAAGGGAGACAGGACTGGAGGTAAATGGACAAGACCCGTGGTCTGGAAGGGAGACAGGACTGGAGGTAAATGGACAAGACCCGTGGTCTGGAAGGGAGACAGGACTGGAGGTAAATGGACAAGACCTGTGGCCTGGGAGTCAGGACTGGAGATAAATGGACAAGACACGTTGCCTGGAAAGGAGACAGGACTGGAGGTAAATGGACAAGACCCGTGGCCTGGAAGGGAGACAGGACTGGAGGTAAATGGACAAGACCCGTGGCATGGAAGGGAGACAGGACTGGAGGTGAATGGACAAGACCCGTTGCTTGGATAGGAGACAGGACTGGAGGTAAATGGACAAGACCCGTGGCCTGGAAGGGAGACAGGACTGGAGGTAAATGGACAAGACCCGTGGCCTGGAAGGGAGACAGGACTGGAGGTGGATGGACAAGACCCGTGGCCTGGAAGGGAGACAGGACTGGAGGTAAATGGACAAGACCCGTGGCCTGGAAGGGAGTCAGGACTGGAGGTAAATGGACAAGACCCGTGGCCTGGAAGGGAGACAGGACTGGAGGTGAATGGACAAGACCCGTGGCTTGGAAAGGAGACAGGACTGGAGGTGGTAAATGGACAAGACACGTGGCCTGGAAGGCAGACAGGACTGGAGGGAGACGAAGAGGCAGGAAGTATGCAGGCATACAGGGAGGGAGTGATAGAGGGTGACCTATGTAGGGACAAGTGGAGGAGGTTAGGGGAGGGACTCGGAGGGAATTTCATACATTCAGGAGCAACTGGCCATCTTGGATCAGATCATTTTTAATATATATGTCACTGAAAACTCTGACAAACTATTCAAATGTAACAAGATTGGGATCTAAAGCAGCACCCTCCACAGGGCAGGAAGGCTTTGAAGTGGCATATCGAGAGTCCAATACTGTTTAACCTACGTGTGGCCCGCCTTGTCAGATATCTATCAATTATGTTTTAACCATGTTGATACTGCTGGCGTTGACACAATCAGTAGATAATTTAGTCCATTTATTTATCGTCCACTGTGAGAACGAGTTCTTTCTCACATCCAGTATACAGTGTTATTTTACTATTGCTAATTTGATCACTCTAGTTCTATTACCTTTCTAATATTTGAAGAATATATATATATATATATATATATATATATATATATATATATATATACGTGTCCACGTATAATTGTTGTTTTTCTCATTATTAACACTTTGTGCTAAAAACTCCTCATATATAACACATTCGATTTGTCATCATGTATATGCTTAATGGGATATTGCAAAGATCTATAAGAAGAACTTCTTCTTGAAATCAATGCTAAACTTCAATCAGGTATTCCTACACTATTTGCACAATTACGATACGGTATTCATAAAACCTTTGTCTTCTGTCTTACCACCGACTTGCAGTAACGTTTTTGCCAATTCCTACAATTTTGTTTTGAGAACATCACCATGGAAGAAGTTCCTGTTGTTTCTCGCCCCCAACACAAACCGATTATGTCTTCGTACAGTTCCGTCACTAACATGTGTATATATACAGTACATGTGCTTCAACCAGCTCTAGATACATACACATGTACGCAGCAGCAGAGTCGTGTTTCATGGAGCAAGAACCCTGTCCTGTTATTCCTGCCGAACAATTGCCAATGTATAATTGTGTTGTTTCATTGAAATTATTTCCGGACGTCTCGCGACATCCGCAGCAGGTGATGAGACGTGTCATATCCCTGGGTCGTCGCAGGGTCCACTTTGTCATTTGACCTCGCGCATCTTTGTCACGAACGTATCAGCCTAACATGGAAGAGCGTCAAGTAGGCCGTATACTGACACTTACTAGTGATCACATAAAGGT
Source organism: Lamellibrachia columna (assembly GCA_963662155.1). Taxonomy (NCBI): domain Eukaryota; kingdom Metazoa; phylum Annelida; class Polychaeta; order Sabellida; family Siboglinidae; genus Lamellibrachia; species Lamellibrachia columna. The sequence goes on along the minus strand of OY759270.1, from coordinate 2,399,195 downwards.
CAACACGTGTCGTTTCCCTGGTAAAACGATGGCGGCTGCTGATTATAGCTGGCGCCACACCAACCTGCGTATGTAGTAACTGTTTGGAAAATCGAAACGTTCCAGGAAGGAACTTAACAAATACAAAACGGATTAGCTAACCAGATTATTAACTCAGGATATGTTATACCTTTAAATATACAACGTCTGATCATCGTTGTATAATAGACTATATCAAGTCTAGCATCGTCCAAATGTGTTTTCAGTCAACCAGGGTGTTATGCTTTTATTGTAGTGTCTGTGAATATCGACCGGTCGTTCAGTGCATTCGCGAACAGCCGTCAACAATGTCCACATTTCCATCCACACGCAATGTAAACATGACATTCGTCCCAAAACATTCAAATTAAAGGGATAACGATCAAAGTATATTTTAGAATGTAGTTCATGAAAACACATTTGGGCAGCCCTGATTTTTATCAGCCCTGATTTTATATTATTTATACTATAATATACCATGATTTTACCAAAAAAAACATCATACTTTGTTCCTTTAGCATGTTTTGTAATTTGTTATGGTGCATTATATAGCATAAGTATGCCTTCATACAAGTTATAATCTATATAATACACCATATAATTACTAGTGAGGCTTCATGACGAGTGCCCAGTGTCGTTCCGCCGATCAATATATAACGTGTGTTCAGGTTCGTGACGAGTGCCCGTGTCGTTCCGCCGATCAATATATAACGTGTGTTCAGGTTCGTGTCGAGTGCCCAGTGTCGTTCCGCCGATCAATATATAACGTGTGTTCAGGTTCGTGTCGAGTGCCCAGTGTCGTTCCGCCGATCAATATATAACGTGTGTTCAGGTTCGTGTCGAGTGCCCAGTGTCGTTCCGCCGATCAATATATAACGTGTGTTCAGGTTCGTGTCGCAATGACGAAGCAGTTTTGGATTACTGGATCAGTGTGCACGCGCTCTCAACACTCCTGACGTTGAGCTGCATTTGGTGCAGACGATTTAGTGCAGGCGATTAATCGCCACACGACCGAGAGACTTGCGGAAGACTTAGGTTGCGTGTTCTGCTAAAACACTATATGCGCGGTCTTTTGATTAGGTCTGGATTAGGGGCGAAAACCAACCATACAATGGACCTGAGTTTGGGCTATTTAGCGCATTCGCCATCAACATGGGCGTTGTAAGAACGGACATGGTAGCGATAGATGTGTGCTTTTTACGCTTTGCGTACATTTCACGCTGTGCGTACGTTTTATAATGTTTGTACGTTTCACGCTATTTGCACGTTTCACACTATACGTACGATATTTATTGCAAACTGTGTCAAAATCATATTTGTTGTGGCTGGTAGTGCAAACACAATAAAAACAGGTTCCGGTTGTGACGTCAATGTAGTAGTAGTAGTAGTAGTAGTAGTAGTAGTAGTAGTAGTAGTAGTAGTAGTAGTAGTAGTAGTAGTAGTAGTAGTAGTAGTAGTAGTAGTAGTAGTAGTAGTAGTAGTAGTAGTAATAGTAGTAATAGTAGGTAGTAGTAGTAGTAGTAGTAGTAGTAGTAGTAGTAGTAGTAGTAGTAGTAGCAGTAGTAGTAGTAGTAGTAGTAGTAGTAGTAGTAGTAGTAGTAGTAGTAGTGGCTGTCTTCTGTCTCGTGAGACAATGCCTTTGTTTGCTGCATCATGTTGGTTGATCGCGAGCACGACGCCTCGCGCGCTTGATCTCCTCGTGAATCTGGTATACTTCCAAGCCAACGTAGCCGTCTCTGTTTTAGAATGCTGTTTATAGAGTTGCGTTGCAGCGTTGTAGGATTTCCAGGTTGGTAATTTTGTCTTGTCATTTCACGCCAAGGATAGTACGTAAGCAGCGTAGGTGGAAACTGTTTAATTTCAGTTCTTATTTACGAGGTAGTCCAGGTCTCTGCACCATACAAAAGGATGCTGAGCATGCATGCATGATACACTTTCAGTTTTGTACGTAGTGTCAGGCTCTTGTTGGACCAAACTCTTTTTGAGAGTCTTCCAAAGGATGATGCAGCTTTACCTAGTCGTGTGTTAAGTTCCTTGTCATGTGTGAAATTGTTGGATATGATGGAGCCTAGGCATGAGAAGTTCTCCACGGTTTCGAGTGCTTCATCACTGAAAGTGATCTTGGTTGCTTGAGTCCCGTGGCTCATGATGACAGTCTTTTTGACAGTAATTTTGAGGTCAAACGCTGAGCAAGTATTGGAAAAACTATGCGTCTGCAGTCTATGATATACTGCAGCTGTTCCTCGGAATGAGAGCAGAAGACAGGGTCATCTGCATAGAGGGCCTCGCACACACGTAACGTTGTTGTTTTGGTCTTAGCCTTCAGATGTGATGTGGAGAATAAATTGGCATCAAATCTGGTTCTCAGGCCCACACCAGAGTTAGCGAGGTTAGCATTTTGCTTTGCTTCTCTCAATATTACAGAGAAGTATATCCCGAAAAGAGTTGGGACCAGAAAAAAGCCCTGCTTCACACCATTTACAATGGGAAAGGGTTCTGATATCATCGCATCGACTTGGGCAGTGCCCTGCATGTTTTCGTGGAATGATTTGATAAAATCAAGTAAGACTTGAGGACATCCAACTTTCTTGAGAATAGTGAAGAGCGCTTCTCGATTCACGTAGTCAAAAGCTTTAATGAGATCCACAAAGAACAAGTGGAGTGGCATCTGTTGCTCCCTTGTTTTGTGAGATCCACAAAAGCCACGTGGAGTGGCATCTGTTGCTCCCATGTTTTGTGAGATCCACAAAGGCCACTTGGAGTGGCATCTGTTGCTCCCTTGTTTTGTGAGATCCACAAAGGCCACATGGAGTGGCATCTGTTGCTCCCTTGTTTTGTGAGATCCACAAAGGCCACTTGGAGTGGCATCTGTTGCTCCCTTGTTCTGTGAGATCCACAAAGGCCAGGTGGAGTGGCATCTGTTGCTCCCTTGTTTTGTGAGATCCACAAAGACCAAGTGGAGTGGCATCCGTTGCTCCCTTGTTTTGTGAGATCCACAAAGGCCACTTGGAGTGGCATCTATTGCTTCCTTGTTTTGTGAGATCCACAAAGACCAAGTGGAATGGCATCCGTTGCTACCTTGTTTTGTGAGATCCACAAAGGCCACGTGGAGTGGCATCTGTTGCTCCCTTGTTTTGTGAGGTCCACAAAGACCAAGTGGAGTGGCATCCGTTGCTCCATTGTTTTGTGAGATCCACAAAGGCCACGTGGAGTGGCATCTGTTGCTCCCTTATTTTGTCAGATCTACATAGGCCACGTGGAGTGGCATCTGTTGCTCCTTTGTTTTGTGAGATCCACAAAGGCCACATGGAGTGGCATCTGTTGCTCCCTTGTTTTGTGAGATCCACAAAGGCCACGTGGAGTGGCATATGTTGCTCCCTTGTTTTGTGAGATCCACAAAGGCCACGTGGAGTGGCATCCGTTGCTCCCTTGTTTTGTGAGATCCACAAAGGCCACGTGGAGTGGCATCTGTTGCTCCCTTGTTTTGTGAGATCCACAAAGGCCACGTGGAGTGGCATCTGTTGCTCTCTTGTTTTGTGAGATCCACAAAGGCCACGTGGAGTGGCATATGTTGCTCCCTTGTTTTGTGAGATCCACAAAGGCCACGTGGAGTGGCATCTGTTGCTCCTTTGTTTTGTGAGATCCACAAAGGCCACGTGGAGTGGCATATGTTGCTCCCTTGTTTTGTGAGATCCACAAAGGCCACGTGGAGTGGCATCCGTTGCACCCTTGTTTTGTGAGATCCACAAAGGCCACGTGGAGTGTCATCTGTTGCTCCCTTGTTTTGTGAGATCCACAAAGGCCACGTGGAGTGTCATCTGTTGCTCCCTTGTTTTGTGAGATCCACAAAGGCCACGTGGAGTGGCATATGTTGCTCCCTTGTTTTGTGAGATCCACAAAGGCCACGTGGAGTGGCATATGTTGCTCCCTTGTTTTGTGAGATCCACAAAGGCCACGTGGAGTGGCATCTGTTGTTCCCTTGTTTTGTGAGATCCACTAAGGCCACGTGGAGTGGCATATGTTGCTCCCTTGTTTTGTGAAATCCACAAAGGCCACGTGGAGTGGCATCTGTTGCTCCCTTGTTTTGTGAGATCCACAAAGGCCACGTGGAGTGGCATCTGTTGCTCCCTTGTTTTGTGAGATCCACAAAGGCCACGTGGAGTGGCATCTGTTGCTCCCTTGTTTTGTGAGATTCACAAAGGCCACTTGGAGTGGCATCTGTTGCTCCCTTGTTTTGTGAGATCCACAAAGGCCACGTGGAGTGGCATCTGTTGCTCCCTTGTTTTGTGAGATCCACAAAGGCCACGTGGAGTGGCATCTGTTGCTCCCTTGTTTTGTGAAATCCACAAAGGCCACGTGGAGTGGCATCTGTTGCTCCCTTGTTTTGTGAGATCCACAAAGGCCAGTTGGAGTGGCATCTGTTGCTCCCTTGTTTTGTGAGATCCACAAAGGCCACGTGGAGTGGCATCTGTTGCTCCCTTGTTTTGTGAAATCCACAAAGGCCACGTGGAGTGGCATCTGTTCCTCCCTTGTTTTGTGAGATCCACAAAGGCCACGTGGAGTGGCATCTGTTGCTCCCTTGTTTTGTGAGATCCACAAAGGCCACGTGGAGTGGCATCCGTTGCTCCCTTGTTTTGTGAGATCCACAAAGGCCACGTGGAGTGTCATCTGTTGCTCTCTTGTTTTGTGAGATCCACAAAGGCCACGTGGAGTGTCATCTGTTGCTCCCTTGTTTTGTGAGATCCACAAAGGCCACGTGGAGTGGCATATGTTGCTCCTTTGTTTTGTGAGATCCACAAATGCCACGTGGAGTGGCATCCGTTGCTCCCTTGTTTTGTGAGATCCACAAAGGCCACATGGAGAGGCATCTGTTGCTCCCTTGTTTTGTGAAATCCACAAAGGCCACGTGGAGTGGCATCTGTTGCTCCCTTGTTTTGTGAGATCCACAAAGGCCACGTGGAGTGGCATCTGTTGCTCCCTTGTTTTGTGAGATCCACAAAGGCCAGGTGGAGTGGCATCTGTTGCTCCCTTGTTTTGTGAGATCCACAAAGGCCACGTGGAGTGGCATCTGTTGCTCCCTTGTTTTGTGAAATCCACAAAGGCCACGTGGAGTGGCATCTGTTCCTCCCCTGTTTTGTGAGATCCACAAAGGCCACGTGGAGTGGCATCTGTTGCTCCCTTGTTTTGTGAGATCCACAAAGGCCACGTGGAGTGGCATCCGTTGCTCCCTTGTTTTGTGAGATCCACAAAGGCCACGTGGAGTGTCATCTGTTGCTCTCTTGTTTTGTGAGATCCACAAAGGCCACGTGGAGTGTCATCTGTTGCTCCCTTGTTTTGTGAGATCCACAAAGGCCACGTGGAGTGGCATATGTTGCTCCTTTGTTTTGTGAGATCCACAAATGCCACGTGGAGTGGCATCCGTTGCTCCCTTGTTTTGTGAGATCCACAAAGGCCACATGGAGAGGCATCTGTTGCTCCCTTGTTTTGTGAAATCCACAAAGGCCACGTGGAGTGGCATCTGTTGCTCCCTTGTTTTGTGAGATCCACAAAGGCCACGTGGAGTGGCATCTGTTGCTCCCTTGTTTTGTGAGATCCACAAAGGCCAAGTGGAGTGGCATCTGTTTCTCCCTTGTTTTGTGAAATCCACAAAGGCCACGTGGAGTGGCATCTGTTGCTCCCTTGTTTTGTGAGATCCACAAAGGCCACGTGGAGTGGCATCTGTTGCTCCCTTGTTTTGTGAGATCCACAAAGGCCACGTGGAGTGGCGTCTGTTGCTCCCTTGTTTTGTGAAATCCACAAAGGCCACGTGGAGTGGCATCTGTTGCTCCCTTGTTTTGTGAGATCAACAAAGGCCACGTGGAGTGGCATATGTTGCTCCCTTGTTTTGTGAGATCCACAAAGGCCACGTGGAGTGGCATCTGTTGCTACCTTGTTTTGTGAAATCCACAAAGGCCACGTGGAGTGGCATCTGTTGCTCCCTTGTTTTGTGAAATCCGCAAAGGCCACGTGGAGTGGCATCTGTTGCTCCCTTGTTTTGTGAGATCCACAAAGGCCACGTGGAGTGGCATCCGTTGCTCCCTTGTTTTTTCTTGTAGTTGTCTTACACAGAAAATCATACCTACAGTTCCTCTTCCTGGGCGGAAGCCACACTGAGTCAGGGTACACTCATTCGGCCAGTGTTTGTAGACGTGTAAGAATAATACGTGCAAATATTTTTCCTACAACATTTAGCAGAGATAATCCTCTGCAGTTATTGCAGTCACATCTGTCGCCCTTGTTTTTGTACAGAGTGATTACATTTGAGTCCCTCATTTCCTGTGGGACTGTGCGTTCTCGCCAGCACTTTAAGAGTAGACTCTAGAGTGGTGATGACAATACTTGTCTGCCAGCCTTGATCAGGTCTGCAGGAATGGCATCTCTGTCTGAGGCTTTGTTATTTGACAATCTGGCGACAACTGTACTCGTCAACAATCGCTGGAATGTTCCGTCATCCCGCGAAGGCGCCGTGCGTTGTCTACATGTGCTTTTGAAGCCCGTCATTCTGCCATTAATGCACGACCCATATCGACACGAATGCGATAAATATGGACTGACGGAACAGTTGCTCTCCATGCTCCCGACACGGTACAGTTGTTCATCGTGGAATGTGGCGACGCCGGCGTTGTTAACAGACCGACAGGAAAAGCATTGTGTGTGAAAGAATCGTTACAAGCAACGTCAGTTGGTATCGGGATGAACGGCCTGTGTGTGACAGTAATTACAAGCAAGAACATGCTCGAGAAATACATGTTTGATCAATTATCAGAAGATTTTAGTCATTAGATATACGTTTATTTAGCGCGTACGTAACACGTAGTTATAATAATAAAAATAATAATAATAACTATAATAATCATAATCATAATCATAATACTAACAACGATAATGACGCTTCTAGTGTGCCTAAGTCCTCAGGATCCCGAGTTCAGAGGCGCAACAAACCAGACTCGTCAAGTATGATCTCATGATCTCATGATCTCATGGTGTCATGATGTCATAAATAAGGACGCGCAAGAGTCTTCACCAGGACAAGGAGCCGCCGAAGATTTAAGGTGGAATTGGGATTTCTAAAGACTATATCTGGCTTTTATTGAACATAGTTTAAAACGATTTTAAGGTGATGGAGAGTTCGTTCGAGATGTTGGGCGCAGCCACAGAACAGTGATTCATGTAGTATGCACAGGCCTCACGCACGGCTGGAGCAAAATAGTTTATCTTATCTTTGTCTCTGGTAGCTAGACCTGTTCAGTGAAGTCAATGGAAGAAGATGTACACCGAGTGATCTAAAGTTCCACCCGTTTCTGTCCTCGTCACGTCTTATCAAAGCGTAACATTGGAGTTGCGAATATGCGACGTTAGCGTCTAATCGCAAAGACCCAGAAGCCCGAGTCAATTTGTTTTCATTGATTACTTGTCCTTTATGGTAACATTACTTGTCCTTTATGGTAAAATTACTTGTCCTTTATGGTAAAATTACTTGTCTTTTATGGTAAAATCGAAAAAGGAATACGTTTAACAAGCTTAACAAGCTTAACAAGCTTAACAAGCCATTTAGTCTGATTGATAACTTTGTTTTTTCGTTGCCTTTTTAGACACAGCTAGTACAAGCTTTTTTACACAATATTTGTCCAGTTGTGCTTTCTGGGAATCTAATCAGTTGATGCAGCCAGGATACATAGCGCTCTTACATTGCTAGGAACCCTGAATGGTGCAGTGTTCTAAATGTTAAATACTAATCAGTTGATGCAGCCAGGATACATAGCGCTCTTACATTGCTAGGAACCCTGAATGGTGCAGTGTTCTTAATGTTAAATACTAATCAGTTGATGCAGCCAGGATACATAGCGCTCTTACATTGCTAGGAACCCTGAATGGTGCAGTGTTCTTAATGTTAAATACTAATCAGTTGATGCAGCCAGGATACATAGCGCTCTTACATTGCTAGGAACCCTGAATGGTGCAGTGTTCTTAATGTTAAATACTAATCAGTTGATGCAGCCAGGATACATAGCGCTCTTACATTGCTAGGAACCCTGAATGGTGCAGTGTTCTTAATGTTAAATACTAATCAGTTGATGCAGCCAGGATACATAGCGCTCTTACATTGCTAGGAACCCTGAATGGTGCAGTGTTCTTAATGTTAAATACTAATCAGTTGATGCAGCCAGGATACATAGCGCTCTTACATTGCTAGGAACCCTGAATGGTGCAGTGTTCTTAATGTTAAATACTAATCAGTTGATGCAGCCAGGATACATAGCGCTCTTACATTGCTAGGAACCCTGAATGGTGCAGTGTTCTTAATGTTAAATACTAATCAGTTGATGCAGCCAGGATACATAGCGCTCTTACATTGCTAGGAACCCTGAATGGTGCAGTGTTCTTAATGTTAAATACTAATCAGTTGATGCAGCCAGGATACATAGCGCTCTTACATTGCTAGGAACCCTGAATGGTGCAGTGTTCTTAATGTTAAATACTAATCAGTTGATGCAGCCAGGATACATAGCGCTCTTACATTGCTAGGAACCCTGAATGGTGCAGTGTTCTTAATGTTAAATACTAATCAGTTGATGCAGCCAGGATACATAGCGCTCTTACATTGCTAGGAACCCTGAATGGTGCAGTGTTCTTAATGTTAAATACTAATCAGTTGATGCAGCCAGGATACATAGCGCTCTTACATTGCTAGGAACCCTGAATGGTGCAGTGTTCTTAATGTTAAATACTAATCAGTTGATGCAGCCAGGATACATAGCGCTCTTACATTGCTAGGAACCCTGAATGGTGCAGTGTTCTTAATGTTAAATACTAATCAGTTGATGCAGCCAGGATACATAGCGCTCTTACATTGCTAGGAACCCTGAATGGTGCAGTGTTCTTAATGTTAAATACTAATCAGTTGATGCAGCCAGGATACATAGCGCTCTTACATTGCTAGGAACCCTGAATGGTGCAGTGTTCTTAATGTTAAATACTAATCAGTTGATGCAGCCAGGATACATAGCGCTCTTACATTGCTAGGAACCCTGAATGGTGCAGTGTTCTTAATGTTAAATACTAATCAGTTGATGCAGCCAGGATACATAGCGCTCTTACATTGCTAGGAACCCTGAATGGTGCAGTGTTCTTAATGTTAAATACTAATCAGTTGATGCAGCCAGGATACATAGCGCTCTTACATTGCTAGGAACCCTGAATGGTGCAGTGTTCTTAATGTTAAATACTAATCAGTTGATGCAGCCAGGATACATAGCGCTCTTACATTGCTAGGAACCCTGAATGGTGCAGTGTTCTTAATGTTAAATACTAATCAGTTGATGCAGCCAGGATACATAGCGCTCTTACATTGCTAGGAACCCTGAATGGTGCAGTGTTCTTAATGTTAAATACTAATCAGTTGATGCAGCCAGGATACATAGCGCTCTTACATTGCTAGGAACCCTGAATGGTGCAGTGTTCTTAATGTTAAATACTAATCAGTTGATGCAGCCAGGATACATAGCGCTCTTACATTGCTAGGAACCCTGAATGGTGCAGTGTTCTTAATGTTAAATACTAATCAGTTGATGCAGCCAGGATACATAGCGCTCTTACATTGCTAGGAACCCTGAATGGTGCAGTGTTCTTAATGTTAAATACTAATCAGTTGATGCAGCCAGGATACATAGCGCTCTTACATTGCTAGGAACCCTGAATGGTGCAGTGTTCTTAATGTTAAATACTAATCAGTTGATGCAGCCAGGATACATAGCGCTCTTACATTGCTAGGAACCCTGAATGGTGCAGTGTTCTTAATGTTAAATACTAATCAGTTGATGCAGCCAGGATACATAGCGCTCTTACATTGCTAGGAACCCTGAATGGTGCAGTGTTCTTAATGTTAAATACTAATCAGTTGATGCAGCCAGGATACATAGCGCTCTTACATTGCTAGGAACCCTGAATGGTGCAGTGTTCTTAATGTTAAATACTAATCAGTTGATGCAGCCAGGATACATAGCGCTCTTACATTGCTAGGAACCCTGAATGGTGCAGTGTTCTTAATGTTAAATACTAATCAGTTGATGCAGCCAGGATACATAGCGCTCTTACATTGCTAGGAACCCTGAATGGTGCAGTGTTCTAAATGTTAAATACTAATCAGTTGATGCAGCCAGGATACATAGCGCTCTTACATTGCTAGGAACCCTGAATGGTGCAGTGTTCTTAATGTTAAATACTAATCAGTTGATGCAGCCAGGATACATAGCGCTACGTACACCAGACTACGTTCACGTGCGCAAAAGTGTGAAGTTACAACTTGTATCTGGCACCGTCATACCGCACATAAACACCCGTATCAACGAGCCTATCCGAGCAACAGTTAACGACCCGACTAGGTCCGTTAACTGCAGCGCTATCGTCGGTCGGCGCGACGTCGGAAAACGGTTGATTTCTCGTTAAACGTCGACGCACAGTTCGACGGCGATAAGATAGCTGAGGGTCACTGCGCCAAACGAGTCCGGTACGTACTCGGCGGAATCTGCTGCAGGTCGAAATTAGCACGATAATGGATGAACAATTGTCAAAGCTTGGTTAATTGGACGTTGATTGGCGGCTAATCATGTACTAGACGTGCAGCGTTTGCAGGGCGGCGTACACGTGACATTCATAGAGTCAACAACATTAATTCTAATCAAGGATCAGAGCTGTTTGGCTGTTCATCATCGCATTGTACGAACAGCTACTACCGACAATTAGTGTGGCTTTGTGTCGATGCTGCACAATTAGGCATGGCTGAGATTACTTTACTGCAGACTCCCCACAAGGATGGCGGGGAATATCAAAGATGGATGGATTGAAGGCGTTATATGTGATCGAACGACAAGGGAATAAACATTGGAAACAGATGAGCATGTCAGAAACATATTTGTGATACTAGTTCAATAGTGTAATTAGTCTACCAAGTATTACGATGCGTAGACGGATGTCATAGATGGAGCGACACTTTACTGACGTATCGCTAAAAAACCTCGTTTCAGCCAATATAGATGTCTTCGAGCAGTACTTTGGCGATTGTCGCTAAAGACACGTGAAAGAAATTGCTAGACGATGAATTGCCCAGTTCCGGCTGTCTTGTTTAGTTCAGTTCTTTGTCTGGACACAATGGCGCCAGGCCGATGTTAGACTACTTCAGCTGTTGCTGCCTATCAAGCTAATGTACGTGCAGCAAACCTTGTGTTTCTTTCATTTTAATATCTTTGCAAGCCGACCTGTGCGAACACTTGCGCTGTCTATCTTCTGTGTGTATTTATTATCTTCTGTGTGTATTTATTATCTTCTGTGTTTATTATCTTGTGTGTGTGTATGTGTGTGTGTGTGTGTGTGTGTGTGTGTGTGTGTGTGTGTGTGTGTGTGTGTGTGTGTGTGTGTGTGTGTGTGTGTGTGTGTGTGTGTGTGTGTGTGTGTGTGTGTGTGTGTGTGTGTGTGTGTGTGTGTGTGTGTGTGTGTGTGTGTGTGTGTGTGTGTGTGTGTGTGTGTGTATTTATTATCTTGTGTATGTGTATTTATTATCTTGTGTGTGTATTTATTATCTTGTGTGTGTATTATTATTTTGTGTGTGTATTTATTATCTTCTGTGTGTATTTATTATCTTGTGTGTGTTTTTATTATCTTCTGTGTGTATTTATTAGTTCCATACAAATTACTTTCCTGAGAACTTAGAACTGAGAACTTAGTATTTCTCTGATTTAAATCGCAGATGAAAGCGGTGGAGTTTCCCAGTTGACGCGCCCAGTGGCTCGGATGCAGGTCGTTTCTACAGCTCGTAGTTCTTACACGACGAGTTATCTCGTCTCGATTCGGCAGTCTGTGACTTTGGTAGTTATATCTGAGATACACAGTTAGTGCCGGACTCACAACGACGTAAATTACAAAGCATTTTAATATCCGTGATTGATGCTCATTAGAGGCGTTTGTGGGTCAAATGATCATGAATGGGTAACATGCTCATTACAGGCGTTTGTGGGTCAACTGATTACGAATTGCTAACATGCTCATTACAGGTGTTTGTGGGTCAAATGATTACGAATGGCTGACATGCTCATTACAGGCGTTTGTGGGTCAAATGATTACGAATGGCTAACATGCTCATTACAGGCGTTTGTGGGTCAAATGATTACGAATGGCTAACATGCTCATTACAGGCGTTTGTGGGTCAAATGATTACGAATGGCTAACATGCTCATTACAGATGTTTGCGGGACAAATGATTACGAATGACTAACATGCTCATTACAGGTGTTTGTGGGTCAAATGATTACGAATTGCTGACATGCTCATAACAGGCGTTTGTGGGTCAAATGATTACGAATGGCTAACATGCTCATTACAGGTGTTTGCGGGACAAATGATTACGAATGGCTAACATACTCATTATAGGTGTTTGTGGGTCAAAAGATCATGAATGGCTAACATGCTCATTACAGATGTTTGCGGGTCAAATTTAACAAGATTTAACAAGTTTGAACAAGATTGCCATCCCAAACAACAAGTTCCAGATTGCAAGTGGACAAGGAAGCCATTGGCTTATCGAGAGTCCAACAATTTTCTTATCTATGTGTAGCCCTTATCAAATATCTGTCAATTCTATTTTTAAACATATTCACACTACTAGCATTAACACAATCATTTGGCAGTTTGTTCCCTTCATTTATCACCCTATGAGAGAAATAGTCCTTTCTCATGTCCAACCTACACTGCTCCTTAAGTAATGCTGCTTTGTGTCCTCTGGTTCTACTGCCTTCTTTAAGTTTGAAGAACATATTCCTGTCAACGTCCTCATAACCATTCACTATTGTAAACACTTCTGTTTGGTCTCCTCTTAGTCTCCTGGTCTCTAGTGTTGTCAAACTACATTGTAATAAGCGACTTTCGTAACTAAGGTCTCTCAATTCTGGAATCATTTTAGTTGCTCTTCGTTGTATTCTTTCTAGCTTTTTTATGTCCTTTTTACGCTATGGCCTCCATGCTTGAATACAATATTCCAAATGTGGTCTAACTATTGCTTTGTACAGGGGTACAATTATTTTCCTTACACATGATAGTTCTCCTAATTAGGCCTAGAATTTTATTTCCTTTCGAAGCAGCAATCCCACATTGCTCTGAAACTTTCATGTCAGCACTAAATGTTACTCCTAAGTCCTTTTCTTGTGTGGTTCTACCTAGTACAGCATCCCCCATTTTATATTCTTCGTCCATGTTTCCATGCCCTATGTGTATACATTTACACTTCCCAAAATTGAATAACATTTGCCATTTTTCTGACCATTTAACTCATTTATCTAGATCATCCTGTAAACTTTGTTTATCTGTATCATTAGTAACCTTTCTGAATACTTTTGTGTCATCTGCAAATTTGAGTACTTTGCTAGATATGTCATCTTCCAAATCATTTCTATATATTAAAAACAGTATAGGGCCTAATACTGATCCCTGTGGTACCCCACTCAAAACAGATTTCCAGTTTGAAATCTCACCATCTACTATAACTCTAGAAGACAGTGCTGGAAATATAATATCACAGGGGTTTTTAATGGCGGAAGACCTAAATGGTTACTTCAGTTCAGTGTTTACAAAAGAAGATATTAGTTCATTACCAGTTGCTGATGCTAAATTTCAGGGGGCTAAATCTGACTATTTAGGACCGTTAGTTGTAACTCCAGAATTGGTAGCTAGGAAAATAAAGGCAATGAAGGATAACAAATCACCGGGAGTGGATGGGATTCCTCCAAAATTACTAATGGAAACAGTAGATCAAATCAGTATACCACTTGCAAGAGTATTCAACTTGTCATTAAAAGAGGGAGTTGTTCCGTTTGAATGGAAAGAAGCAAACATCATACCATTATTTAAAAAGGGTTCGAGAAATAAGTCAGAGAATTACAGACCAGTGAGTTTAACGTCAGTGATTTGTAAATTATTAGAAAGGTTAATTAAAGACCATATGGTGGACTTCCTCGTTAAGCATAAATTATTAAATTCATCTCAACATGGATTCCTTAAAGCGAGGTCATGCTTAACAAATATGTTATGTTTTTTGGAAGAAATCACTAAGTGGATAGACATGGGATCGCCAGTAGATATTATCTACTTAGATTTTCAGAAAGCTTTTGACAAAGTGCCACATCAAAGATTGCTACTTAAATTAAAAGCCCATGGTATCGGGGACAGCATAACTGACTGGATAGAACAATGGCTGACTGACAGAAGACAACGAGTTGTAGTAGATGGCGAAGTTTCAAATTGGAAATCGGTTTTGAGTGGGGTACCTCAAGGATCAGTATTAGGACCTATATTATTCTTAATTTATATCAATGACTTGGACGAGAGTATAACAAGTAACGTACTGAAATTTGCGGACGACACAAAACTGTTTAGAAAGGTTAATACTGATGGTGATAAACAACATTTACAAAACGATCTAGACAGATTAGTGAAATGGTCTGAGAAATGGCAGATGCTGTTCAATTTTGGGAAATGTAAATGCCTACATACAGGACATGGGAACTTGAATGTAAACTATAAAATGGGAGCTACTGTTCTTGGTACTACTGTAAAAGAAAAGGACTTAGGAGTTACAATAAGCGCTGATATGAAAGTTTCAGAGCAGTGTGGTATTGCAGCTTCAAAGGGTAATCAAATTCTTGGATTGATTAGAAGAAACATAACATATAAGGGAAAAAAGTTAATTATACCTCTTTATAAAGCAATAGTTAGACCTCATTTAGAATACTGTATACAAGCATGGAGACCATATCGTAAGAAGGATAAAGATACGCTTGAACGCATACAAAGGAGAGCAACTAAAATGATTCCAGAACTTAGAGACCTTAGTTATGAAGAACGCCTGAAAGAATGTGGTTTAACAACTCTAGAGACAAGGAGGTTAAGAGGAGATCAGATTGAAGTTTTTAAGATATTGAATGGGTATGAAAATATTGATAGAAATATGTTTTTCTCACTCAAGAAGGATAGCAGAACTAGAGGACATGAGGTAAAATTAGTAAAGGATCAATGTAGATTGGACATCAGGAAGCACTCGTTCTCACAGAGGACAATAAATGAATGGAACAAACTGTCTACAGATTGTGTAACTGCTAGCAGCGTGAATATGTTTAAAAACAAGGTTGACACATATATCAGGAGGGCGGGTTATAAGTAGGTGAACATTGTTGGACTCTCGATAAGCCAATGGCTTCCTTGTCCACTTGCCATCTGGGCCTTTGGCTTGGATGGCAAATCTTGTTAAATCTTGTTAAATCTTGTTAAACTCTCTGTTTTCTGTGTGTAAGCCACTTTTCTATCCAGTTGATTACATCATTACCTATGCCATGGGCTTTTAGCTTAAGTAACAATCTTTGATGTGGCACTTTATCGAAAGCTTTCTGAAAATCTAAGTAGACATCCTCCACTGGTGACCCGTCATCTACCCACTTTGTAATTTCTTTAAAAAAAACGTAAGAGATTAGTTAGACATGACTTTGCTTTTAGGAACCCATGTTGAGATGCATTTATTAATTTATGTTTTACAAGGAATTCCACCGTGTGGTCTCTAATTAATGTTTCGAGTAATTTACATATAACTGATGTTAAATTAATGATCACGAATGGCTAACAATATCTATAATGTTTTCGTATTTTGATACGTGACGAAAAATGGGTGTAAGATTATTACTGTTTTCCCCGTGAGACACTAATGGTAAAAACTCAGGCAATTCCTGACCGTGCGCAAAATTACGATTCGGTTTTAATGAAACGGTTCGCTTTTACTTGTGCCATGTCACCGACCCGGAAGAGCGTTTTTGTAAAATCCTACAATTTTGTTTTCGAAGAAATCAACACGAGAAATTGGAAACCTGTGAAATATTTATTTAAAAGAACAACAAGCGCTGTGTGTCCGAGGCGACCTTTGTCTGTTGGCGGCCGAGGGAGCTAGTAGACGCCTCCAGGGCCAGTGTGTTGTGGTAACGAGGTCGACGCACACAATCAGCCGTCTGATGAACTACTCCATCGTGAGACAAACAGGAATAATTAGGAACTGATTGGATTGTCGCAAATGTGGGTATCAAAGAGTCGTTCGCAGGTGACTTTGGTTACACAACGGACACGTGTTGTCGGCATGTGACCTTCGTTACATCACACTGATCTTCATCAACACGGTGGTCGTAATAATGCACCGGAACACGGGAACACAATGAGACTCAATGAACACACCAGGACTCCGGAAACACACCGGAACTCCTGGAACACACCGGGACTCCGGGAATACACAGAACCACGTTGAACACACCGGAACTCGGGAACACATTGAGACTCCGGGAACACATAATTAATATTACACTATCATGAGATATTGGTTACATAAAGAAGTCCTGATTAAGAGAAACTGTTCACGTTGATATAGAGAAAATGTATCAGAGTCAATGTTTTGTTATGAATATATATATATATATATATATAT